>RJWM01000476.1:0-215256 GCA_004363535.1 Dasyprocta punctata | reverse complement strand
AACACAATCAAATAACTTTTGATCAGGGCACGTGCTTGTCACAGCCAGGGAAGACCCTAGGAAGGCAGAGCATGTGAACTAAAAAGAAACTGAGAGAGGCTGCAGAACTGTGGGGGCTTTGCAGAAGGTTCTGTGTAAAGTGGGAAGGGAGACAGTGGATTGGGCCGGCCATCATCCACAAACAAATAAAAAGCGTTGCTATTCATGGTGTTAGTGCCATGCCTGGTCCTTGACCCACTGTGTTCTGTCCCCTCCCACCACCTTTCGGCATCCTTTGGAAATCACGAAATATTTTTGAACTAATTTTTAGGGCAATAGCTCACCATAAAATATCTAGAAAGGAAGGAATATGCAGAACAAGGAAAAACAGTAGAAATTCAGTTTCTGTTAAGCCTTCTGGTGGTAAAAAAAAAAAAGGGGGACTCATCAGGTTTCATTGTGAGAATATTTCATGAGTAGAGGAGGCTAAAGGGAAGAAAGAGGGTGTTTTGGTTTGGCTTAGTTTGGTTTGGTTTGGTTTGGTTTGGTTTGACTTGCTTTTCATGGCTTCAGAATTTCAAGTCAGGCCTCCACAGAAGTGAATAATTGTTTACAAAGCCAGGATTAAATGGCAACTGTAGGCAGCTTCACATAGCTTCTGATCTGAGGAAAGTTTCAAGGTCTCTGACCCTTAAAGCTAATTATCCAGGTCAAAGATACCCAAGAGATTTCTTCTTATGAGACAACTACAAACTACTGGCAGCAACTAAAGGCTTCTCACAGACAAGCTCCTGTAGCCTTATGCAGCTTATTAGCAAACAAGGGCATGATCATCCAGCCACGTGTGTCCTGCAAGTAGGGTCAGAGGATGTGATGGTGTGTTCCTCACCACTATCTCTGTTCCAAGGAGTGAATTCTTTTCCTTTTTGTATTTTGATGTCTGAGAACTTTCTTTACCTGCAAGTTATGTAAAAATCATTTCACACCCTGTAATTCAGAAAGCTCTCCTGGAGGAAGGAGCATCATTTTACAATTCTGTCTTAACCAAAAATAAATAAAATAAAAATTTAAAAACCTCAACAATTCTCAGAAGACTATAACTAACTACTAGCACTTAAGAACAAAATACCAGAAGGTAGGGGAAAGTAGAAAGGAAAGGAGCTTGGAGAGGCCAGAGGACCAAATGAAACTGCTTTTGCTGAATCTTGTACTTCAGTCATTTGATTCTCATACTCATTCAACTCTCATGATTACTCTAGTAGGTGAGTGACAGTTCTCCTATTTGGGATCTGAGGAGACTGAGGCTCAAAGAGGTTCAAAGACTTTTGTAAGACTAATTAGATGGCAAATGGCTTGGTAAGATAGAAACCAGATCCACTTTCTACTCCTTTACAGCAAGGGTCAGTAAACTATGGTGTTGGGGACACATCAGTCTCACTGGCTGGTGTGGAAGATGCAGATTATTGTATGGTAGCCACATTAATCTGTTTATACATTGTCCATGGATGCTTCCTTCTCTACAACTGCAAAGCTGAGTAGTTTTGACAGAGACCTTATGGTCCACAAGCCTAAAATATTTGTCTCCCCTTTGCAGCAAATGTTTGCCAGTCAACACTTTACAGCATGGTGATGAGCTTTAAGCATAAAATCCTAAACCTGACACACACACTTCTTTTTAACCTTGATGCTTAAAATAAACTTTCCCTGTGGTAATATTTTGCCTAAATATTTTCACCTTGAAGCAAATGTTCTGACTTTTTTTTTTTATCATTATAATTCACAGTAGAAATGGAGCGGGGGAGTGCAGGGGAAGATAATTTTCCCGAAGTAAATCTCTTGCAATCCGTTCTAACACCACAGGGAACCATCTCACCTTTTACAGGAAAGGGAAGAAAACAGTGTCACTGTACTTAGTGTCATCTCATCTATCAGCCTGTAAAGTACTACCCAATAAAATCAAAGCACCCTACTAGATAAATCAATACCAGTGCATAAACACAGTGTTGGCTTTCTGAAAACATGTCTTTAAAATGTAGAGCTTGGTCCTGGCCTGCGTCTGATGAGAAGAGTGTCCCGTCATTAGGTCCAGACTTCCTATCCCTGTCTGGCTGTGTGGTATCAGTAACTTACTTCTCCTCACGCAACCTGCTTCCTGTCTGAAAAACAGCAAGCAATAATAGTACCCTTCTTAGAGAACTACATAAAGAATTAATGATTTAGTGTATGTAAAGTTCAATAAAGATTGTCTGGAATACATTATATACTGGGTGAGTAACTTATTTATGTATCTATATATATTATGATATTGTAATTGCCATATTGCAAAGCAGAAAAAGCAAAGTACAACTTTCAATATGGATATTGGAGATGTTGTGGATAAAAGAGAATTTTCCTCCTCAAGAAGCATGCTCTGTGCAATATACTTGGGCAACTGATTGTTTTTTCAGAATTTAGTATATAAATGAGGCCCAGTGTACCTCCAGTGAATTTTACTGTCATTGGCATTGCTCAGCTGCACGGTCAGCTTGGTACTTAGGAGAAACAAAAGCAAATCATGTGTGTCATTAAATTTAAAGTGTCTGACAAAATGAGAATGCCAGCACCTAACAGGCAGGTCCAACAGCAGACATAATTAATTGATCTGCAGCTTGGCAAATTCTCCCACAGATTTTGGTGAATCGTAAATCAGTTCAAGAGGGAGCCAGACAAATTGTGGAGACTGAACAAATCATGGAGAGAGATGGAAGGCAGAGGAAATTATTCTCCAAGGACAAGATTCTTAGAACTGTGTTTTCTTAGGTACAGGGTAAAAAAATGCATTGAGAATGTCTAAATGCAGAATCACTTTACATTTTCAATGGAAATGAACTCTGAAAGCAAGAATAATTTAAGTGTTTTCCGAAAAAGAAAAAAAAAAAAAAAAAGCAACTTCTGGTAAAGCATCTTTCTATACAGTTAACAAGCTATAGTTTTGTCTTTTTCTCTTACTTCCACCAATACATCAAAAATATTAACACCTCAGGATGCATCAAATAAATTGGGAGCTGACAAAAAAAAGTTGAACCTTGCACATTAATTATGTATCAGATTAAAGAAACAGCCATAAAAATAAAAGCAGAACTATCTTCCATGTGGCAGCTTTATTAGTTAAGTTTATCACCCACCATATGTGCTGCCACAGAAAATTATAATGGGCCAGCACTGTTAACCATAAACAAGAGGGACTGGATTATTATTTGTGGTCTTGTTAACCAAATCAATAAAGCCAACCAAACTGCACACTGGATCGGTCTAGAAAGTAAAGATGTGTGTGGTTTAGGACATAACTTAAAGAACAACAGAAGGAACCTAACGCTGTAGTCAAAGTGCATTTGGGCAATAGGCATGTGCTTGACTTACTAGTGGCAGATATATATCCTGGGGTCAGGCATAGGATTGACACTACTGAAAATGGCTTTTCACATCTAAAACTAGAACACAGTTGAGTAAGAAGTACCTGGTCCTATGTGCAGAGAAGAGTTTCATTTTACATTTCTTAACTGGCCACATTATGGTTATACGAATATATTCCCATGAATATCACACAACGTTTCCTTTTCCTGGAGGACACATTTGCTTGCATAATGCTGATCATTAATCAATCAATCAAACAGCAACTTCATCAAGTCAATCAGTCAAAGAAACAAATTTTTAGGGCTTATCTGATCCAGTTTCCCTCTCTTTCTAGGCACATGGGATGATTGTACATGCCATTTCCTTGCAGTTGGTTAGGACCAAGTGGTGAGCTATGTCCTAAACAGGAGTGACCAGTCAGCTAATTACTACCACAAGACCCTCTGCTATTGGTATTTCTCAGCAATTTCAAATAAGATTGTGGGCTCCAGAGACTGAAGCTAAGACAGAGAATGCGTACCTGGGGATGAACTGCTAGGTCAGTGTGTGAGAAACAACTGTCTCAAGAGCCACTCAGAACCACAGTGGATTTCCACCAGAAAAATCACTTATTTTTTTGCTGCCACTGAGATTCTGGTGGTTGATTTTAACAGCAGCATAACCTGGTATAGAATCTATCAAGATTTTTGGCAAAAGTTCACGTGGTTATCCTTGTTTCTCAGAGGTTTTGGGTGAATTTGACAGAAGGAAAGAGCCAAAGCAACTATATGCAACAAAGTATGCCTTGTTGATGCCCTGAACATACCTGCAAGGGGAAACTGCACTGGAGTAGGGCTGACGTCCATGGCCCACAGGCCATCTTTCTAAATAAAGTTTTATTAGATTGTAGCCATGCTCATTCATTTATGCATCATCTTTGGCTGGTTTTGCACTATGGGGAGGAGTAGAATAGTTGCAGCAGAGACTACAAAACCTACAAAATCTAAAATATTTACAATCTGGCTGTTCAGAGATAGTTTGCTGACCCCCGAGCCAGAATTCTGTGGGAGTGCCCTGTTTCCCAGGACAATCTAGTTAATAATGAAATTGGCTTGGATGGCAGCATTCAAAGCAAGCAACTTGTCCCACAAACGAGCCACTATGAAAACACTACTGAAAATAAGATACAAGAGAGAAAACATTACAAAGTATCTCTGACCTACTTCCAGTTCCTTTTAACCTCACCTTTTGAAGCTCCCAGGGTTTTTATTTATTTATTTTTCCCTTTGGTGCAACTGATACTTTGGTTGTGTCCACAGGTAATCAGGCTGGAAGACAACCACGACCCAATACTTCTATCATTTGAAGCAGTGGCGTTCTCTCCCTTCTCTCTAAGGGGAAATCTACTCTGGGGTTGCAGTGTATGACAGCCAGCAAAATGTCAAGTGTTCAGTTTTATGATGGGGTCTCCCCAAAATAACTTTCTAAGGCAGGGTCATCTGAATTTATTTGCAACCTAAGGTTGTTTACATGCATTCAACAAAACTTCAGGGGGCAATTAATTTTTATTTTTTCATTGAAAATTAGTAAATTACTGAAGTGATGTTTAGAAATTCTAATTTGAGATTAGAGAGATTTTAATAGAAAACTCAAAAAAAAAATTCCTCCATGTATGTCGACTTCTCTTTATCCATCTGTATCTCCTTTTTCTCATTATGCTTATCAGAAACTTTGCATATAACTACTTACTTTATGTGCATCGCCTGTCTCATCTTATGATGAGAACAACCATACCACCTTATTGTGTCTGCAATTTTATTTTCAGTATCAGGATTGAGGATTGAAAATCATTTTTCTATAAATTCCAAGTAATAAATAGTTCAGTCTCTGTTCAGTCACTATCACAATGGCTCAACTGTGCCATCACAGCAGAAGTGTAGCCATGGACAATATGCAAAGAACGAGTACGACCATGTGCCCATAAAACTGCATTTACAGAGGCAGACAAAACACTGAATTTGTCCTGAAAGACCCATCTTGTTGACTTACATTCTAGAACTCTTCCTGACACATTGTAGGTGCGTTATAATGTATGCTGTATGAACAATGAAGATCTCAACTGTATGTTGCTAAAGTACATTCATTAAATTCATGCTACGCGACAGGATTTCTTCCAAATGCTGAAGATGCAAATTCAAATATAATATAAAAATTACTACAGCTAAAGAGATGTAGAATGAAGTTAAGCACTTTACATGCATTATCTCATTTAATCCTATCAATGATTTTAAGAACTATTATTATTAATCTTATTTTACAGTTGAGTTAACCAAAGCTTAACACAGTTAAGCAGCTTGTTCAAAATCACACACACACACACACACACACACACACACACACACACAGAGCATGTTGCACCACAAATCCAACTGTGAAAATCTGATTATGACTGCATGCTCTGAACCACACCAGTGGTCTGCTAGCGGGGACTTCTAGGGACTGAGGTTCATCTCAGCTATGTGTCAAAATGAACTGATACTAACATAGATAGTTGCTAAGCATCTGCCTCCCAGGCACTTAGTTTTCTGCATTTGAAAACCTGTGCCAAAGTTGACTGTTTCTCTAGGACTGTTTATGCTCAATAGGGCACATATATGTGACTCAAGTCCTTTTCATCCCTCTAAAGAATGACCTTTTCCTAGAGAGAACAGATTATGGCAACCCAACTGAGAAACATGTGCAGAGACTTGCTTTACCCTGAGAGAGAGCTAGTCATTTATCAGAAGATAAAAGAAATAATAGCAATTACTGTGTGGCTGGAAGATGGAATGTCAGAAAGCTGGAAGTGATAGAAAAGCATATTACTTTCAAGATCTGCAGTGGAGACACACAGGTGCAGCGGGGGTGTGGGGAAGTGCATTCCTGCCCTTTCTTCTCCAAAGCAGGGTCCTCAGATAAACTGCTCCTCGTTTGTAAATAGGACCTAAGGACTATGTTCCTGTCTATAATACCTTGATACAACTAGCCTTTAAGATCCGTGAATATAAAGTGCAGGGAATGCAAAGCTCCTTGTCATAAGTTCCTGATTCTGCATAAAAGGAGGGAGCCCTTTCCTCCTCTTCAGTTACCGCTACCTACCCTTCTGCCAGCTTACTCACAGAGAAAAGAGGATTATTGATAGAGATGTAATGCTCCTCAAGATTCATTGCATTCCATTTTAAAGGTAAACAAGTTTCTTTCATTAAAAGGCCAATCACATAAAAAATATGCTCAGCATCATTAGACAACATGGAAATACAAGTTAAAGCCACAATGACATATTACTATATACCCACTAGAATGACTATCATTCTAAAAACAGGAAGAACTAAGAGTTGTCAAGGTTTTGGCACTCTTGGAATTCCTGAGTGTTGATCATGGCAAGATAAAATGATAGAGCCACTTCGAAAAACAGCGTATCTTCTCTAAAGTTCAATTTAAGTTCATCATATGACCTAGAAACTTTACTACCTGCAATAGAAATGAAAATGCGTGACCACACAAAATCTTGAAAATAAGTATTAATAAGCATTACATGTAAGAATCAACAACTATCCTATTACTTGGTGAATGGATAAACAAAATATGGCACTCCACAATAAGAAGAAACAAACAACTGACATATGCATCAATATAGGCATAGGTCAAAAACATTCCAGTAACTTAAAGTGGCCAGGTGCAAAAGTTTGCATGTTCCATATATTTATTCATATGAAAGGTTTAGAAGACAAAAATCAAGAGAGACCAAAGGCAGATCTAGGTGGCTGCTTTATAGGAATGGTGTGAGTTGGTGTAATCACAACAGACAGAGGGTAACTCAGGGGTGTTGAAACTCTGTCGATCTAAATTAGGACTGTGCTAATGTTTGCACATCTATACATTTATTTAAAATTGAACTGTACCTTGATAGCACATGGATTCCATGATATAAAATTATATATCAGTAATATCAACAAAGAAAAAATAGCACGGGGTTACTTTCTTTCAGTTTCTCCATCCTTGCGATTAAATCTGTGCCAAGGTTCACTCCATGTAAGTGTTTTGGTAAAAAGTACCCAGACAGTGAGATGGGCATATGACTCATCTCTGCCAAGTATAATGTTCCTTTTCCTTATATAGGACTCCAGCACAACTAAACAATGCCTTTCTTCATGATTTTTCTAAAAGTAGTTAGCCAGGAACTCGATTTCCTTCATTGTCTTGAGGTGCTTATCAATTAGAATACGTCTGCCTGCAAATAACAAAAAATTCAGACTTAAACTAGCTTAAACCATGAAGGAATTAATCATAGTATACTACAATAACTCAAGATCTGAGACGACAACACTTCCTTTCAATTTAATGAGCTTTTTCATCAAGCACTGGATTCCTAACCATGTGGGTGATCACCCAGAGAGAAGACCAGAGACCTGGCTTCCCAAATGAAGTGAGGGCAAGGGAAATAAAGCTTTTATGAGTAGCTTAGACTAGTGAGGTCCCTGACTGTTGTAATTTCTACCAGGAATATGGTCCTGTGCCCCAAAGTCACTTGAACATAAGGAGAGGATGGAGATATGAATGTACCTGTGCAGAAATGACAAAACCAGAATTCTGTTTGGAAGGGGAACAGATGAACTCTAGAACACAAAGTAGAATGTATGTTAGTCTAGAACAGTAACAGTGAACCTTTTAGAATTTTCATTGGTAACAAACATTTTCTGCTGCAGCATGACCCCATAGGTATACCACCAGTGGTCTAGAACATAAAGAATAATAAACTAGGTCACTATAAGACTATGAGAATAACATCCTGGAGTTGCTTTTGTTTTCCTTGGCCCCTTGCCTGGAGGTACAAAAAGCCAAAGTTCCCTAGAAGAGAATGAAGCTCATAAAAGGCCACATAGAATGAGATAGCAATAGGTTACTTGCTTTCCTATTACTTGGTTCATAATTATTTCTTGTCCTTTGTGATGAGTTGACCTAACACACACACACACACACACACACACACACACACACACACACATTTTAAACTCAGGCCAAATGGAGTTTCCATCATTAGTAATGTAAAATGTCCACATTAATTCTATTACAAATAGAGTTACACTAATGTTGCAGGGGGCTATACTAACTTTGCAGGAGAATGGGACAGTAAGTTCTGCAAACATGAATATCGCAGTGCTTCTTCATTCATCATCCAGCTTCTAATAAAAAGCAGCTGCTTGAATTTATTTGTTGAATGAATAAACCTCCACCAAGCTCATTATGTTTGGACCTTTTCTTGGGAGAAGGTCAGATGATTTGATTATCATTCCATTCTTCAGAGTGACCAAGGGAGGGGTGTGTGTTTGGCTCTCATCCTCAACTCTCCAAGAAGCCAATGGCCAAGATGTTATTTAACTTGTATAATCTAATAGTTATGACACTGTGCTAAAGAATATTACTTTATTCAATTTTATGATGCTTTGTGCTATAAGTGGGATTTAACTGTAGATGGGTGTATGGAATTAGTTTCTTTATAGATGATTAAAATAAAAAACGTCCTAAATTTGTTCCACCCTCCTGGAGCCATTCTCAGTTTAACTACCACCTCCTAATATCTTTACTGCTCTTTCCCTAGTGTTTCTGAAAATTGCATTCAAAGTATAAAAATAGTATGCTGTGCTATAATTGAAATGACAAATGCTGAAATACAAGGGAAAAGCAAGAAATAAAGACACAAGATGGCTTCTGAGGGAGAAAAAATTACTAGTCAAAATGAGCTCAGTTTAACACAAAACATGTGAAACCACCACTCTCCTCTCTGATCATCTGGTACCAACATGAACATATAGCTAATTGTTTCAGAATTATTTTTTATATAGTGAATAGAGTTTTGACAGTGGATATACATTCCTTATAGTGATGGCTTCTAAATACAGGCTCAGTTTGACTAAGTTTTCTCAATTGATAATTAAACTTGATTGTGTCAACTTGGTTGTCTTGGTACCCATTCAGGAATTAGTGGAGCACACTTCTGAAAATGTCTGGGTTGGTCATGGAGGCATAACCTTGGGGTCTATATCATTCTTCACTCCTTCTGACACTTTTGCCCTGCTCTGCTTCCTGTATGCCATGAAATAATCAGCTTTGTTCTACCACATATTTCTGCCATCATGTTCCTGACTTGGAGCCAGCTGACCATGGACTAAATTCCCTTAAAATGTAAACCAAATTATACTTCTCCTCTTTGAAGTTATGGGTGTCAAGTATTGGGTCAAACAATAGAAAGTGATTAATACAATAACCTAAGATGAGATACAAATTGTAGAAACCAAGTAAATATTATTTTTCTTTTATCTTAATTAGTAATTATAAAATAATGTCAAGTATTGTATACTTGCAATAACAGCACTCAGAAGGCTAATGCAGGAGGATTGCTGAGAGTTTGAGGCCAATGTTGCCTACATCATGAGGTTAAGGCCAGCCTGAACTACATAAGACCTTATCTCAAAAAAAAACTAAAGACAACATCAAAATAAAAGATAAAATAATCATGCAATTTTATTATAATTAATATAATATCTTACTACTTAATAATTAATAAAATATATCTGATATTGAGCACCTGTTCTTTAAGGGCCTGTTCTTTTCTATTTGTTGTCTTTGGGGGGTTATCAGGAATCAAACTCATGACCTCATGACTGCCAATCAGGCACTGTGCTGCTAAACTATATGCCTGGTTCCTTTGTTGGCTTTTAAAATGTCATTCCTATCATAAAAATTTTTGGGAAAATAGATACATGGTTGCTTTCATTTGCTGTTGATGCTTTAGGCAGAGACATACAGGGGGATCTCAATACATCTTTTGAAATTAACTGCTCTAGGAGATGTACAACTTGCACTTTGGAGCCACATAACTGCTCAGTTTTAAGTGGCAGGAGACAATTACTCCCCCTGTTCCCTAAACCTTCAGTGCAGAAGGCTCTGTGCCAGCTATTTGACTCAGTGTAGGGAAGCCAACTATGACTTTCAAAGGCCAAGAAGGAAGACATATTTTTCCCCACTTCAGCCCCCATGAAGGTGAACTCACAGTTACGTGGGAAGATCTTTGCCTGTCTCTTGCCTCATAGTGACTGTGTTCAGATAACTTGGCATGATGTGTGTTCACAAAAACACACAGTGAGTTTTCTTCCTCTTCCCCGCCCAACCCCACCATGTGAAAGGAACAACATGAATGCTAATTACATTTAATGGAACTTGGCACAGTTTCTCAGGAGGTGGTGCTAATTTGCAGAAGGTAACACTTCAGATTTGCTGATAAAAGGCTGGGGATCAAAGGGTGGTTGTGGGAGACAGAGAAGTCTGTATTTTTTATCCACTGCTTCCATGGTGGGAATAGCAATGTCTTCTATACTATAAACACACCAGTGGGAAGACTTACTTTCATTGTATACTTTATTAGAGAAATATGTGGGGCATTAGGGACAAAAAAAATAAATAAAAAACAACTGCTGAGCATATATACGGAGAGAACATTTTTGATGGGATTTGAAAGTCACGTATTTCAAATTTATAGGGGGTGTATGGATTCTAGGTAAAGTTAGGGAAATGTGGAATCATTAGTTCACACAAATACACTTCAATTGCAAGATGCGGAATTCTAGAATTAAAAGTAATTAAGAATTCAACTAATTTGGATGCTTTGTTTTACTGACGAAAATGTTCAAGCACACAGAGATTTTCTTAAACTGCCAATGCCATGCATATCTTGAAATGGAACCAGATGCCAGCCTCTGTCTGTGGAGCTACACTTTTTCCTTTGCATCATGCAGCCCCCTGGCAGCACTGGAACTTGAGTCCACAGCTTTATTCTGGAAATTGCTCTCTGTGAGGTCCTATTCTCCCTTAAGTGGTACTCATAACTGGGGATGTGTCTCTGTTATCAGCCTATTTTAAGCTCTGTGTTAAACACAATTTTACAGATAAAAACAGACATTGCCGAAGTCCACATTCAAAGGACCCAGGAACTTCAGTGAAGTATGGAGACAGATTGATAATGAGTTATTACACTTCTGATGCTTAGTTGCTCAGAAAACAGTGGCCAGTTGCTTACCATTTAAAGAATCTCATTCTTTCTGGTATGGCACAGTAAATGAGAACAGCTGCCTCCATGTTATTGATAAAGACACTAGAGAGCCAAATGCAAAAAGAGAAAATTATGCTCTGAACACTGAGGTGCCCTCTTGGCCACAGCTTTATCTGTTGTATGCAATAAATTCTATGGCACATTAAAGATCCACTCTGAAGGAAGCTTATTTTTGTAATTCCACAATCTAGTTGAAGAGATAAGGCACACCTATGATATATAAATCAACTGGAAGCCATATAGTAGAGTAAGACAGTGGTATGAATGATGGCATTGGCTTAAGAACCTACTGTGTATCAAGGACCTGGTGAACATTTTCTCACTGTGTCTTCACAGTCACCTAGGATGTACCACAATTCCAGTGTCCTCCTTACATGGGTCAGGAGCATGGGCTTCCAATGGATTGAGTTGCTTGCCCTAGGTCACAATTCTTAGAGGGACAGACCTGGCATGGAATTCTGGATGGACCAGCGATGTAGTCCAGCTCCTTACCACCTTTGACTAATGAATAAGAGAGACACAGTTTCCTGTGAGGTTCCCAAGAGTGTGAAGGATGTAGGGAGGGTATTCCCACCCTAGGGGTGGGGGAGCTGGCTGGCCTCAAAGGAGAAAAAAGATTTGGATGAACAAACATAAATGATAAATTCAAGGTGAGAGACCGAGAGCAAGTAAAGGACAAGCTGGGAGCAAGATGGGAGGCAACATTTGCTCTGTTGGAAGGAAAGAGAAAACTTGATGTGAAAGAGTCAGGAGACAGAGTCTAGGTTCAGCAGGGACTGAACTGGAAAGTTTAGATACAAGTCTCAACAGCAACACAGGGCACCAGTGAGGCTCTCAGATAGTATCATTCGGGTTTCATTTGAAACCTCGCCATCACTTCAGCAAACTATATACTTTCTGTAAAACACCATCATTAAGTCTCCCATCCAACCTGTATGTGTGGACAATTTAAGCCAGTTATAGAAGAGTAAAAAGCAAATCTTAATCACACTACCTAGGGTTAAAAGATATTCAAGGTAGGCACCACTCAAGTAATCGAGGTAAATTCTTCTGCCTCTCATATAAGAAGTGTTCCTCTAACAGTGAGGGAGAGTTGGATGAAAAATCACTATCTATTTATTACTACTGTTCTAAAAATCATTAATTTTGTCATTTGCTACACTTCATCTACAAGAAATTTCAGGAATTTGTAGCCAATCTCTGTAAATCATAATATAACAATAATTATCCAGTGCACATATACCAAAATATTAAATATGACAGTTATGTATTTTTAAAGCAGAAGTATCATCTGTGTGAGAACAGGTAAAAAAATTGGTCTTCTGAACCATCCTATACAAAGAAACAGTCTTGACATTGGGATGGCAGGAGAACCTGTGCCCAGAGTCAATTCTCTCATTTACTTTAAGCTTCTATTTTTTTAAATTTGTAAATCCATCAAATAGTGCACCTATCCTGCAACAATATTACAAAGACGCAGTTAATCATGCATATCAATGTTTCATAATGGAGGGATTTTATTCACTGAGGATATTTGGTTGTATCTGGAGAAATTTGAAGGTATCTCTTGGGAGGGGAATAGGTGTTAAAGATCCTAGTTGATAAAGATGATGAAAGCTTCTATCCTGCAAATTCATAGGGTACCACCATCTCCCCAACAAAGGATTATCAGACCCAAAATACAAGTTAGGAAAGTTAGGAAATGGTGATACATGCAGAGCCTTTACATAATCCCTAGTATGTCACGGGAACTCAAAAATTATTATCACATTGTATAATTATAACATCTTCTACAATAATAATGATTATTATGATTATTATTTTGTCATCAGCATTATCATATCATGTACATATAAGTATGAGGAAACCACGGCTAGGGATATAGGCAGAATTTGAAGCAATTATCAGCATCGCCATAGGTAAGAACTCTGCGCTTTTATACCTCAGGGTAGACAGTGAATGATTTACCTCCTCCTTCCTCCGGGTTCAAACCATACTATCACTGTAACAAACACTGTATCTAAATCTAGTTATGTTTCTGTGCCATAGTTTATTTCTTTTAATTAGAGTATTAGAATTATTCCCCATGGAGTTCACCCAATGCAGGGCATCATAAGACCTTTAAAAATATTAAGTTAAAAAAATGGAGTTCAGATGAAAATAGAGCCACAGTCCTCTCATTTGAAAGTATATTTGTTCATGTCAGGAGAATGAAGGCTGCATGAATTATTCATTAGAATAACAGTTTATTGGCAAAATTGTTGTCTTTGGATGGTATGCATTATGGAGTGAATAAATAATGTGGAATGGATATTTTTAGGAACTGGAGAGTAAATCTGGGAAGAAAATTCGTAAGAGGAAGGAAAGTTATGTCTAGAAGTGGTGGAGGTTTCTCTTAGAAATATGTGAAGGACATAAAATTTGCTACCACCAAGATATGAAATAGAAACACAAGCAAAAAAAACAACAACAACAAAAAAAAAAGAAACACAAGCAATAACATCTTTGTTCCTATGCACACACATGTGTGTGCATCTCTGTGTGTGTGTGTTTGTATTCTACTTACTTAATTGAAATTTTTCTGTACTTGTATGAACAAAATTAGGTTTACAACTTGGTTTCCTCTGGGCACCTTCCTGAGGGCCTGACAAGGTACACCATTCACCTGAACTGCACGGGGGAGGAGAATTAGGCCACCGAAGTTTGGTGTTGGCTCTTTTCTATCTTTTCCTCAGCCTTGTCCCCTAGCATATATCTCATACTGAGTATATCTTCCTTCACAGCCCTGCTGCAAATCAGACTGTGGTCCATTTCCTGTTTTCAGAGGGAGGAAGCCCACTCTTGCTGTCAACTATAGTTTGCATCTGGACTGTCTCACAAAGGTCCATGGTGACTAAGTTGCACTCCCCAGCTTGGTCCTATTGCAAAATAGTGGAATCTTGAAAAGTCATGGCTTAGTGAGAGATCTTTAGGTCATTGCAGACAGTCATTCAAGGGGGTAGTGGGACCCTGACACTTCCTTATCCTGTCTTTCATTCTGGTCAAGAGGCCAGTGGCTTTGCTGTGGCATGCACTCCCACCATGATGATCCATGATGAGCTACGACAGGCCCACAGTAAAAGAATCAATTAATATGGACTGAAATTTCAAATATCATGAGCCCCAAAATCCTTTTACTCTCTACTAGTTGATTTAGTGGGAATATCCATTACAATAACAGAAAGTTAACTAACACACACTGCATACGTTTTCTAAATGAAACAACAGCTAGTAATATTGATTAGTAATATTTTGTTTTGTTTTGTTTTGTTTTGAGGCACTGGGGATTGAACTCACAACCTCCCACCTGTCAGACAGGCACTTAAGTCACTGAGCCAAACTTTTGGCCCTAATTAGCAATATTAATACAAAGCCACCACTCATAGAAAAGCTGTCATTGATGAGTGAACATTAACATTGATAGATTCAACCAAGAGGAGGCTATTCTGCCTCATGAATTTCTTAAATAGAGTCAACACTGGAAAGTACAGTAAGTCACTGACTTACAAACATTTGAGTTGTGAACTTCCACAGATACGAATGAACCTCTTATCATGAACATTCACAGATGCAAACAAATCATAGAAGTAGCTCATGTGTCTGCCAGACATCATCACAACTGCATGGCTGTGTGCTTACTCTACAGTGAGATAGTGTACAGTAGTACAGTGCTCAATCAGAGCCCAGGATATCTGGAAGCAAGAGAAAAAACAGTGGTAATGTGGAGGGCCTGCTAGGAAGTGCAAAACAATAACCATGGAAACAAAAGTGAAAATACAGTATAACACTTTGTCAGACTTACAAACAAATCTGATTTGTGAACTTTCTCCCAGAACGAAACTCCTTTATAAGTTGGGGACTTACTGTATTCTGGATCATTTCATATTTTTCCCTTGAGGAGGAGAAAAACCTGCTTCATGGAAAATTGAAATCTAACTGAAAAATATAATCTTCTCCTCGTGTGGTTCTATACTGTTAAGGATAGTCTCTTATTTTTCTCCCTGAATCCCAGTTGTCACACAAATTAACCCCTCCTGAGATGAGAGATCAGAACATGTGTTAATGAAGAGCTAGATAGAGTATTTCAGATGTGAGGCCAGATGATTCCTGTTGTAGTCATTTGACTCTGCCCTTGTAGGACAAAAGCAGTCCTGGTCAAGGCTACTAGTAAGCAAGGCTATATTTTCATCGATTAAATCTACAAAACAGTTGTAAGGCCTGAGTTTCTCATGGAGACTTAGTGTGAATACTCCTAGTGAATTACATTCCCAGGTCTTTGGTAAGCAATTAACATAAACTGGTGGCTTAACACTACAGAGATCTCTTATGTTACAATTCTGGAGGCCAGGAGACTAAAACAAAGGTATTAGTGTGGTTGCACTCTCACCAAAATTTCCCGGAAGCATCTTTCCTTCCTCATCTCTCTTCTGGTCCAGGTGTTGTTGGGCTGTGGCAGTGTCATGCCCCTCTGTACTTTGGAAGTCACAAGTTCTTTTTCTTGGCATCTTTGTTGTCCAAATCTATCTTTCTCTTCCAGAGACATTTCTCTTCCAGGTGAAATTGCATTTAGCACCCTCTCTGATTACAGCAGAATGTGACTCTGAAATCTTTAACAAATCACAACTACAAAGACCTTACCCTCCAATAAGGTCAAATTTTGAACTTCCAGGAAAACTTGAGTTTTTGAGGGGGACACTATTCAACCCCATTATACATGGTCTAGAAGACACGCTTTCCTGATTGTTTCAGAAGGTGATCGAGAGAAGGCAAAAGGAAACGCACCTACAATGGAAATAGGATCATGGTTTAATAGTCATCCTATGTTAAAACATGCTTCTTCTTCATTAAACAGGGAGACTGACATGGCCAGAAAGACAATGAAGACGGAGATGCCCTCATATGGATTTTTCTCTTTAATGCCATCAGGACAGAAGGGCAACTCCAAAGAGAACCAGGCTTCTGGTGGTCATGTCTGCACAGCTCCAATGCTCAACATTTGCACTACCAGTGTGTGAGAGGTCCCATTCCTGGGGGATGCTGCCACTGGTTTGAGCAGTGTTCAGTGGCTATCTATGCAGAGTCTAATAATGTGCAGCCACTTCCTAGGCTCTGTCATGTGCTGCTAACACTGCTGCTGCTGTCCACTTAGAATTGTGGGCACATCTTCCTTGTACAGTAACTGAGGGGCGGGGAAGGGGGGACTGCAGTGAAGATGACAAATTCTCACCCATCTTCTGCACTTGACTCCTCAGAGGTGCAGTGGAGTATGTGTTCATTATAAGTACACACAAACAATATACAACTCACTATTCAGCTATTTTTCAGCATCCTCTGGTCATACTGATCCTAGGGTTCCTGCCAGGCCATCCTTTTCTGTGGCCACCAAGTGCCTATCTCTCTGACACCCATGTTCGTTCTCATGCAACCCCTTTTTTCTGAATCACAGTCTATTCATGACCTCTTTTATGCAACCTTTTCTATCTTGTAACTCTTGCCTTCAGAACTTCACTTGTTACTTCACAACCTCAGTTGCTTGCTGACTGGGTTTCATTTTTTCTGGAATAAAGATTGTTCATAACCTTGGAAGGAATGCTGTGTGTGTGTGTGTGTGTGTGTGTGTGTGTGTGCGTGTGTACCTATTCAAGAACAAAAACCATCACAAAGGGATCAATACTGATCTCTTGCTTCCTGGTATAGTAGAAGGGAAATCTAAACAAACATCCTCATCCTATTCAGAATCACAGATCTAAGAGTCAGAGGAAACAAATTCCAGACTCAGAATTTCAAGACAGCAGGGACAAGGACTTCTGGGAACATGTACGGTATCTTTTCCCACTTTAGCTCAAAACAATCCCAGGCCAGAGTATAGGTCTTGTGAACAAAGCGTGTACCCTTCCTATCCCCACAGTTAAGTTCCTTCGAACAGTACAAAACCACATAGCTGAATGCAGCAGCCCAGACTTGATCAACCCTATCTTGTAAACACTTCAGTTCCTTAGTCCTAGCATAGTGTCTTGAACCAGCAGATGCACAGCAAACACCCATGAGATGAGAAATCATGGATAGGATTACATCCTTGATTGCCAAAGACAAAGGTAAGAATTTAGAATGGCAGCTCTGTGTGCATGTGTGTGTGGTATTGGGGATTGAACCCAGGGCCTTTTCAATGACCTACATTCATAGCTTATTTATTTGTTATTTTTGAGATAAAATCTTGCTGAGTCACTAAGTTGCCCAGACTGCGCTTGAACTTGTGATCCCAAAGTGCTGGAATTGCAGGTATACACAATCTGTAAATTTGTTCTTGGGAACCCCAATTTCAGAAACAAGTTGCTGTGATTCACTTGGCTTGCTCTAGTCTTGTATTCCAGTTAAAGATTCAGAGTTAATTTAAGAAACAGACAATTTATTGTATGGTCCCTTTACAATGTTTTCTTCTCCCTGTAGTTACTTGAGAATGCCCTCAAACAAGTACAGCAGCAATGCTTTCAAAATCAAAAGGATGCGGAGACCCTAACATACCCTAATATTTCATCACTGGAAACACTTTAGACTAAATTATGATATAAATCTAGATACAGATTCCTGTGTAGCTAGCAGGTGGGGGAAATTGAGTAAGAACATAGATTACATGCTAAAATAATCTTTGAATTGTGACTGTGTATGTATGTGTGTGTGTAGAGGTGAAATTATAAATTATTAAAGGTACTTATCTCTAGAAGGGAGGATTTAGAACAGACTTCCATATACCTCATGCAATCTTTTTGTTGCAGTTTGGATATTTACAACAGATATGCATTAACTCTGTCTTAGTGAAAAAATCAAACTTAGAAAAAACATTCTCAAATTATGTTGCTATTTACAAATTGAGATCTTGAACATGTTCACTGGGACTCAGGATTGTGGTAGAGGAAAAGAGACTGATGCTAGAGAGAGTAACAAATGGAACAGAAGAATGGAAAAATGAGTGGACAGGTTGGTCATATAGTGAGTGAGGCCAGCCCCGGACTTTCAAGAGCAACGCATTGCAAGGTCAGACTCTTCCTACATAGTCATGAAATTCCCTCATCTGTGTGCCATTTTCCAAAGCAGAATCTCTGAACATGACTCTTCACTCTGAATTGATAAGGTTACTAATCACCAGGGGACAAAGGCTCTCTGCAGTGACATTTATACAATTCCCTGCCCCTTCATCCAAATCAAACAAGGTAATACTCAAAAGAAATTGGCCAGTAGACTCCCCATGCTTCAACTCAAACAAGTCAAAACCTTTTCAAATCTTAGTTGGCAGATATTAAAGTAAGAACAAATAAGATTTAAGAATCTAATACTGTACACATATGCTAATGTAGAAATTATTTACATGTGTACTACTGTTCTTGGTAGATAAATAAGGCAGACATGGATCCTTTTTTGTACTCTTAGATATAATATTGCAAAGTCTGAATTTGGTTGCATTATAACACAATGGAGAACATGCCACTGACCTATCTAAGATCATCATACTAGGAGGAGGCCAAAATGGGAATAAATCCAACTGTCTTGACTGAAACATACTTTTGAAGGGAGGTCAGAGATTACTTATATTGCTCCCTCCCAGCTTTTAAATTTATGATCCTTTAAGAACTGAGGTCGAACAACAGGGAGGAAGAAAAGGAGGAAGAAGAGGAGGATCAGAAACCATTTCCTTTTGCCTTTTATTCAGTTAAGAACTATGATCTCTTGATTCCTCTATCTTTTAATGGAGAATCATAAAATTCCTTTATGTATACGCATGGAATTATCTATATCTATCTTTCTGGATATATAAATGTATATATGAAGGTGAGGTTAACTATAGATACCTGATGGATAGATGGGAGGATAGATTTAAAAACAAATGAACAGAGAGAAAGATGATGATTTAAATTTTTGCTTTAGAAACTAGACATCATTCCTCCATTACTAGCATATTTCTGCTAAAGTGCAAAGTGCTGCCTTCCCTGGCATGTCTTCTAGAGCATGGAGGGTTTTCTCTGGCAAGATACCAACTCCCTTGTGAGGAGTTGGCTGTAGCTCTGAGAGAAGGAAACTGACTCTTCTTACAGTAAATGTCAGCCCCAGTGGGAAAACCTTACTAGCTGGCCGTGTTCTGGGAACAAATATGCTTTTAGAGGTTCATTGCCTGGAAAACTCAACTTGGGCAGCCCCCAGGTCTTTGAGCCTGTTTACTAGACAGAGGACGACTAACCTTTCCCATTCTGACCATTCCTAGTGGAAGTCAACTGAACAGGCTCCATATTCCCATTTTAGGAGAGACTAGCAACTTCAAACACACAACACTCAGGTTTCGTCACCTTTCTAAGGCTGGTTTGCATTCTTGCAAGTATATACTAAAATGAGTTTTGGGATAGCTGTTTAAAGGAAAAAAAATCTCTGGAAAAACTGACTCTTTTCCCCTTATGTAAACCTTGGTCACTTTCAAGAACTTCCTATGAAACTCTGTGGAATTAAACTCCCAAAGTTCAAGCACTGGATAATATTTACTAGTTTTACTAGGTTTGCTAGATTTACTAGATTTTGCAAACAAATCAACCACCATGCCCTCAATTTCTGCACCTGTGCCATGGGGTCAATAATATTCACAAACTCCAACGCTGACAAAAGAATGAAAGGCACTAATGATTAAAAAAGTTTATCAAGTGTCTCCCACTTGGCAATAAATGTTTCTTTGAAAAGTAGATGGTTCAGGGTACCTTTAGCAAATATATGATGCATTTGCTCTCTTCGCTACCGCTTGTGTCTAGATGTCCCACCAAAAGACTCATGCAGTCACAGATGGGAATTTTTCAGAGGTGGCTAGATCTAGAATGTGTAACACTGGGAATGATTCCTGGTGCAATGCTAGGATCAAGGGCACTAGGATTAAGGGTGCCTGTGCTTCCCACCCTAAGTATCCTGGAGAAGATATAAGAGATAGAAAGAGCTGTGGTCCTCCCTTGCTAGTTTGGTACCTTCTGCCCAACATAAACTATTTCTCATCTTTGTTGTTTGCCTGCCATTTCACCCTGCCCTGGAGCCAGCTCGTTATGGACTGAAACTTCTACAATCTATGTGCTTAATAAAGCTTTCCCCTTTAACTTTGGGTGTCAGGTATTTTGTCACATCAATGAGAGAAATGTAACTAACTCACCCTTCTAGAGTAACAAAAAAAAGTGCAAAGAAGTATATGCATTTAAATTGTTACGTTAAATACACAAGCCAGAAATTATAGTACATTGATTATTTCTGATTGCTGATGAACTATAGATAAATAAGAGAAAGACACACACACAGAGAGAGAGAGAGAGAGAGAGAGAGAGAATATTTATCAAAATCCCTAAACATAATTCTTAAACACCTCCATCCTTCAGTCT
Source organism: Dasyprocta punctata (assembly GCA_004363535.1). NCBI lineage: Eukaryota > Metazoa > Chordata > Mammalia > Rodentia > Dasyproctidae > Dasyprocta > Dasyprocta punctata. The sequence continues at coordinate 194,325 of RJWM01000476.1, read as the reverse complement.
CCTTTCTGCAGGAATAAAAGATGAAAAATTATGTTCTAAGTTCTACACATCACAGTAAACCATGAGTATATTATATACTTCTATCTTTGCCAAATTCTACTCTGCATTCTTGTTGATTACTAAAATACATGCCTGAGAAGTGAAAAATTGGGTAAACACATGTGGTGCTGAAGGAATACAAAATAAGAGCAGGATAAACAACTGAATTTGGAATGAGTGTGGAACCGTTAAGGCTAAGCAAATATAGCCTATGCATGCTATATTTCTCTAGCTCCAGGTCATGGCAGACATCACTAATTGATCATGGTACTCTTCCCCTATGAACCTGCCCATGGCGCCATGTTCCACTGTGGCTCTGAGGCAGGTACTGCCCACCACTCAGAGATGCAAAGTGATAGGGAATCATTTTACCACCCAAGAAGGGGTCTAGAAAAGGTCTAAAACCCTGATAACAGTGTTTGGAAGCCATAGACAACAGAGTCAAAAATAGCAGCAAAAAAAAAAAAATCATAGGATACAGAGGAAACGATTGAGCTGGCTTCTTTTCACAAGTATTGAAGGCCTGTGGTTGACATCAATATAAGGACCAACTAACTAAGAACACAAGAACAAGACATAAGAAATGATTTTACTGTATAAAAAGTTGAGATAAAGTCCAAGGCTGTGTGAGGTTTAGAATTTAGTAAGTATCGAAATTCCCCAGACAGAAATGGAAATGTAAAAGAGGATAATATTACTTGTGGGGAGAAACTAGTTCTACTATTAATATAAGTGCCATAAATATTTATAAGAGATACGTGGCCACAGTTGCATAGATAATGCTGAGATATATCAAGAAACACACACAAAAAAAAACAATTAATTAATATGGCAACTATCCCCAAAGAACGTAATTTGAACATTTAATTCAAAAACAAAAATACAATAAAATGCAATCATCTGGTTCCTATACTAGCAATAATTAGTATATATGATCTGAACTAAGTCAGGGATTATTTTTCTATTCTAGGTGAATGAACTACCAACCTTCTGTTGGGGCAGATGGGACGGATGGGTTGGAGGAGTCTAATTATTTGATGGGAGAGAGGAAAAGCAAAAATTTCATGAATTTTCAGTCTACCCAACAGATTAAGCAGCCACACCTGTACTTGGCAGGTTTGTGCAATGCTGTCTCCTGCAAACTGTTTTCTCTAGCACCAGAAAAGACAAGGGGAGCAAGAGGAAGAGGAAGAAAAGAAGAAAAAAGAGGAAAAGGAGGAAGAGGAGAAAGAAGAGAAAAACAAAGCCTCAGGATAAGAGAAACTCTTAACTCCTTGTGGTTATGGAGGCTGGTGATTCTGTAGGGAGGCTTTCAGCCTGGAGACCCAGGGAAAAGTAGATGTTTCTGTGCTAGTGTGAAGGTTGCCCAAAGGCCACCGAGAGGTAGAATTCCTTTCTCTGGGACTTCAGTCTTTTTCTCTTAAGGTCTTCACTGATTGGATCAGGCTCATGCACAGCATAGAGAGTCATCTGCTTGACTCGAAGCCCACTGATTTAAAGTCTCTCTCTCTCTCTCTCTCTCTCTCTGCAGATGTTGGGATAAAACACAGAGACTTGTGTTTGGTAGGCAATTGCTCTACCACTGAGCTACTTCCTATTCCTTAAATGCTAATCACATCTCAAAAATGCAAGATAACATTTGGTTGTTCGTGGCCACAACTCGAGTCCCATTTGGCCATTTTTCTAGGAATAGTGGCTGGCCAATTTATCCTATGAAATTGACCACATATGAATCACACAAGTACCCTTTCTTGTTTTATCACCTATGTATGCATATATAAAATTAATTTAGTTGCCCTGGTTTCAAAGATTACATGATTTGAAACATTCAGAAAGAAAGGAAAAAAGAAAAGTGAGAAGAGAAAGGAGATGGAGAGGATTCTAAATATTATCAGTCCATAAGGTGTCTGTTGACTGTGGTTGCAGACACATGAACCTACATATGGGATAAATGCGTGTGAAAGTAATTACATGGACAGATAGATATATATACATGCCATATAGACACACACACCATAGATATACTCCACAAAAACACAAAACAATGCACAGGCACAGACACACAATACAGACACACACGACTCAGATAGATATAATACATAGACACAAATATACCACATGCAAATATATAGGTAGAACTGCATTAACAATACAAATACACATGCACATACTACACAGAGAAATACAAATACAAAAGGAGAAAACTAAACGGAAACTGTAGAGTGCATCAGTGTCTGAATAGGATTAGTAGAATTCATTATTTCAAAAGTTATATTAATGGCTATGACATGATTTTACTGATTTTCAAGATGTTTCTTTTTAGGAAACTGAAAAAAGGCACTCTTTTGTATTATTTCTCACAGCTTCACATGAGTATACAAATGTATAACTATATCAAAATTGAAAGTTTAATTTAAAAAAATCACAAATCCTCAAAACTCCCTAATAACAAATACAAGTAGATACATAAGTTGAATTATGTTTTCTCCCAAGAAGTAGACCATCAGGTCTTTATCCATATTTCTTTTCAAAATAGAAAAATAATACGTCTATTTAATTTATTTCCTAGATTCTGATTTTTTTTTATTTTTATTTTTATTTTTATTTTTATTTTTATTTTATTTTTTTTTGTGACACCGGGGATCGAACTCACAACCTCATGCCTGCCAGGCAGGCGCTTAAGTCACTGAGCCAAACCCCCGGCCTAGATCCTGATTTTTAAAGACATTTGTATTTTCTTAACTGCAAGCTCAGGGGCCACAGAATACTGTAAGGACTTCTGTAGGATGAGAGGTTTGTGGCTTTGAGGTGTGGAGATGTTGTAAATGCCACTATCACCGTACAGTCCACATTGGCTAATGATGACGTGGAAAACTCAGGTCCTCCACTTAGTCCTGATAGTGACATGTGCCTAGAGTTTAGCACCGAGCTATCCAAACTCTCACAGTTTCTGTTCACTTGATTTTGCATGACTCTGTGGGTCCCCAATTGTCCTTGAGCACCCACATTCCGAAATAGCTGCATCTCACTGTGAGCGAGCCCAATGCTGCCTTTGGTTCCATGGCAACGCTACATCCTAAATACATTTGGCATGGGCTGCAACCTCCCATTTACCCTACATTCATTTGCAAATTGAAATGGTATCTTGTACTACACATGTTTCCTATGATAGTTTGTCCTGTGAATTAACTTAATAATGAAACATATGGTCTGTCTTCCCATTTCAAGAGTCTGGGTAGCATTCACAACAGCTGACTGCCAGGCAATGAAGATGCCCAGGGTGGAGTTTTTCAGTTTAAGACTAAGGCTGGAAAGATGCTCAGGTGAGTTTGCCTCCATTAACCTGTGACGATGGAAGTACTATTGCATTCTACATTCGATAGCTTGGAAGGCACTGCATACTTAGTAGTATAATCAAGAATAATAGGAGCAGAATGGAAAAGTTCCCTGAAAATTTCCTTCAACCTTTCACAGTCTGACAGCAGAGAGTGTGTGTTTATGATGAGGAAAAAAATTTTTTTAAAGTATTTTTTGTTGTTGTTGAAAGAAAATAGTTTATCACATACATAGTAAGAATGTAAATAAATGAAATGTTTTTGGAAGCAAATCTGAACAATATCTTGGAAAGTAAATTGAGCTAGCCATTGCATAAATAAGACATTATCCTATAAATATGTATGCACAGCCATAAAGGGAGAGAGGGAGAGAGAGAGAGAGAGAGAGAGAGAGAGAAATAGATGTTATGCCTGAGCTATGAAAATAAAACTAAACCAAAGCATTTGAATGTGCATCAATAAAGAATCTATTGAATAGTTTTATTCATAAGTGGAATACTATAAAACTATTAAAAATGATAAGTTAGTTCTATATATTAACATGGCCATATATGAAATATGTGCATTATAAAAAAAGAAATATATACATTATATATATGCAATAGATGAATAAATGAATGGCTAGAATTTGTGTGGGGGAAGAGGGAGGTGGTTCAATCTTCCATAGCCCAATTCCTTGGAATATTTTATATTCTTGGAAATATTGTACTTTCTCTTCTTCAAGTCTTGGTTCCTTTATCAAGATCTTCTTGAGAAAGAAGAGATCTAAAGGTGATGATAAGTTTACTCTCAGATTTATATGGAAAAATCCCAAAACATTTTTTCAGCTTTGATATTTAAAGTGTAAATTTTGTTGTGGTACTCAGCTGCTTCAAAAACATGCACATTAAGAATAATTGTCCATCTTTCCAAAATAAGGGGTTTGGGCGATTTTTTTCATTAATATTTTAAAGGAAGAAATACACCTACAATACACACATTCAACTTAGAATCAATTAACATTATACTTCACTCACCTAATTCAAATCAAAGTTATTTTAAGAACAAAGTTATTTAAAGTTAAATCCCTATTCTACTATTTACTGTCAATGTTAAGCATACTATGCAATTTCTAATACTAGTTTCCCTACATATAAAATGGGTTTGCTGAGCCAGGAATATAGCTCAGCAGCATAAGTGTCTACCTGGCAACCACAAGGTCATGAGTTCCATTCCTGGTGCCCAAAACAAACAAACACAAACAAACAAACAAACAAACAGAAAAACAAAACAAAAAACAAAGATGCAACAACTGGGATCTCATCTTATTAAAATGGGTTTGCTAATAGTATACATTTTACTGAATTGCTAAAAATATTAAGTAAAACATTACCCATAAAGCATTTGTCAAAAATGCTAGTGTTGCCAGGTGTGGTGGTGCACGCCTTTAATCCCAGCACTCAGGAGGCTGAGGCAGGAGGAACACTGTGAGTTCGAAGCCAGCTTGGACTACAACATGAGAGCAAGGCCGGCCTGAGCTACACAGTGCAACCCTGCCTCAAAAAACCCAGGGCCGGGAGTTTGGGTCAGTGGCTTATATGCCTGTCAGGCAGCCGTGAGGTTGTGAGTTTGATCCCTGGTGCCACCAAAAAAAAAAAGCTAGTGTTCCATTACTATGTAGTATGACATGTACAAGTATTCTTTCACATTCATGAAAGCAGAAGATTCGGCTATTTTTCAGACTCAGTGTTATGCAACTCCATCACTGTTTCTTTTCAATTGCTCACTTTTCAACATTTTCTAAATGATTTCTTTAAGTACGAGGAGTAGAAGTTCAGCCCCATCTAATTGGAGGAAAAGTTTCTAAACATTAAAGCCATGAGGGTGTGGCTGCCTTGTGAAAAGGTTCCATCTCTGTGGGTATTCAAATAAATGGCCTCTTGTCAGGGAAACCATAAGAAGGGTCCCTGGGTCTCTCTGTAATGGGGTAGAATCTTTCAGACTTTCTCCCATACTCATATGAAATACTTGTCAAACACTTCAATTGTAGCTTCTGTCATCTCCCAAGCAGAGCAGGACGGCTGATCTCTGTCTTCCACCTATAGAGTCTTCCACCTATAGAGTCTTCCACTCATCTCCTTCACAAACAACAGCTTGTACTTATTTGTATACCTGCAGCACATCCTCCCATTGGAAATTCATGGTGGCAGTGACTTGATTCTCCTTGTTTCTTAATCTCCCAACACTTGACACAGAGTAGGTGCTTATGAATGGATGAATGGTGCTTCTGGATGAAGAGATAAATCACCCAAAGGCAAAACAATCTCCAGTGCTTTTCTACCTAAAAAATTTTCCTCATAAATTTGAGCCTATTAAATATTCTGGCAGCACATTTATACAAATCTACTATTTAAATATTAATAATGGAAGCAACAACAATGATGGTGATGATGGATAAATTAAAAAGCAAATGCACAAAGATGTCAACAGAAAGCTATTGTTTCCATTCTCATCAGAGAAGACATATTTTCATCAGCTTCACTACAGAACTACAATGATTTACATCTGTTTTCTTTAACGTAGAATCAAGACCAAAAAATCCAATACATTTTGGCGGTATCTTCTACACAGTACTTTTTACCCTCACAATGACTCTTTGCAAACAAGCACAACAACAAAACAAATACCACTCCATCCACTAAATGACCTCCCTCACTCTTCCTGAAAGATAGGACAGGAGGGAAAGATGAAAACAAAAGGTTGTACATAGAGACTAAATCAGATCATGTTTATTGATTTATTTCAATCAATAGACATGGGAAAGTTCAGGAGACTCTGACCCTGCCCATAGGTATGCCTTTGATAGAGTTTTTTCACCCAGACCGAGAATTGGGTTGAAGCCAAAAAAAAAAAAAAAAAAAAGAAGTTTGTGTCCACACCAAGTAACAAAGATGAATTCCTACAAGGAGGCAGAGAGGAAAGCCACTTTTCATTTTTTTTCTCTTTACAAATTGCAATTTTTTTTTACAAATTGCAATATTAAGAGAAAATTTTTGTACATAATATGAAATTGTGCAGTGGTTTTAAGTAATTAACCAAGTGATAAAAATGAATTAGAATCCTGTGCACACATTCTGGTTTGTAAGAGTCAATAGATTTTATGCGCCATCAATGACTACTCACTCTTTGATTCACAACTTGCTTAGTTCATATTTATTCTCAGAAACCATCAGTGTGGTGCTCCTAGGCTCAATGGAATTCTCCAAAAATGGAGTGTCTTCTAGGGCTTACCATGTGTGAACAGGAAATCTGAGCCCCAGCACCTGTGAAGAATTCATCAAAACTATTTTCTGTAGGAGATAAGATAACGAGGAGCCAACTGATTTTGGTAAATTCTTTTTCATGAACATGTACACACACCAGATACATGTCTTTCCAATGAAATTGACATTGGCAATGATTCAAATGAAATTCAGTGAACTTTACTGCATATGATAAAGATCGTATGATCACCTAATGAATAACACTAAACCTTATGGGTACTACATTTCCAAAAGCTAGGAATGGAGTTGAAATCATGCTTTAAGATGGCTTTGAACTGTCATGGCTTAAGAGTTGTGGTCAACATTCTATAGCCATTGAATTTGCCAAGTAGTGGGTTGGGGTAATGGAGACACCATGGAGGAGTTCCTTCACACTAATTTATCCATCATATCCAGTCTATGTCATCCGGTAGCAGCATTTCTCTTTCCACTGACAGAATGCTTTCCAGAGGTGGACCTCACAACAGACCACTGTTATCAATGCATCAGGTAGCCTAGAAATCAGATTTCATTTTCCTTCCAGCCCTAAATATCAGTGCTGGGGTAAAAATGCAATCTGAAAATAGTTGATACCTCCTCTTATTTTATATATGGAAGCTGGATGAGAGGCCTTGTTTTGCTTTAAAACACAAGTTGTTAAGGATATAGCCTGGAGGTTACAAGTGATCACATGAAGAGAACCTGCTTAAGAAGGATGGCAAAAATGGATGAAAAGATTGAGAAAGTAAAACAAAACAATGCAGTGATGTTACTTGAAACACTGGAGCCATCCCTATTTGAAGAAAGTATATCTTTTGGAATCCTAACTTTATGAACAAAGAAATGTCATTGTATAAAATAGCTTAAATATATTTGAATTAGGTTTCTGTCACTTAAAATTCAAAACTTTCTGAACCCAGGCAAAGGTGAGAGAAAAGTATAGCCCAACTCCTACTCCACAACTGGGTTATTAACATTCTCTTCCCCAAAGAGATCTGATTTGAGCTAAGGTGGCCTCTGGGTTAGCAAAATTCTTTATTTTTTTCCCCATTGGACAACTTCCCACATGCCATTGACAGTTGGAGTTTAACAAAATAGTTCCAGAAAGTTGAACATGCTTTATAGTCTCTGTCATTTGAGGGAGGGAATTCTGGTGCTACCATAAAAATAATTTTGGAAAGAAGTATATCTGCTTTCAGAAACTGTCTGCCAAGATTTGGCCCAATGTAATTTAAATGGCTAAGAAAATCAGCTAGCTTGAAAATTAAGGTTTCTAATGGGAACACCTACTCAGCCCTAATAATAGGGGAACTACCATCATAATTATAATGTGGTGCAAGCAGGCACATCATTAACTAACTTTTCTCAGCTACTGCAATTAACAAGCATCAATAGATTGAGTAAATTATTAATAACCCACACATGCTTCAGTGTACACTGCTTATTCTATGTTTTTTTTCAAGTAAGAAGTGAAAAGTTCATAGCTGATATCCAAATAATCTTTCATTTATCACTTTCACAACATTACTTGTACTTTTAAATAATTCTTTCTGGAGGCAATAACAGTCTTAAAGAATTAAGTAGTGAAAGCAGAAGGAAATACCCTGAGAGTGAGTAGTGCAATCTAACAGAGAAAACATCTTTTAAATTTGATCCATAGCCCATTCCTCACTATACTCCTGGTGTGATCACTTATGAAATTGTTACTACTACTGAGTGGTGATGATGGTGGTGGTTGTTGAGTTTGTCCCTTTTCATGGTACAATGTGAATCAGAAGTTCTCAGATATGACTCATGGCCAAAGGCAGGTCTATGATATTCATAAATCATCTCAAATTACATGGCATTAAAACAGAGTAGACTCAATCTGGTATGCACATGATAACAAAGATGAGGGAGAGAAAGACAGAGAGAGAGAGAGAGAGAAAGAGAGAGAGAGATTGAGATTCCTTGTCCTTAAAACTTGAGGGCTCTTAAAAGAAGGAAACTACTGTTAAAAACATCTATAGACCATGAAAGCCTCATTATTGAAATAAGCACAAAGAAAGAGAGAGCTTGGCAGGGGCAGGAGGTTCATAGACAACTTCCCAGAAGAATGGAGGGGTAGAAGGGTCTCAGCTAATGGGACACCACACATAAAATTCTAGGTGTGGCTGAGTTGGGTGGCTCCCTTCTGTAATTCCAGCACTCTTTGGGCTGAGAAAAGGGGATCACAAGTTCAAGCCCACCCTGAGAAACTTAGTGACTTAACAAGACCCTGTCTCAAAGTAAAATAATAATAATAATAATAAAATAATAAAAGACTGGAAATGTAGCTCAGTGTGAAGCTCACTTGGTCCAAACTGAGTATAGCATCTCTCCCCCCCGCAAAAAAAAATCTATGTATAAGAAAACCATGATGCATTTTGAAAAGAAGTCATCTGATGTGATAAGGATAGAAAAGATGATGAGCAGGGGTCTGGTGAGAAAGACAAGCTCTCTGTCAAGGGTCACAATCTTTAGAGTCTTCAGTCAGAAGTGACATAAGACTGCACTTAACAAAAACATTATTAGGACTGCAGCAGGCAAAATGGAGTAGAGAGTAAGTGTAGCAAAAGGAGGAAAGTCACAGGGAGATTGCACTGATCCTTCCAGGATTGGAAGTGTTACTAACCAAAGAATTCACCAAGGCAACTGGGCAGGGAATCAATAAATGTTATTTTGTCACCACTGGGAGAGAAAAGCAAAAATGTGAATTCCACCTGTATCTTGGCTGTCATGACTATTGCCACTAGATTGAAACAGCATCAGAAAACCCAGAAACTTTGGCTCTCAGTACAAACTACAAAGGTAGAGATTTGGGGAAACTGAGCTAGAAGAAATGGTTTTCAGTGTATTGCTTCCTTCTAGCTCTATAAAACTGAGTTTGCAAAGTTCATGTCCTCCTGTAAAGAAGAAAATCTTTTAGGAAAACAAAACAAAACAAAACAAAAAATAAAACAAACAGGAGGTCCCTTCCCTTAAAGAAATCTACAAGTGGTGAAACAAAATGGCCCTTGTTTTTCCTATCTTTATGCCTCCTTCAAAAGGAAAGCATCAGACTGAACTTATTTTAGGTTCATGCAGAGTCATTTGACTGACTACCTGTAAGCGGGCGAAGGAATGAAAAGGGTGACTTGGGGGTCACTCTTCTACAAACATACTGAGAGACTGTCTGCCAGTAAGTGCCTGGGGCTGCTGAATTCAGGATCAGACTTGGGCAGGCTCTCCCTCAGAGTCTCTTTGGGTTTCTGCTCAAACGACCGCCTCATTTTGAGCTCATTCAAGCATGCAAAAACTGGAGAGACAGCAGAAGTGCACATCTATTCAGTGACCACTTAAACTATACAACTGGAATTTATCACAGATACAAGGGAAAGGGTGAGTCATTAGAAAATCAAACTTGGAAATCTTCTCTTGATCAGACAACTGTTGTTTGTTCAGGGAATTGGGCACTGCAGTCTTAAAACATTAAACATATACAGCCTCCTTTTAATGTAGAAAAAAGGATCTGGACTAGAGATACACACAACAAAACAAGTCTTAAATAAGTAGAGGGAAGGGAAAAGGAAAAGATATAAATCTGTATATATGTATATGTAAGATAACTAAAACAAACACACTGCTGAGTGTATTCATTATTGAGAAAGAACAATTAACACTCATATGATTAGATCAATTTTACATGTCTCTATCTGTTAATATAAACAACCATTTTAAAGATAGTGATGCGCAATTTTGCAACCATTGTCAGGTTTCTATCATCCTGTTTTGTAAACCTGCAGTGTTACTGTTGTGCATTTACTCTAGTTGTTTGTTTTGTCTGTTTTGTTTTTCGTCTTTGTTATATGTGTCTTTTTTTCCTGTTTAAATAAAAAATAAATCAATAAAAAATAAAAATAAATAAATAAATAAGTAGAGGGGAAACATGAGAAAAGTGATAATACATAAAAGGAAAAGTATACAGTAATGCAAAAAACAAAACAAAACAAAACAAAAAAACTAACTCTGTAGTAAACTGTGGAGTGCCAGGACTGCCTGGAATTTTCTTATAATTTGTATTGAAAAGAAAATTCCTCTATAGGCAGTATCTATTTGTCTTTAAAACCTTGTCCACTCATGTTAAAGTCGTGTTTTCATGATTTTTGGGCTGATAAACTGAGCACTAGGTGGTATAAAGATGTGAATCCTAGGAGTTAGAGATGGAAAGCAGCATGGAAAACATTTCTAAATTTCATCTGGAACAACAAGAGAAAAAATAAAAGGAATAAGGATAGGAAAGGAAGAAATGAAATTATCATTATTTGCAGATGACAAGATTTTCTACATAGAAGACCGCAAAGACTCCATCAAAAGACTTCTAGATTTAATAACTAAATTCAGTAGCGTAAGTGGATACAAAGTCAACACTCAAAAATCAATAGCATTTCTGCACACAAACAACAAAGTCACTGAGAGTAAAATTAGGGAAACCACACCCTTCACAACAGCATCCAAAACAAAACAAAACAAACAAAAAGAAATACCTAGGAATCAATCTAACAAAGGAAGTAAAAGATTTACTCATTGAAAATTGCAGTACTATGAAAAAAGAAATTAAGATTTCAGAAAATGGAAAGATATTGCTTGCTCATGGATATGAAGAAGCAAAATTATGAAAACAGCCATACTCCCAAAATTTCTAGCCAGACTTAATGCATTCCCAATCAAAATACCATTAGCATACCTCGCAGATCTAGAGAAAACATTCCTAAAATTCATCTGGAACCAGAAGAGACCTAGATTAATAAAGGCAATCCTGGGCAACAAAGGCAGGGCAGGAAGCATCACAATTCATGAGTTGAAATTATTCTACAAAGCTATTGTAATAAAATCAGCATGGTACTGGAAAAAAAAACCTAAGGCTCAATAGAACAGAATAAAAGGTGCAGACACAACTTCAAACACACTCAGCCACCTTATGTATAACTAGAACATATAAGAATTTTAAAAATCAGATCCCCCCAAAATTCAAAGACCCAATCAAAAATTGGGCACCTAAGATGAATACACTCTTCCCAGATAAAGAAATACAAATGGCAAACAAATATATGAAAAAATGTTCAACATCATTTGTCATTTGAGAAATGCAAATTAAAACCACACTGAGATTCCATCTCACAGCAGAAAGAATGACTGTCAACAGCAACAACAAAAAAAATCATCTGATAAAAATTGCTGACAGGGCTGTAGGGAAAAAGGAACACTTCTCCATTGTTGGTGGGAGTGTAACCTCATGCAACCACTGTGAAAATCAGTGTGGAGATTCCTCAAACATCTAGGATTAGAGGTCCCACTCTAACCAGCTATTTCTCTTCTGGGTATTTTCCCAGAAGAATTGAAAGCATTATATACCAGAGCAATATATGTGAACCCATGTTGATAACAGCACAATTTGTAATAGCTAAATCTTGGAAACAACTTAAATGCTGATCAACTGAGGAATGGATAAAAAGATGCAGCATTTTATACAATGGAGTACTACTCATCTATAAAGAAAGATAAACTTGAGGCTTTTATAGGTAAGTGAATGGAATTAGAGACCATACTTACAAGTGCAATAAATCAAACTCACATGTGTAAGTATCATATTGTTTCCATAGTGTAAGAAACTGAAAGAGTAAATAAGATCCAAAAGGTACAATAGATATTACGAAAGGGAAAGAAACTGAACAAAAGGAAAGAACAACTGGGATGGGGGAACGGAGAAAGGAAGGAAAAAACTATATATATAATAGCTAAGGAAATTGTACTACTAATTCTATTAGTTCTTTGAAAGGAGCATTGATTATATTGTTTGATCAATTTTGCATGCTTATATCTGGTAATTTGAGCAACTATTTTGAAAATAACAATATGCAATATAACAGCCAGGCATATAGTTCAGCAGAGTAAGTACCAGCCTGGCAAGTACAAGGTCCTGAGTCCAATATCTGGTACAAAAATAAATAAATAAATAAAGCAATCAAACAATAAGCAATATAATAACCATTGTTAAGTTCCTATCATCTTCTTTTGAAATTCTGTATTGTTTTTATTGTTTTTTAAAATTCTTTTTAAAATTAAAAAAATTTAAAAAGCAGCATGATTTTTTGTTTGTGTTTTTGAGTTTTGGGTGTTGAGAGTTTTTCTAAGTTGATGGTGCTCTAGTTCCTAGGGGTTGGCTGTTCACAGGCCTATTCATCTTTGGTCCTCTGCAGTAGTAAAATCTTTAATTTGACCTCCAGTCTTGCACTGGCAGCTCTTACACTTATCTAGTTCCCACATGACTGTAAAATATTCAGTTTTAAATGATTCCTTGGGAAACCACTTACAAAAAGGTCTCTATTGCTTCTGTTCTTAACCAAACCTCACATTTTCCTTATTGTAGTAATCTCTTCCAGGGAAGTCCTGTGCCATATCACTGACACTAGATCCTTCTTGATGGCTGTCAGACCCAACAGGCTCTTGATCAGATTCCTCCTGAGAAACAAACAAGGTAATGACCCCTAACAACACCCTTCATGACAAGGTAGGGGCAATGAGAGGAAACAAAAGGAAAATTAACAAAATAAAGTGTCCTGCATAGTATACATCCCCATACACCACAGTGCAAGTCTCTGCATCAGCTTCGAAGTAGCATGATTATTGGGATTTAGATCTAGAATGATCCATAAAAGTCTCAAACATTACAGTGTTTGGAAGGTGACTGGATCATGTGACCACTACATGTATCAGTGGAATAATCCACTGGTGAGTTAATAGGTAAATGTGTTATTACGAGGTAGGCCCTGGTTGGAAGAGGTGGATCCTTAGGGGCTTATCTTTGGAGGATGAGTCTCCCTCCCGAACTCCTTCCTTTACCCTTTGTTTGCTGTCTGGCATAGGTTGAGCAGCCTTCTTTCACCAGGGCCTTCCATCACACTGTTCCTGCCTTGGAGCCTGTGGTTCATAGCTTATGCTGCATAGCCCTCTCTAGTGTCAAAGTTGAGGACCAATTTTGTTACTCATGAGCCAGCCCTAGTGGGGATAAGGGAACTGATAGATAGACATGTGTTTTAAGGGTTCAGTTGGGTGCACCATCACTGCATTACCTCTCCCTTTACCCAGGGAAGACTATTACTGCAAGCACATTTTCGAAGGCGAGATAAATTTCAAGCAAGCAGAGCTATCATTTTTAGTGCCAGAAAAACATGGAATTTCAATACTTGACATTTGCTGTTACTATCCAGGGTCTTAGGCTCAGTCTCATGGGAAATGGAGAAGAGGCTTAAAGGGGGACAAGCAGTCCATACTCTGATGGATACTGTGCTATGCCCCACCCTTTCTTCAATCTAGACATGCTTAGACACACAGACAGAGCTCAATTCTGCCACTTTGCAACTATTAGAAGAACAGGGGAGTTGGCAGCCTTAACCACAACACTCTTAGCCCCCATACAGGCAATCAAACTGTAGCAGCAGATTGGGTAAGTGGTTAGAGAGAAGAAAGAAACAAGTGGTGGTCAAGTGGTGGCAGAAATGGGCACATGGGGGAAGGAGGGAGGTTCACACACTTCAGGGAGTGGGGTCTCTGAGAATTAGACTGTATGCAAAGGGGAAAGATCCACACTATGTGTGAGCCATGGAGAGTCATGTGTGGGGAGAGACTGATGGAGCTTGATCAACTGATTCAGCCATTGGCCTGCTATCCTGCCTATGGAGACATCACTGGGAAATGTCAAGCTCAAATATAAATTTTTCTAAAATTTCAACACCCTCATTTGCACCAAAATAAGGCCAAATTGAGATATTAAGTACCCATAAAATAAGTTTAGCTCCTAAATGCTCTAACATAGGATGGGAACGAGATTGGGTAAGTCTCCTTGGCTGTAGGAAACCATCCTAAGACCGGAATACATATTTGCAAAGGGTTCGATGTCAAACCACAATTGGTGACAAATGAACAGAACAGCCTCATCTGACCAGGGCTTGCCAAGAACAACTTAAATAGAATGATGCTAGCTGACCTGTTCTAGAATTCTTATGTCCCTGCCCTCTGCTAGAGGACTCCAGAAGAAGCTGACTTTAATGCAGCCAAAGGCACATCCCATCAGCATACCACTGGAGACCGAGGGAGGCACAAATCCAGTGCCACTACAAGGCAACCTTCAGGAGTCACCTTTTCCAGCCATAAACACTCCTTTGTTCTAGGACTTGATCTGGGGCTTTTTCTCCTAGTGATGCAGGAAAATATTTTATTATTTTCTCAGCTATAAGTAAAGGGTTTGTCTGGGAAAGTAGAGGGAAGATGCACACAATGGCACTATAATTGAGCAAATGCTCAAAGGTAGAGTTTGCCACCGCATTCCCAAATGTGCACATCCGGAGTTCATAAATAGGTCTACACTAGAGTCTCCCACACTGTGAGTTTCTAACCTGTTAGCTTACAACCATGTGCAAGTGTGAGTACCAGAAACTGTGACTCTGAGGCAATGGTATAAAGTGCTGTAGCACTGTGATACATCCATTTCTCTGATTCCTTAGACCTTCAAAGGATTCTGAGATCTCTCAAATGAAGAAACCTTCAAGATAAAAAAGCAAGTCAACCCCTATTTCTCCTAAAACAATCTTCTTCATAAACAGAGAGATACTCAGAGGCTATCCCCAGGAGAGGCAAATCCCATGCAGAGTTTTTCTCCCCAGTGGAGAAAATTTGTAGACATCGACCCTAAAGTCAGTTTTTAAGCTACTGAAAGGGAGACAGAAACCAAATTATGGATGTTCTGAAGTCAAAACTATGTGTTGAGAAAAGCCATAATTTGCTCCCAGGAAAGCCTCACAAAATCATTCCAAAATCTGTGAATAAACATTGTTGTGCAAAAATCCTAGAGGAGGGCTGTTACAGTGCCTGATACCCAACTAATACTTAGCAATACCGCTCTAAATAATGTAAACATAGTAAGAGGGCCCGTGACTGAAATTGGGTTCACCTGAAGGTCCTGGGAGACGCTGTAGTGATAAGACTACAGAGAGCTGAGTTCCCCAGGCTCAATGTTTTCTCCCCTTCAAGGACATAGGAAAGATAACAAGGGTGAGACAGAGCTGGCAGGAAGCTACCCCATAAATGCAAGGTATTATTATTTTTATTTTTATTGGTGCTTTGGCTGCCTTCAGGGGAGGGGGAAAGATATGTGAATACGGCTAATTTTCTGCTTCAGTCCAGACACATTCTAAATTACTGAGCCACATTTTATTTTAAATTGACTAATAAAGAAATCTTACACCCCACACCATTGCACACTGCCTTGGGTCATTTAATGTTCCCACCTTCACAGTGGCTTAGTCCTGACAGTGGGGTCAGGGGTGGGTGGGCTGGAAAACAGTTCATTGCATATCATTCCCTCCCCGCTTCATATTTTTTTCTTCCTTCCTTTGTTCCTCTTCCTCCTCTTTTTACCCTGCTTTCCAGTCTTCTCTTTCTATTCTTCTGTCTCTTTCCCTTCTCACCATCTCTATTTCTTCCTGCTTATTTCTCTGTCTCTTTGTCTCTCTCTGTGTCTCTCTTTAATTTGCACTGACCAAAACACAAAGATAGTGATAACAAATATCATCCTGAATCAGACACTTTCCCTTTGTGCTCACTTAAAAAGAAAAAAAAGTACAGCTTTTTGCTTTCCCTACATAAAAATAAATGGAAAACATTTTACAAATGTCAAATGCTATATAAAAGGAAAAAATATGAAGGACACTGGACACATAAACAATAATACTAATGACAAATTTTGCCTCTCCTAAAGCATTCTCAGCCACCCAGTTCCAATGCTGGAGTTTTATCTAAAGGGTCAGAAACCAACTATATCATAGGCTGAAGTGTATTCTGGAAGAAAATTATTCTCCAGATGTGTCTGCAGATGATATTAAGCAAAAGGAGAAGAAAAATAAAAGGAAATTACTTGAGGTTGGCTATTTTCTTTTACTCATACATTCATTTAACACAGTTTTTCAAGCAACTCAGTGTATCCATAATGTAGTAGGTCACTGGAAACATAATGCACAAGACAATAGAGGCGGTCCCTGCACACACTTAGCAGGCTCCATGAGAGAGGAAACCGCAGAGACATGCAGAAACAAACAAGATAATAGCAGCTGGTGGTGTTATGCTGCAAAGTGGTTTGATGGATTGTAGAGAAGCCAAGTAGATAAGGTTTGACCCTAATGAGCAAATAATACTGTGGTAGAAACCAAAGGTGAAAAGAGCCAAGCATGCAGAGAACAGTGCTGGACAGAGCAAGTGCAAATACTCAGGAGTAAAACAAAATTTTGGGCTGTTTCAGGAAGCCAGAGCAGCTAGGGTACAGAAGCTGCATGCAGAGGGAGATAAAATGAGGTCAAAGAGGGACCCAGTGTCTGGACCCTGCCTCATGGGTATGGTACTATGTCTAGATTTTTCCTTAATAACATGAAAATCCTTGGAGGCTTTCCACGGGGATGGCATTGCTACAGTTTGAATGATGAATGTTCCACACAAAGTTTCATGTTTTGGTACATGTGTGGCAGAGTTGAGACGGTGTGGTCCTTTCAGATCTGAGCCTAAGGAAGTCCTCAGTCAACGCCCTCAGAAAAGATGAAGGGATTTCTCCTATGATCCCATTTAGTTCTTGAATTTTTGTGAGAGTGTCGGTATAAACATGAGCTTGACCCCACAAGTTCACTGGCTTTCTGGTTTGAGATTTGATCCCTGCCCCCCATGCATACTCCAGGCTCTGTCATCTGCTGTGATGCCATGCAGTTGAGAAAACCCTCGCCAGAACTAATCCATGCCAGCATCGTGCCTTTAAACTTCCCAAACCATAAGGTAAATAACCCGCTTGTCTTCTCAGTAGTTTTCCTTAGATGTTTTGTTACAGTGATGAAAAGCTGACTAATACTGCCATGATGAGATTTACGACTTTCAAATGTCATCCTGGCAGCTGTGTGGGAAACAAGAGTAGAAGAAAAGTATCCAGTTAGGAGGTGTGTGGAGTCAAACTAGGTGAGAGATGCTGGTGACTTTGACAAGGCTGGTGACAGTGTGGATGAAGAAAGTATAGGCTGAGGCTTATTCACCAATTCAATGCCAACAAACAGGAAAGGAGGACCCACAAAGACTGTAGTGGTCCATTCATGGAAACACTAACTCATCTAAAGTACAAGCTAATATTCTTATTAACATGTCCTTTATCAGGTCTGGGGGGGTTGGTCACAAATCTCCTCTCAAAGAAGAAATGATCCCCGACTCTAACCAAGTTCTGAGTCCACACATTATTGTTTCATTGAATTCTGCATAGTTTTTCTCTTACATCATTCCTCACCACTTTCATGAAACTATATCTGGCGGGGGGAAGGTCTCCTGGCTGTCTCCCAAGTTTCAGTTTAAGAAAAGTCCATCTGAAAAGGTCCCCCATCTACCTTGGTCAGCATTATATTCCCAGAACCAAGCACTGTGTCTGGTATTCCTTAGGCTCTTGAAATGAATAAATATTGGATGCTAGTAGATGGCCTGCAATTAATAGTCTCTCTGCGCTCTCTCTCCCTCTCTCTCTCTCTCTCTGTCTCTCTCTATCTCTCTCACTCTGTCTCTCTGTCTCTCTATCTCTCTCTGTTTCTCTCTCTCTCTCTCTCTCTTTCTCTCTCTCTCTCTCTCTCTGTCTCCAGAAGACAGAAGATGAAGGACAGGAAGCAATTGGAGCCCAGCATGAACACCCACCCATCATTTCCTGGTCTCCCTCCTACTCCCTCCCCAGCTGACTGCAAGTCTAGACACATCACTCTGATGAAGCCAGGGCCTCCTTGAAAGAGATGACTCATGGCTTAGAAACTACCCAGGGCTCCTGAGGTTTGCTGAGGGTGGCTTCCTGGCAGAGTTCTGTATGGCAGAAGGAGGCTGTAGCCTCATTCTTCCCTTTATTTTCCTACTTCCATGTCAGCGCTAATTCTCAGGAACTGTACTGGGATTGCTTTTGTAAATGCCAATTCTTAAATGTTAAATGAACATCATGGAACCCTGTTCTTAGAAAACCCCAAGACGAGTGACCTTGAAACCTATTCTGTGTACCAAACAGAAATGCATCGGACAACTTAATGCTGTGCTCCCTATAAATATCTTTTGATTCGTGTTGATATCTCCAATTTCAATAATTACTATACGGGATGCCACACTGAGCAGTTCTTCAAAGGTTTTCAGTAGGAACTGTTGATTCAGGCACTGATAATATGCTGCCTAAAGAGGTGCTGCAAATATTCTTTTATTCATTCAAAAATGGAAATATGCCCCATATTTCATTCATATATACATTCATATTTAAAATATATCAACCAAAGTCAAACTTTACACCAAGCCCTGCATATCTGCCAATGATAAAAACAGACAAGACTCCTCTTCTTCTAGAATTACCTACGTGGGAAGATGGAGAATATAGCAATGAATACATAACCACAAATTGAGGTAAGTGGCATAAAGAAAATAAAGTCCTATGATGCACATTCAGGGTGGCAGACAGTGGGTACACGAATTGGATGGTCAGGAAAGATGGCTAAGAGAGATTAAGAGGAAGAGCTACATTTAAGATGGTTGTCAAAATGAGAAGGCACCTACCATTCAGAGAATTGGGGGGCAGAGATAGACACAGAAAGAAAGAGTGAGAGTTATTTTGAGGCAGAGGGAAACGCAAACATGAAGCCTAGCCAGCCATCGTCCTTCAGGTGTTCAGTGCCTACTGCCATCTTCGTTTAGGTGACAAGTTCGCAGATGAAGTTTATCCCAGGCCTTGTTTCTGGCTTCCATCTTTACCTTCATCTTCTTCCACAGCCAAAAGGTTTACCATATCACCTTTCCTTACTGGAGTGTCCTTGCCTCCTCACCACTGGCCTCTCCCTAACACTCGGACGTTGGTCTCCAGTCTACACTGCCCTGTAACAGCTCCGTGAAAGATCAGCCCAATCCACTGATTCCTCAGTCTTCACCCCCTCTCTAGCTCTGGGTGTTACCAATTCAACAGTTGTTTGTTTGTTTTTTATTGACACTGGAGGTTCAAACCAGGACTTTCACACTGAGCTACATCCTCATCTTTTTAAAATTACTAATTTTTAGACAGAATCTCATTATGTCATCAATTTGCCCAGGCTGAGTTTCAACTTGTAATCCTCCTGTTTTGGTCACCTAGAGTGCTGAGAGTACTCTGTGTGCTACCATGCCTAGCTAGTAACTTAACATTCCTGAAACATTTTCCATTCCTCTGCCTCTTCTTCCAAGATTAAAGTGCTCCTTTCCTCACCACTGTCCATAAAAGGAGTAGTACTAAAACTTACCTTAACTCTTTATTCAGCACATAGTCCATGCCAGCCACTGTTCTAAACATTTCATAAACCTGACTGCGAACTATGCTATGCTTTATAGTTAGGATTTTTCTCCCTGAATTTTCTCCCCTCATGGTCTCGACTCCAGCAGGTATGAAGCCCCCACTTTGGCCTAATGGAGAGAAAAGAGGAAGAAAGGAGTGAAGAAATGTAGTCAACCAGGGCAGAAGGAAAGTTCTGCCTGCAATAAGTTTGAGCTTCCCAGAAGCTGGCTGAGGTGAGCATACTGAAACTGCTCATAGAGAGATGGGGTAGTTCTAATGGAAACAGAAAGATAGAAAAAGAGAGGGAACAGGGGGAGAGGGAAAGATTTCAGACATCCTCATACCAAAGTCTGTGAGTCTAATAGTACCTCAAAAGAGAATGGGTGTCTGACCCCAGTTTCAGCCAAATATTGGAGTCTTAAGCTTGTGACCTAAAGAAATGCAATTAGATCTTCAAGAGTTGTTCAGAGTGGGTAGCCAGGCAGTCACCACTTTCTGGGGGACTCTCTGGAGGACTGTTCTTCTGGGAGACACTTCTTACCCATGAAGTGGGACTGAAGAGAAGGATTAAATTAACCTTGTTCAAAAATAGCAAAGGAAGTGGTCCTTATTGCAAGACTGAATTTGGGACATGGTCTCACAAACTCAAAACCCCTCGCAATCCTTATAAGGACCTGATGCTTTGGGCATCCTTCCCAGTGTTGTCAATAAGAAAATATTGTCCAAAACATTTATGTAGTTTTCCCATGTCACAGACTGGCAGAGTAAATATTTGCATAAGATTGTATAACCCTGAAGAAATGAGCCTTATTTACTAAGTTTAATCACCAACCATCTTATCTACAGTTTTGTACATTTTTTATTTCCAGTTTTTCCACTTTTCCTCAGCAATCTCAGTATTTCTCATGAGTTCAGGTATTCATTGCTCCTTTTCTTTGCCCAGTCTGGTTCTCACATCACAAGCTTTCAATTTACATGATCTGATGACCCTGTTTAGTCAACAGTGCTTCCTCCACTGTCTGGCCTTGCTTCAAATCTGTGACTCATTCTTCTCTCCAAACACTACTTTATTCCCAAGTATGACTGTGGTCAAATTTCCAGACCTACCTCTGTTTCTCATCTATAAAACCCATGCAAATAGAAGTAACCTCATTGAGATAGTCTAAGGATTAAATTAGCTAATACCTGCCAAACTGTGAGGATAATGCTTGGTAAATAACGGAGGTTTAGTAAGTATTAGCCAGAGTTGTTTCACAACAGAGTTTATGAATTTGTGTGCATGAATTTGAAATACATTCTGAACCCTAAAGAGCTTCCACTCTAAGGCCATGCAGGGAATTTTATTCCATATCATCTGCCCGTGTTTCCCGTTGTTAGTTTCTTTGGCTTGTATTGTTTTTGTCATATATTGGGTTTCTTCACTGATCTGTGATTCTTCTGCATTCCTTGCAGTGATTCATTGCTTTTCTAAAGTTGGAAAACTTCTGGTAACTTTCCAGTTGTACCAGAGGGACTAGCACAGCTGAGACAGATTAGACTTTAAAGGTAATCTCAGATGTACCTTGAAAGCTGCTCCGTCTTTCTTTAGCTACATATTCGTGGAAACATTATTTCACCTCTCTGGCCTTCAGGTTCTCATTTGTGGGAAAGAGATATTAATAGATTTTAGTGGTAAAAATAGTAAGAGGTATCTATTTAGCCCGAGGAAGGTGGAAGTAGAAGTAATACAAGGGTATGGGGTAGTTGCAGCCAGTTCTTGGAATGGATCATGAATAAAAGAGAAAGAGCCATAGAAAGTCTTTCTGGCCATCTCTCCCTCTGATGTCCAGGTCCACTGGGCTTTATGTGCTTGAGAAATGAACTCTTGTGATGTTAAACCCTCTGACTCTAGGAATATAATTATCATTTCAGGATTTAGTATACTCTGCTAAGACTAACTACCCGACTTTTGTCTGGTACTATCAAATGGAACTTTCTTTAATGATTGATATGTCCCATGTGTGTATTTTCCAATATGGTAGCCATTGGCACGTGGGGATATTGAGCACTTGAAAGGCAGCCAGTATGACCGAGAACTTGAGTGATAAATTCAATTAAGTTATATTGGAGTAGCCAGTGTAGCCACTGGCTACCGTATTTGTCAGGGAAGAAGAACTAGACTTTATGTTGTTCTTTGGAAATGCCAAGCTGATGAGGTCATTTCCCTGACTATGGCAAATTATTTCCAGCTTTTGTCTACCCTAGATATTCTCAGCTTGAAGGTATTTAGTTTTTCATTCAGCTCAATCACGAAGAGTTGTTCCAATAATATCAGGCCTCTTATTCAGGTTTCACTGAGCAGTGCTACACTTTCGGGAAAGGGAGCCCAGGCAAGAATGCATGCACCGCTTACGGATGCTTGTTTCTAGATCAAAAGGCAATTCCAAAAGCCTAATGCAGAGGAACAAGCATGCTGGATACAAAATAGAATAAATCGAACTGTCTTTGGATTATTCTAGATCCAAACTACCTGAAAAGCAAATCTGCAGTCAAAAAGACTGAAATAAATAGAAGGAGGCTTCCAGAATAATTACATGTTGTTAATTGAAAAATGTTAATCACATCATATTAGGAGGAAGACAGGGTTAAATTGGTAAAATTTCAATTCACTTAGGCCTTATCTCTTGTTGGAATGAACCAGATGATTAATCCTCAATATTCTTCAGGGATGCAGTGAACATCAGCAATTAAATTAACAACTACAAAGTTTATGCTCAGAGATTCAAAAATGAAAGACGGAAACACTTTAATTTTTCACAAGTTGTTACCTTAATTATCTTCTTATTGCTCTGTCTCTTTTCCCTCATTACAAAAACACACCCCTTAGTATTCACGGATCCCTTTAATTTGCTTGAGCTCTGTAACAATGTGAGAAATGTCATCGGAGATGCAAAGTCATAAATCTTACTTTGTGCATGCTCATTGGAAATAAATTGTTCTGCTGTGCCTAGCCTCAGTGTTCATTCTGCAAAGTGCTGACAAATTTCCCCTTGCCTGCAAGTAATCTGGCTTGTCTGCAAACCTATGCACACAGCAGGGTAGTGTTATCGCTCTCATTCAACAACAGCAAAGACAAAATTCCTTAGCACAGGCTAAAACTTAATTGGTCAGGTTAATGAAATTCAATGAGAAGAGAGCAATGTAGTAGTTAGGGAAATAAACAAGAACACAAATTGACACTCTTGTGCTAACACACTTAACTGTAGAGACACGAAGACAGGATTACAGAAAGCCTACATTATCACATGCAAACTTAGTCTTCCTTATTTTGTTTCATGCCCCACCCCATAATGATATCTGAATTGTCAGCAAAGAAATCTCATTTTGTCAAGATCAGATAAGTCATTTCTCTTGGAATGCAGCTAATCAAAATTGAAAAAAAAAAAAAAAGAAAGAAAGAAAGAAAGAAAGAAATCCAACAGCAACCACCATAAAGCCAGAGAATGCAGCCTCATGGTGATTTAACAGGTCTCCTGACATCTGTGCCTTAAAACCGTAACCATCACCAGCACTATCAGCACATCACATGCTTCTTTACCATTAATGCAGATGCTTGTTTGTGAATTGCAGTGCAGCACACGAGTCATCTACCACAACAGCAGAGCAGCCACACCCCACAACCAAAGCGGTTTTCATGGCCGGGTTGTTTTAAGCAGGCTTTGTTTGATGGTAATGAACGCTAACTGGAATTCTTTCCTTTCTTCACAAATCATTTTCTGGCCAAGGAGGTGACAGAATCAATGACATCATTAAGAAAATAGGCTAGCAATTTGGAAACTGTGAGTAAATGAAAAACAAGCCCTCCACCAAACCCTGAGCTCAAACAGCAATAGGATCAAATGATTGCGAGTCCAACCCAGAAAATGCGTGAAAACATATCAATAATTGAATGCATCGCATCTTCAGTGCCTAGAGAAGTAATCACCATCACTATAAATCCTGTCCCAGAGTGATGAGAAGGGCTTTGACGGTTATATATACTCAGGTAGCATCATCGCTTAGGCCACTTTTTGAATTTCCAAAGTTTCACAGCAAAATGTCATATCCCCGGAGAACACTCTCACAACAAATTATTAGCACAGCTCTATTGATCATCACCCAAATGGCAAAAATCTCAATAAATTTCATCTGAACCTTTACTGAAACCTCAAAAATGCATTACACCCCTCTCTGCTGACCATCGTTTTTATGATCGCTATTGTATTTGCAGGGCAGTCAATTTTATACAGCATAACAAACTGCCAAGTACTAACGTGATTCCCTCCATTACTGAGGCCCATGTATTAAATTTAGTGAAGCACAGTATCAGACTTCAAATATTGCAGGGTTTAGAATTGAATGCCGCAGAGCCTAACGTTATCAACCTGACAAATACACTGACATATTAAGTAGTGGATCATGTATTCATATTGGGAACTGATGTTGTTTTTCTGTTTAGCTGTATATTTTTGGGGTTAGAATATTTCAAAATGAACATTATGTTTTGAAATAGGAGAGAAGTGACTGCCAATAGCACTGTTGGTCATTGTTTCTTTTATTTTTTAAAAATGGCAGATCAACTGTTACTTTTCTTAATGATATGCCATTATAGGTCCATTGAAAATATAAGCAGAACCCAAATAAATGTCATTTTTACATAAAATTTGTTATTATTCTTCATCCACCAGTGTAACTAACTTTTAAAATATATCTTTATTCTATGAATACAATGGGAGGTTTCTTTGGTATTCATCTTCTCTCTCTCTCTCCAGTCTTAAGTAAAGATAAGAGCTCTTCTCTGCCTTCTCCCTCTCTTGTCATTGATTCTTTGTTTATTGCAACAAAAGCTACTGAAATTACTGAACTTCCTTTAAACAGTTTTGCTTTTATTCCAGGGCTATTCAACCATTTTAGTGACTTTTCTTTAGAGAAACTATAAGCACTGCAAGGAAGTCTTATCTATATGTTCATCCCTCCTGAAATTCACCCATTCACAAGAGGCTGGACCCTGAATATTCCAATGGTCAAAGCTTGTCACAGGGCCTCTTGCTGGCCTGCAATTTTTAGTATAATTTTTTTAATTATATATTCCTCTTCCCCATCTTCTATAACCCTGAGAATCTGATACTAGGCTCATTTTCTGGGTCATTAATTTTGATACGAGAAACTGCTTTTTGCACACACACAAATCATCATATCAAAAACTAGTTCTGTAATAATGAGGTCACTTCTGAGAATCAAGAACGTATCAGGACATAGGAGAACTAATGGTTTGTCTTCTCACTCTAGTCTGCAGATTCATCAGATTAACAAGGACAATATGCAACCTGTGAACAATGGGTACAGTTTCTAGATATCCGGGGACCTGCCAGCAGGCAGCACTCTTTTCTTTTATGTGTTTCCTGATGCATTTTTTTCAGTGTTAATAAGCTCACTGCTTCTGAGAGTTTAATTACCTGAAACAGCTCATATAAATGGCATCATGAGGTATCTGTCTTTTGTTAATGGGTTATTTCACAGAACATTATATCCCCAAAGATCATCCAACTTGTAGCATATAGCAAGATTTTCTTCCTTTTTATGGTTGCATAATTTTCCTTCCCTGTGTAACCACCTTTTCTTGACCTATTCACTCATCCATAGATATTTAGGTCACTTTCACTATTGGTTATTGTGACTTATATGGCAATGAGTATGGGAATGCAGAGTATGGGTAGTTTTAAAAGCTCCCCAGGTGATTCTCATATGCTAAAAGAGTAAAGAGCCCCACTCCTAGAAGTCAAATGTGGACTTTTAAAGTCATGGTATTCGAATGCTTACAAAGGGAAATTTAAATTTCACAGGGTGATCAATAGATCCCATCGAGTTCTGTCAAAAAAGCTGAGTGGCTCGTTTGTTCAAGAACTTCTGGTCAGACAGACCATGTGGCTTCCTGTCAACCAGAAAGAGGACTGACCTTATGGAGTTCTCCTGATCTCTGCTGGGCTTAGCTCTCTACTGAAAGGATGAAGTGTAAAGGACACAGGAAATATGGCAGTATTCACAATCAAATGAGCCTCTTTCCCACCCACTTGGGAGCCACATCATTTCCAATGAGTTCTTTCTAACTTTAGTAAACCTCTAATCCATTCGAAAATGGACATGATCAAGCCACACTGAGCAGAAGCAATGGATAGGACCTGAAGCAAAAGTATCCACTTTCTAAGCAGAAGCTATTCTTCTCATGATAAAAAGACAATGGTAAATCATAAAGTTCTAACTTTTAAATTACCCAGCAGATCAGAAATCAGTCACTCCCATTTCTAGTCTTCTCTATAGGGCACTGATCATGAAATTGAAGATAGTAGTGGCTACCCAGTGGTCCCCTCATGCCTCGTTTTGATGGTATCCAGGAACTATCAGATTATTCTCCATCTTTCACTTTAAAAAAACTGACAAGATTTGAACACAATATCAAAACAGAGAAATTTTCAAGGATTGGGCTTCCAGAATATTACCTATTATTTATAGATTTTTAACGAAATTACAATCTTGTAATTATGGAGGAAAAACCCATAGAAAATGTGCTACTTCTCCCCTAGAGAGCCTAAGTGTTCTTACATTGTACGTAACTAGCACTTTGATTTGTTCAGTCATTCTAAACATACCATGAACTGTCTCTGGCCAGGTTCTGTGTTAGGCCCTGGGGTACTGCAAAGTGTAAGACCTTCAAGAGCCCATAGGCATGTAAGAGAATGGTGTTTACAAAATGCGTTAAGTGAAATAATAGAATTATACTCAGAGAATTATTGGAGCCCTGTGAAATGGAATTTAATCTATTCAACTGGTTTCAAAATGATGACACTTCATCATTGGGGAACAGTAGACAAGATTCCATACAGAGGGAACTATGAGGGAAAGTAACAGAGGCCAGGTATGGATAAAAGAAGGGGGATATGCATCCAGATTGAAATTGTCTACAAATAAAAATCTGAGGCAGCAAGTGGAAAGCAACATTGAATTAAATCTATCATCTAGAGATTCATTCGGTACTTATTCATCCACCATCTGTCCACCCACTCACTCATCTGTCCATCCATTCATTCATCCATTCAATTTTTTCAAACTGTAACAAATATCTTTTTAGCTAGGAGTCATGTTAGCCCCTGTGAATTTGAAACTAATAGAGACAATTCCATTGAAATGCTACCACACACTTAAAATTTAGTATTTCTGCACTGTTCCTACAAGGCAACTCTTCCTAATTTCTATACATTCCTTGTTATTTTCTGCTCATCCATCAGTTGTATAAATTTAAATCAGTTTGAAATTCCTCAGTTTTCTCCCCCAGTAAAGACAGCAAATGCAGCATCTTATCATCGATAATCCAAATGCCTCAAAACATAAACCAGTTGTTCCTACCAAAGCTCTCTCAGTAGGGGATCTTATTTCTGTGGCCTGATCTCTATTCATTACACCATCTTCTGAAAACAAGCTTGTGTAACTATGCTGCTTTCAGTCTGTGTGGTTCAGATGAGGCTGACTTGTCCTTCTCATCTCAAGGATGGACATGACCTATGCCACACCATGGATAATGCTTCATTGCCATGGCTGGAATGGTCAGTTCTGGTGTGGGGCTACCATCCAAGTTGATTCAATCAGAACAGTACTAAGATAAAGGACATTGTGAAGGTTAGACACATGGACCCTGGAACCAGACTGCTGTTATTTGAATATTGCTAAAACTGTAAATTTGGGTAAGCTTCATAATCATTATGGTAGACTCATAAAAATATTTCACCATTCATTTTACCAAATTCCTTTTTCATATGATCATTGATACCATATCAAAGAGTAGTTAAAGTACATTTCCTTGACCTGTGAATGTGGACAGGATTTGTTGCTTGGTCTGGCAAAAAGAACAGGGCAGAAGTGCCATTATGACAATTCCAAGCATAGACTTCAAATGGCCTAGATTTCATTTCCTTTTTCGTTTGCACAGTTGGGTGAACTCCCTGTCAATACTCTACCTGCCTATAAGAATGAGAGACATGTGGTTCACAAGTGAACCTCCTCAGCCAAAGACTCCCTAGAGGATCCTAGTGCCAACTGATTTGCCATTTGCAGACTTATGAGAAGCAAAAAATAATCATTCTTATAAACCACGAAGTATGGGGCCAGCTTATTACACAGCAATAACTCACTGACACAGCTACGATGTATGTACACTTCATCACATTAAAATGAGGCTAACAGGGTGAATACAATTTAAACATACTTAAATACAAAGCCCTGTTTTATAACATTGTTGGCAGGATTAGAGGAAGTAATGAGTTAATTTACATAGAGGACTTAGAACTGTGTCTAGCATTTAGGCACGCTATTTTTCTTCTAAGAAACTCTTTAGAGTTTTGTTTTGTTTAGCTTTTTAGTTAAAATATTTAAGAAGCAGATGTTTGCCTTTGTTTCCAACCAGGGTTACATTGACCATTTAGTGGAAAATAAGCCTGGATCTTCTGTACCACTTGAGATTCTTCCTTCATCAAGGAAGAAACTGCTCAAAGGTAATGTAAACAGAGGAAAGATGAGCCAAGGAACAGAGAAGACATGGATTTCTGGAGATGCGTATGCTCATCTGGTCCCAGCTTCTCCTAATTTATAGTGTTTGTGTGTGTGCGTGTGCATGTGTGTGGCACATGTGTGTGTTTGCTGTGAATCACTAAACTCTCTTTTCTAGATTTGAGTGTGTGAGTTGTGATTCTGAACTTGTAATTCACACTGCCCTGATTGGTTGGTACTTGATAAAGTTCTAACATATTGCAAACTACTTTTGCTTTGAGTCAAGCCATCCTATCAAGATGTCCCAGACATCAGCCAACTTCCATGGACTACAAAGAGAAATGCAGGAGACAACAGACATTCCTAAAGAGTAGACTACTCAAAATCCACTAAAAAGGCCTCATTAATTACTGTTAAGGACTGACTTGAAACTATCACTTCATAGTAAGTTGTCGTTTCTCTCATTCCTGAGTTTCCCTCTTATCCAAACCCTGGTGCAGATGTCCACATTCCTAACACACACACACACACACACACACACACACACACACACAGTATACCAATCCCTGAACACCAATAAGTAAATATGTATCATCAAAACCCGATCCATTTAAATCTTAATAATACCTTTATTTCTCCATTCATTGGTAATGCTAGATCTATAAAATGGAGATAATAACAGTATTCAAATGCAGAGGCTGAAGATAAGTATCAAATCAGTTAATATAATGTTTGCTACAAGACCTGGTGTATAGGAAACACTCTGTTAGCTAGTCTTAATATTACTATTGTTGTTACTATTGTTTTAAGCACTATTTCCTCTCTTGCAATCAAATGAACACAGAGTGATAAGTACTATGGATAGTATTATGCATTGCTGACAACATCATGAATAAAGGAAAATATGGAAAATGCTGAGTAATGATTTTATGCTTTTGGAAGACATTTGCACCTGGCTCACCAACATGTTCTTCCTATCCCACTCAGAGGATTGAGATGCCAGTCGCCTCATATGACTTCACGAGCTAGTTCTTTTGGACTCTGTTGCTTGGCCCCAAAGGGGCTCAGGAAAGACTAATCAGATTCTCTGTCCCAGGAATTAAAATTACTAACTACCTGTCATAGTCATTGGTGCCTGGGACTGTATTTTAAGAAGGTTTTTTTTTTTTTTTTTTTTTTTTTTTTTTTTTTTGTGGCACACAGGATCGAACTCACAGTCTTGCACCTGCCAGACAGGCGCTTAAGTCACTGAGCCAAACTCCCAGCCCTAGTTTTTTTGAGATAGTGTCATACTATGTAGCTCAGGCCAAACTTGTGCTCGCATTGTAGCCCAAGCTGGCTTTGAACTCACAGCGCTCCTCCTACCTCAGCCTCCTGAGTGCTGGGTGTGCGCCACCACACCCGGTTTAAAAAGTATTTTGTAAAGAAGCAATTTGGGTTGAATTTTGGAGCAAATAATCCATCATTGCTGGAACTCAGTTTTCCCTTCCATTACTTAGAGAGCCATTTTTTATAAAACTGTGAGAGATAAATGAGAGCACAGACAGTGCTTAGAAACAGTTATGCGTTGGCACATAATTAGTACTCAAACATTATGTTACCCATGTTCTCTAATACTACTGCTAGAGATGCTGAGCATCCAACAGTTTGTGAATCTTCAACAGAAAACTACATTTTAACAGGGTTTCTTATAAATGATACACTTGGTGATAGTGAACAGTATCTAAAATTTCTTGAGCATCTACTTGTCTGGCACTTTCCTTATGATTTCAGTACATCATCTCATGTAATAGTTGGGCTGTATGAAGAAGACTTATAGCAATGCCCTTTGTATGGATAAGGATGCTGTGGTTGAGAAAGACCAACCAATGAACCTAAATTCCTATGTCTGGCAAGTCACAGAGTTCGGATGTGAACTCAAAACTCTGACCAACCCCTGCCCCCTCCCACATACACACACACACACACACTTAAACCTTGCACATAGCACTTATTTCCATTCTTGCAAGCAAAAAGCCTACCAGATTGTCACCTTGGGTTTCGTTTAAATTTGACAGCTTCAACAGACAGCTCCCTCCACCCAAAACCAAATACGGTACTTAATAAGCCAGATGCCTCCTCTCCATATCCAAATATCTCCTTCAGAGGAGGAAATGAGCAGCCTTAGATTTCCAGCCCTGTGAATGGAGCTAATGGTACCACTTCTTCTGGGGCATGGTTTCTAATTAACTCATAAGTCTGTCACTGGCTGGTGAGATATTTATTTCTCAGGAACACACTTTAGTAATTTATGAGTCAGAAGCATACAGTAGAGATAGGCATACTGCAGGCTGTTTGTATACTGTTTCTGTTGGAAGTGCAGCCTTCCACAGAGCAGTCTCTGAAGTCTGATCTTTGTTCTGCAATATTAGGCTCAGTTTGTTTGTTTGGGGGGGATTTTGGATGATTTTGATGTGCCTATTTGGGATGTGATGTGAAGGGAGTTTGGTAGTGATGGCTATAGTATCCTTTTCTTGTTTGAAAGACATTTTAGAGCCTCTTCACAAAATGTCAAGTTATTGCTACAAGTAGGAGAGGAAGGAAGAAGGGAAGGAAGGAAAGGAAAAAAGAAGAATGGGAGGAAAGGAAAAAAAGAAAGGGAGGAAGGAAGAAAATGGAAGGGAAGGAGGGAGGGAGGGAAAAGGGGGGAAGGGAAAGAAAAAGAAGAAAGAAAAAAGAAAAAAGAAAGAAAGTTAGAAATACAGTGTTTCCTTAGTTTGTGAATGCTTTTGTTTGTGAACACGTTGGTTTGCAAACAGAAGTGCTTGGCAAAATTTTGTTTCTGTTTGTGAATTTCTCTCAGATGACCAACATGACCATGACCATTTTTCCCAGATGAACACGAACCAGGCCATCTTTTCCAGAATCCTGGAATGAATCAAAGTCATGAACCGGAAGAGAAAGATGTGCCTCTCGAGAACCCGCCACATTGGGTCAGAGAGGCTCCAACGAGAAGACAACTAGCCTGCCTTCCTGGTGAGTGTGTGACCAGTGCAGACTCCAGGAAGGGAAAGATGTGCCTCCGAGGACGTTGCCTCCTCCACCCCCACCCCTCCCCGCCCCGTAAGCAACCTGCTGGTTCGGAGAACCGGCTAAGTTGATAGCAACTAAGGTATATAAAGCAACTAAATGTTTGTATTGTTTTGTTCATTTTGCAGGCCTGGGGCCCACAGTCTGAGCATCTCTTGGAAAGATGACAGTATGCAATGTAGCGAATATGGGGGATTGTCTTCTGTCTTGTCTTTGAGGCCCAATATTGGTCTCATA
The DNA here is from genome assembly GCA_004363535.1 of Dasyprocta punctata. Classification (NCBI taxonomy): domain Eukaryota; kingdom Metazoa; phylum Chordata; class Mammalia; order Rodentia; family Dasyproctidae; genus Dasyprocta; species Dasyprocta punctata. The sequence goes on along the minus strand of RJWM01000476.1, from coordinate 162,412 downwards.
GTTTTGCTTTATTCTGCTTAATTTTTTTACTTTGCTTAGTATTCTGTTTTTATTGGTTTTATTGTGTTTTGTTTTTCGTTTGATTTTACTATACCTGATGTAATGGTCAATTATTCTGAAAATAATCAGATATACTATAGTAGCTATTGTTTTCATAGTATCTTTCTGTGAAGTTCTGTACGAGTTCTACTGCTTTGTTCCTATTGACTTTGTTCTGTTATGCTTTGTTGGATTTTACTACCTTTAAAATAAAAATAAAAAATAAAAAAATAAATTCATGAACCGAGGTACAACCTGTATACTGTACATATTTCCAATTACAGCTATTACATTAATATATATTCTATTTACAGATGCCTTATAAAGTCTTGTGATACTTGATAAAAATATAAAACTGTACAGTCATTTTGGAGGGTCATGGTGATACATGAGTAACACCACTAATGTATATATCCTATGACATTCACTGCTGTATCACTGACTGAAATATATAGCTTCTGCTCTTTCCCCTCTCATTTTGATTTCTCTTGAAGTCTGTGTGACCTTCTTAAAACATAAACTAGATTGGTAACCACTTCTTGCCCCATGTAAAACTCATCAGTGGCTTCTTCATATTGCAGTTTATATACATAAAAACATTAGTAATCAATAATTGCAAGGTATAATTATAGAATGTAAAATTAATCTTCTGTATACAGAAATTCTGCATACACAGACTTTACCAATCATGGATAAAAATATTCAAAACATTTGCAAATGTTCTGGACACATATAGTCTTTTTCCTAGCTAATACAGTATAACAACCATGTACAAAATATTTACATGAGATTAGGCATTGTAAATAATCTAGAGATAATTTAAGGTATAACCTGACACTTTGCATAGAGTATGTGTAAATACTACTCCATTTTATATAAGGGACTCAGGCATCTGAGAATAGTCTCAGAACCAATGTCCCACAGATGCCAAAGGATGATTATACTTTGAAAAGAATCAGTTTCAAGTTTGATTGATTTTCCCTATTGTTTTTCCACTTTAAATTTCATTGATTTTTGTTCTTATATTTAGCATTTCCTTCTATTTGCTTTATTGCTTTGTTTAAATATGTTTACTTCATTTTGATTTGATTGGTTTTTTCTAGTTTCTTATGATAGAAGCTTATATTATTGATTTGAAAACTTACTAATACAAGCATTTTCTCTTTAAGCACTGCATTAGGTTTATATTACATATTTTATATAATGTATTTTAATTTTCTTTTAGTTTAAAATGTAACTTCACTGAAAATTTCCTCTTTGTATCACAGATCATTTAGAACCTGGCATTTCATTGTCAAGTATTTTTAAATTTTCTTGTTAATTTTATGCCACCAAATGCTTGCTTAATATAATTCCATGCGAAAAAAATGCAGCCATGATTTCAATTATGTTAAATTTGCAAAGGTATGTTTACAACTCTTAGTAAATGTTCTATATGGGCCTAAAAGGAGTGGGTGCTCTGTTATGGCAAGTGAAAATAAGTTAAACATTTTAGCTACTTTTTGTTGGTTGCTGGTGTTTTTCAGTCCTTCTGAAAGCGATCCCTGAACTGTGTTTGTAGATTCCTTCACTCCTCCTTTTGGCTGTGTCAGTTCTGGCTTTATTTTGAAACCTTATGGGTTGTGCATATACAGTCAGGATACCTTTTCTCTCTTGGAGATCAGGCCTTCTTATCATAATGCAATGTCTCTCTCTATTCCTGGACAGAAGTATCATTGCTTTTGACTGATTTTATATGGGGAAAGACAGGGTGGAGATTATCCTGTGCATGTTCCATCTTAATTTGAACTGGAACTCCCTTGAATATTTTTTAAATTGTCAGCCTGCTTTTTCTGCCACAATAATTTGAGTTCATCTGCTGGCCCTTTTACAATTATATCCCCAGAGTCCAGCACTATGTTCATAACAGATTATGAACTCAACAAGTCTAATTAGTCGATTACTTATCTTACCAGGTAGAGGCCTGAGGAGACCTAATCAAATGCATATACACACAAAAACATACAGAAAGGATACATGCAAACATTCATGTACATAAAAAGTTTACTGTCTTCTGTAAACAGTAAATATAAAATGTTCATGGGTAGTATTTTGCTGTGTTCCTGGTTGAAGTTAAATGCATATTTTTCCTCAGATTAAGAACACATGCATTACAACATTTGGTGGAGTTAATGATGTGACCTAGTTTTATAAGCAGTGGGTTTCATTCTTTTACAAAATACTATACCTGAGAAAGGTAACCAGCTTTCTCCCTCATTAGTATCCTCTGGTTGACAGAACTCATGAGTTAAATGCATCTAATATGTATTTGCTACCAGTCACAGATGCAGTCTAACATCTTTCTGAAATGATTCCATAACAATAATAAAAATAGGTTAACAGATTTGAGCAATTTCTCTTTGAAGCAGCACCAGAGTAACTCTTTCATTCTTTCTTTCAGACCAGGATTTTACTAGATTCTTGAGATGCCCTGCCTTTAAGGTGTCTGCACCATTCTCCCATCCGCTGACACATATGTTTTTGTATAATCCTTCCTTAAGTATGAGCACAACTTGCTACTTGCTTCAAACTGTGGGACATAGCAACGATGATGGGATGTAAGTGACTGCATGTCCCAGACTACATAGGATCACAGCATATCTTTTGTAGGTCTCTCTCTCTCTCTCTCTCTCTCTCTTCCTTCTCTTTTTTTCCCCACTTCTGGATTTGAAAACCCAAGCTGCCATGAATCTCATAGCCACAAGGAAATGACTTCTGCCAATAACTTGAGGGAGCTCAGAAGCTCTGATAAGAACCAAGCACTGACTGATACCGTGATATGGTCAGTAGGATCCTAAGCAGAGGGTTCAGTTTAACTCTGCACAGACTCCTGACCCACAGGAACTGTGAGATCATAAATGGTGCTGCTTTAAGCCACAGAGTTTGTAGCAATATACTATGGAGCACAGAAAGCTAACATGATCCTTGCAAAAGCTCTTCGATACATAGCATTTTTCTCTTTTTACAAATAGGGTAAGGTAGATTCTGATAAGAGACATTTATTAAATCATAAATGAAATAAATGGATGAACTAGAATTCCAACTTAGCGATCTCCCATTCTAAAAGCTGAGCCCTTAATAATCATGCCATATTGCCTCCTTTCACATATTCACTCCTTACCGAAAAATAGACTCTTATTCACACATGGCCATTGATTAAGAGTATTTCAAAAACTTTCTAATATAAAGAAAAATGACTTGAGGAGACATCGTATGCCTTGTGTGCCCTTAGAAGCTTCCATCTAGCACTGTGCCTGGCACAGAAAGAATGGTTGGTAACCATCAAATAAGTGTATGTTTGGTATTCCCAGAATCCTCGCTGTCTGCAACTCCCCCTACAGTGAATAGAAAACTGTTTAGTGAAACATCTATGGTAGCTGCACTGGCAATCCACCAAGTCACATGCATCATATTTCCAAACTCCTGCAGTTCTGGACCAGTACTGCTGGTACTGTAGAATTTCTTTTTCTTTTCCAGGTTCAGTTTTGAGCTTTATTAGACTCATTGAATGGAAATGTACAGTAAGCTGGAGCAGCAACAAATCCAGAGCTTGACTATTTATTACCTATTTATTTGCTTGTGAAGTAAGCCTTCATTTCAATAAATTGAAATGAAATTTATTCATTCCAATAAATTGGTTTGAGAGGAGGCGTTGAGAAGAGCAGAGATGTTGGTACATGTGACTGCAATATTGCTAGCCCCATGGGGAACTATGGCCATGAACGATAATATGTTTGCCTCACACATACTTTGGATAACTCCTCATGGTTTGCTCAGGAGGGCAATGTTCCCATACCCCCAGGCTTTCAGAGGCAGATACAGAAGCTGTGATGGCAAGGGTTTGCCTGGTTGGCTGTTTGGGCCTTTCTATCTGCAATTCAGGAAGGTGGATTATGACCTAAAATGCAGTTGGTGATAGGGAATAAAATATGAACTAGTGGTGCATCCCATGGAGAAGGGGATTTCAGAGATAATTGGTACCTGTGCCTCAGTTTCCTCAACTGAAACACAGATACACACTGGTACCCACTGAGTGAAGGTTGTTGTAAGGATTAAATGAGAAAAGCTGCATGAAGCACACAGTGCAATGCCTGGCACTTGGTAGTTGCTCATTCTATGTGAGTTTTTATTATCATTACCCTTAGTGCAGAACAGTCACAATTTTAAGCTTTCAATCAATGTCACTGGCTGTTATTCCCATCACTGTTGTTTTTATGCTTTCTTCTCAGTGCTTCCCAGAAGAAGCATTTAGTAAATATAGTAGGAAGCCTCTAAATGGACTTCAATGATGCCTGTCCTTGTATGACTCCTCCCCTTGGCAGTGACCAGATTAACTAACTGAATTAATGAAGAGAAAAAAGCATAAGAGGTAGAATTTCACTTGCAAGATTAGGCAATGCAATGGCTGAGATTTCCAACTTGGGTGTCCTTTCTGGTTCTTCCTTGGATTGCTCACTCTGGAATAGCAGGTACCTTGGCATGAGGAAATATTCAAGAGAGGTCTAGGTAGGGAAGCTAGGCAGCAGATATTATTGTGTCTTGGAAAAGTCAAGTAAATCAGTTCAGTGGCAGATCCTCACTGAATGGAGCTTGGACAGGACGTTAGCCCAGTCTACAACTGTCAACACTCCTCAGTAAAAATGCTTTCAGATTCCTGACCCAGGCACTATGGAAGGGTACTTATGTAGCAAGAGATAACAAAAACAAGCTTTTGTTTTTCATGAGAGTAGAAGCTCCATGAGAATAGAATTTTGTAATGCCTTTGTATTTTCATGTAACTAATGTTGTTCAACACTCTTGATATATAACAAGTGCCCAAAAGTATTATATTTACTGTAAGAGATCAGAGAGCATCAAGTGATCAACGTGGGGCTGGCCATCCTTCATGTAGACACTTTTCATCATAAACCAAAAGGAACCATAACAGTTTTCTACATGAATGTTATGGTATTAAATGCTATAAAAGTGTATAGTATCATTTAAAAACCTACTTGAGAAATATCATATAACACATCATTTTTAAACAAATGCTTTGACATATTATTCATACATGCAAACTCAGTCGATGAAACATTCTTTATGTGGCCAGTGTTTATATTCTTGCCCTATTTTCAACCTCAAAACACGGATAATTTCACAACCAAGTGATCCTCTCTTCCACAGATAAATTTCTATGTTTTGGTTTACTTTAAAGCAAACCAACCAACCCACATTTTGTACCCATCAAACCTGCATTCTTTGGTTCCATTCAAACAGGAAAAACAACACCTAAGACACAGATGGCAGGGAATAAGACAGAGATGGGAAAATCAGCAAAAAGAAGCAGATATCTAGCAGAAACCAAGGCATGGTATCACTAAACTTCAGACAGGCTGGCATGTAGAAAGGGATAACACTGTGAGGCTCATAGAGCAAGGGAGAGGAAGGAGCAGGAGGCTCATCTCAGCCTCACAAGGGCCTGTGCCCAGGGGAAAGACGTTTCAGAACCACTCAAATGACAGAAGAGAAACATCTTGGGCACAGGAGATAAATTGGTGGTATTCAATTTCTCATTAGGCTCATCGTGTCACTTTCATTTAGAACCATGTTCCAGTGCTAATTTTCAGTGTTTGAGTGCTCCTTAAAATGAGTAGCACTCACTCATGCTTCCACACAGCTGCATCATCCATTTCTATGCCTTTGATAAGGAGGAAGTGAGCACATACTCCTTCCCAAGGGTAGGAATTCAGAACTGTGAAATATGTGACCTTTGACGTCCCTGGTAAAATATCAACTTCCATATATATATATATGTAGGTAGATATTCTGACTTGGACATAAAGTGTTTAAGATATGTGCCTAAGCCCATAGAGAATGCACAACTACCTTTCTGTTTTTTATTTTGCAATTTTTCAGAACTCTACACAAGAAATGATTTGCTTCTGAAAACTAGATTGTTTCTTAAATACAATTAAGACTTGAAACTCAAATAATCTGAGTTTTTCCTTAATGGCCCAAGTCTAAGATGAAATTTTTGCCAAGGGAGAACTAGCTCTTAAATCTCACTACTGTCCTATAATTACAACGTTACTAAACACTGATCATGGGAAAGGAATAAGTGATTTTTATAAAATGTTGTATGACTTTTCTACCGTAGAACTACTTCCTATAAAAATGTTCACCCACGAATGCATGGTAGCCACAACAGAGAAACTTTCAATCTTTTAAATAAGAGTAAATTTTCATGGTCCCCTAGCGTTTTTGGACTCTTGGGGCTAATTTCTTTCATGCAGTTAAGTGGAAAAGATGCTTGTGAAATAATCAGCAAAGATGCCTACAAATAAAAACTAAAAGTCCTTCTTTCTTTTTCCCCCTACCACCACTCAAGATTTCTCATTGAAAATACAGAGATGAATATCTGAGATGGTCATACAGCATTGTGAAAACGTAATGTGGAGGGGGGATCTCAAGATCGATCAATAAGTGTGCAAATATGTACACCTCAATACAGGGGGTATGTAGCCTCCACAAGAGCAAAATATATTTTACAAAATGAATCTGTTGACATGACACAATCTCCAAAACATACTCATTAAGTGGAAGGAGGGTGATGTTGAAGAAACTATATATGGCACAGGATAATAAAATAATATATTTACACTTTCATAATGTGGATTTGAAATTGAAACGGTGAATAGATCTAAGTGGCCAAGTCCCAGTAATGGTATGGTTCGCCCTAATACACAACCAAATAGAGTACTAGGGGAACAGAGAAAGAAGAACTTGAACTTTTTGCTTTGTAACTGCCTTTACTATTTAAAGATACCGCAATAATCTCTTCTACTTTATTACATGATAAAGTCAACTACCAAAGTCCAGAAAAGCTAAAGGGTCATCAAGCATCATTTCTATCTCAAATGACTGGAATTTATGCTCTTGAATCTTCCTGCAAACCAACCCTATAGAATGTCTGGGTTCCGAGACTCCTCAGACAGTTCAGTTCATTAATTTATTTTTTATTAAAAAATAAAAATTTATCAACAGAAAGCTTAATTTTAAATTGGTTGTGCTAGTAGAGGCATTGAATTCTCCATTCCATCCAGTTCTCAAAGCCTCCTCTTTATCAAGTTCAATGAGTGTGACTCCCCCATGTATCCGTGTAGAAACACTAAGCAACATCAGTTGAACACTGGTAAAGATGCTCTCTGATTTGATTCTTTCTGGAAAACATCAGTTCAATCAGTTAAGCAGTATCATATTGCAATCACCACCATTACAAGGATTATTGCTAGTATTCCTGTTAAGCAAATAATAAAAAAGAGACCTAGAAAAGATGATTTTTCCTATGTCTCATTAAAACAAATTGCAGAAATGGAGCTCAAATCTAGGACTTCTGGATCAAGGTCGCATGAGGTTTTTACTTCAAACCCTGTGTGAGTGTAAATGCATGTGTGATGTGCGGTGTTTACATGAAAAGGCTAAATTTAATATCATTTTAGACTCTCCAACTTGAGTCTTAAAATAATTCCTTAAACAATGGAGGAACTATTAATGCTTCTAAACAGAAGCCATTAAAGGTTCTCACTTGATGGACATTATTTGCAGAAAGAATTAGTCTGTTGATTGAATACAAGATAAATGGCATATAAAGACAGGAAACATTTGGGTGATTCTAATTTTTTCTCATAAGGAACCTTAATAATTCAGGACTTGGTATAATGCATAAGATCATAAGGGATTTTATCTCTAGCGAAATCAATCTCTCTTTCTTTCTCTACCTCTACTTCTGTCCCTCCTTTCTTCTTCTTCTATCTCTTTTTTTTTTCATGAAAGTACAATTTATATAGGTCCAACATAGCTATCCTTCAAGGGTGAAACCTCTAAGAACTTAGGGTGGGAAGTCAGTTTATTAATTGCGAATGAGATCACTTGTAGTACATGCTGAATTAACACATCAGCAGCTCTTCAATGCAGCTTGATCAATTTACACATGGGGAGGAAAGTCCCAAAATTACAAAGTTTATTCTCCTCCTTTGGGAGAAAAAAGTCAAGTAAATTGATCAGTACCTTGAAGATAAAAAATACTAAATAACAACCAGAGTAGCTTCATAAAGATCAAGTACTTTCAGATTATCCTAATCTTCTTCATAGAAAGAAGTTTTATAGGAAGCACAGGTAAACATCATTGTCATCTAGTAAATTCTAAGAAATTTACTCTTAAGATGTCCCAAAGCCACAGACATTGTTTCATCTAGTTTAAAACACAGGGAATAAACTGATAAAATTGATATATTCAGCTACTCTTCCATTTCTCTTGCTCCTTCCCCCACGAGCAAAAATATATTACACACTGCACACATTTAAAAATGTAATATAATCAAATGAAGCATTATTCTTACAAAGGCTATTAAAAAAGCTAAGTAAATTCATACAGTATAATAAAAATGATTTATTTACTATGAGAAAAAAATAGTAGAGAAAACAGTGTTGCTCAACTCCATCTGCAAAGTCAGATTCCCATAGAATATTAATCTTCATTGATTAGGTTGGAGGAAAAGCAAAGCTTCACACTTTTGCTTTTACAGTGCAAGTTAATTCAGATACTTCAGTTTGACAAAGCCCCATCTGATCACATTGAATTCCTTAATTCTGAGCATTGCAGAATATTCTATTTGCTTCTTGAAATCATCAATTTATGTCCAACAACATCTGTAAGAAAATGAGATTTGCCAAATGTCTCAACATGAGAACGCATGATTCTTTAGCTTTTAGACTAGAGAGGTTTTTCTTAACCATCTTTAAATTACTTTTTGCACCATGCCCTTCTTTTTCCTTCTATAAGGAAAAAGAGAATGAAGAATATCCCCCAGAAATATCATGCAATATCATTTTCAGAGACTACCTGGATACACTGGTGTCCTTCCATGACCAAAAACTAAAAAGCTCTTTTGTTTTTTTCAATCACAGATGCCTCTGAGAAAAACACATCCCTTACCACCCATTACTGCTTTGGCAAATAAAATAAACATAGGCAGACATTTCAGTCTGAAGTCACTAATTTTTCTCCTGTGACACCACCACAATTTGCTATCATTTTCAAAAAATCAACTCTTCTCTTGAGACTGTTAATGCCAAGTTGTGTTCTGTTGGCCTGTGCCTCACTTGGGGGAGTGGATATAGTTCAGCTTCCTTTGTATCCCCCAATTAATTCTCCATATGTTGCCTAAGCAACTATAGTAATAGTGTAGAGAAATTCGTTCTTGCTATTAATGACTGAATACTCCAAGGGCTTGGGTTGTGCAGTTAAAATGACCATCTGCGTGTAATCTGGCTTTACTGAAGCCCATGTTAAACTGTTCAAGTTGCTCCACTGGACAAGAAACTTCATCTCTGTCCCTGTCCTCTGTTACAAGGTATAGATGGTATTATTAATGGTTAATATTAGCAGTCTCTAAGGAGGTGAGTGATAGTTCTTCTGACCTGTGAGAGGATTAAGGTCATTTGGTTTACTGGACAAATGTCCTTAGTAATTCCTACCACAGTTCGTAATTTGACTGCAAGATTACTTGACATGCAACTCTGTTCATGACATGAAATTAAAAGTCCAGTGAGGGGAGCAACTTGGCACCATTGTTGCATCATGGAGTACACACCCTCGCCAAAGAAGTTGCTACTCTATATACACACAGAATGAACAACTGAATGAATCAATGAGTGAAATTGTCCTGGAGTTTTATCTCATTGGTTTGATTTGGCATCATTCCATCATTTTCCCCAACCTTCAATTGCTTCGTTGCCTGAAAACACTGATTATGAATAGAAAAGGAAGTTCTGTCCCCCCATAGTACCTCTATCCATAGAGTTCTACCACTTTCTGACTATGTTGCCATTCCTGGGTTCTGCAAAGTTCTGCCCCCTCTTTTTCACCTTCTGACCTCCAACCAGGGAGACCTCCCTCTTCTTAGTTGAGTCACTCTGTCAAAGACCTGGATCAGAGTTGTCTACCCTTAGTAGACTAAAGAAACATCACCTTTCAGGTGAACTATGTCCAACTGGGAGGCTCCCCTTCCTTTAGTGATCCAAGTTCCCCTAGGGTTCTAGGAACCAGTTGGGGAATCATTGATTTACTTGGCTATGGGCAAACCTGGTGAAGGGGTAGAGATGCAAGAATTTTCTTCTCTCCTGTTTCTGTTTGGGTGGAATGATTGACAAGGGAGAGAGAAAAGCAAACTCAGAGAACATGTGCATAAAGTAATTATAAGATAACCAGAGCCAAATGTTAGGAAATCTGTTTGCATTTTTCACTTACTCATTTTATCTATTTATCTACTTTTAAAATTAGTCTTACAAAATTGAATAGCTGTTTTAGTTACTTTTCTTGCAATGACACAAAATACCTGACATCCAAAGTTAAAGGAGTAAAGGTTTATATAGCCCACAGTTTGTAGAGGTTTTAGTCCATAATCAGATGCCTCCAAGGCAGGGTGGCATGGCAGAGGGGCAACCATTCATAGCTGAAGACAGCAAAAGCAACAAGAGGGGCAGACAAGACTTTTTCTGTACCTCATATTGCATGCAGACTTCTGGCCCTAGGGTGGGTATTGCACTCCCACTCTTAATCTTAGCCAGAAGTATGCCAAACCAATCAGTGAATTGATATACTAATCACTCATGTTTAATCCCAGCATCACACTAGATTCAGTCACCTCCAAAAAAAAAAAAAAAAAACCCAAGATAGCATGACGATCTAGACACAAACCATAACAATACCTAAGGTACACATCTTGTAAATGTGTACAATACTTCAAAATGTTCATCTTTTGCCATCCTAACTACCTAGTTTAACAACTTTTCAAAAGTTATCAGCATTCTATGTTTCCTTTTAGAGCATGTATGATGTACTTTTCCACCCTGCTGACAAGTGGAAACCTAAAATACAGTGATGCTTCTTGTTTTTCCCCCTTCACCATGCATCTAAGACTTCGGTCAATGTCAGCACAGACTAGCAAGTTCATTCTTCTTATAGCTGCTGTAGTCAGTCATAAACACGTATGATCACCTTTCTCAACAGCACTTCCTGGATGGGCACTTAGGAAAAACATACAAGGCCCCCAGAAGTTTCACTGCTTGTGCCTCCCTGAGCACCCAAGTAAGAGTGTGTTAGAAGAAAATGTCTACTAGTGCCATCAGGGGGGTCAAAAATTATGGGCATTTTTAATTGAAATATATGTTGCTACATCATGTTAACTTCGATTTCTATACTAACAGCTTTCATATTTTATAGGCAATTAATAATATATTTAACAGCTTCCAGTGAACCAAAGGCATGCAACATGGAAGTGCATATGGGCAAAGACACAGAAGGAAGTAATTCTTTATCTTGTGTGCAATCATATACCCAGTAGCAAGAAACATAGCATGAAGAAAATAAATGTTCACTAGATAACTAAATGAATGCTAAATTTTTTACATGGCCTCTATACCATTTAGTAGCTGAAAGTCACACATTACATTGATCCTCAACTTGTGCATGTTTTTAAAGTCCTTTGGTAGCAAATAAAGAACTTGTATTTGTTATTAATCTCTCCTCCCAATGCTTCTGATTTCATAGTATTCTGATTTCATAGTAGATGCTCACAATGATCTGGAAGGTGTTTGAATCATCAGAGATTAAACCATGCTGAGCATTGTCTTATTTTATTTTTTTACTTATTTCATTTATAAAACTTTAAGTTTTCACTAGTACACACTTTCAGTATGGAATGATTACATTATTCATGGGAAGCTGGAACATGTACGTCACATATCTCAATTCTTTTTGCAATGCCTTCCTTTATATTTCCCCCTTCCTTCCATATCTTGTGCTCCTTCTCATTTGAAAAAGATATATCTCCTTACTTATTACCTATCTTTTCATTTACTCATCTCTGTTTTAAACTTTTCATGTAAGAGGAACCATGCAATATTTAAACTTGCAAGGCTGATTTATTTTACCTAACATTATGGTCTCAAGGTGCATTAAGTTTCCAACAGATGCCTTATCATTATCCTTCTTTATTGCAGAATATGATTCCACTACATGGAAATACCACATTTCCTGTATTTGTTCATCTGTTGGTGAACATACAGGCTGCTCCCGAGATTTAGCTATTATGAATTGTTCGGCTACGAACATGGGTATATGTGTTTCACTGTAATATTGATGTCTTTAACACTTTTGGGAAAGCACCTACAAAGGGAATAGCTGGATTGAATGATCAGAAGTTAAAATATGTCCAGTATAAAGTTGGTGAAGTGTATTTTATTTTATTCTATCTAGCTAAAATATGATCATCCACACATCTTGTCTCTAGGGTCACACTGATAAAGCACTATCTTGCCTTCGTTCATCTCTTTATCACTTTGTCGCCTCTTTTCTGATCTTTTGTTGCTGTCACCCACCACATCATTTGCCTAAGTCAACTATACTTTAAAATAGTATGAAGAGAAGGAAAATGGAGGCAAACTCTATATTTTTACATCAGAAATTTCCCCAGAACTCTTCACAGACAAGCGAACACAGGATCTAGACCTCAGCTATAGAAAATGAAGGTTATTGTTAAATGACTTTGACGATACTTTTCAGACACAAAAAGACATGGAGAAATGATTGGAAGACTTGAATTCTGTGTAGGTTTAATGGCTATAAAAAGAAACCCCACCTACTCTTTGATTCCATTTATATCAAGTTCCAGAAATGGCAAGCTAATGTCTAGGGACAGAAAGGAGGTCACTGGGTGTTCTGGGGAAGGCAGGCTGAAAGGGAGAGGCGGAAGCAGGAGCAGAGTGCCAGGGAAGGGAGCGTTTGCTAGTTTGACTGTACTAAAGGCTTCATGGCTGTATATATATATATATATATATATATATATATATATATACATTTCACTCATGTGCAGTATATTTTATGTTACTTATTCCTCAATAAAACTGTTTGAAAAAAATAAAATGGACCCTCTCAAATAAGGAGGGCAGTGCTGCACTGGATAAAGGAGCATTCAGGCGAGGTTCATTGCCGCCCTGCAGTGGCTCTTTCCATCTTGAGCTCATCATCCTCCAGCTGTGTGATGGTTTCACACATTCTTGTCTGCCCTTAGAAGGCTTCGAAGCCCCTGAGCAAGGAACACATGCACCTGGCTAATAAAATGAAACTGAGGAAGACTGGACTCAAGATGCATGATATTTTCACAGTTCACAGTGCTGCAACAGATCTGTAGCCAAAAAAAAAAAAAAAAAAAAAAAGTCTTCACGGAATAAAGAGAAATTCAACTGGGCACTGTCAAGTAGTTCTAAATGTTCTAGAACTTCCTCTGAGTCCCATGAAAACCAGAGATTTGTACAGTAAGAAATTATAGACAGCTATCTTTAAAAAAGACAAACACTGGTAGGGAATCATTCTAATCTTTCTTAGCATCTATTATTTATCTCTACCCTTCCTGAGAGAACAACTCCTTCTCCATTCATAGTTCTGATGCTTCTGGGGGAGAAAGTCTAAGCTTTAGGCTTCAGACAGTCATGTGACCTAAGCCTGGACAATCACCACATATTACTGCCAAGCCAATGTGATTGGTTAATAAATAAGTGTGCAATCTAACCATTGAGGGACAGTACTGAGACTCCTGCACAAGCCTCAAGGCTTTTGGTACAGAAGTTCTGTCCTTTAACTGGAAGTGCCTACCCAGCAAAGCAAATCTTGGAGCTTCTGGTGGTCACTGAAGGGAAGTGCTGGCCCATGACTGAAGCCTACATCAAAGAAAGGAGAGTTGAAAGAAAAAAGAGAATACAATACTGACCCTCAGTATAGTTGTGCCTAAGATCTACCTCTTGGACATTTCCATCTCGTTTACAAGTGAATTCTGCACTATGGGTTGGTTTTGTCTACGTCCATTTGACTTGGGGATTTTTCCACTCAAAACTGAAAGAAGGCAAGACAGTATTCAGCAAAAGATCAAGTGAGGAAATAAATAAATACTAGAGTTCCTGGGTTCACTGCCTTTAACTCTGGTGGCCATAACTATGTAACCCCTTATGAAAAACACATTTTTTTTTGAAAAATGCATGTCTAAGGAGTCAGCCACCTCATGGCAAGATATCCTGATTTGATTACAAATGCCCAACATTCTCATTCAACCTACACTATTGATTACTTGTATAATCTTAAGTGAGTCATTGGTTGTCAAACCAGAATCTTCACAAGATACTTTTGTCTAAATCTTGCTCTCTTTGTCTGTGATTTAGGTTCAATATTCCTCCACCTCAGGTTTAAAGTAGTTGGTTTTAATCTGAGGGGAACAATTTCCTGATAATGTTGAGGTTGAGGTTCTAGATTAATTCTGATGACTTTCAAGTCATATTGGTGTTACCTTGTGAAAAGCTACATCAAAAAATATGGCTTGTGCTATGTCCTCAATTCTGCTGGAAGGTATGGGAGGCAGGCAGGATTTAGAGGTCAGTAATGTAGTCCTCAGCAATTTCATAGATGTCACCAGCCAAGACCTTCAATATGTGAATGCTGCTTTCATTATTATTTGACTTAGCTGTAATTTTCATATAGATATAGATGGATACCTCCTAACACTGCAAATGAGTCTCTACTTACAATGGGGCTCTGTCCTGACGACTTCAAAATAAGTTGGTCGTATAAGTCAAAATGATATTCCTAACCTACCAAAAGCCACAATTTAGCCTAGACCACCTCAAACATGCCCAAAACACTTACACAGGGCTGCAGTTGGGCAAAAATCATGCAATGCAAAGCCTGTTTTATTAATAAGATATTGAATATTTTATGTAATTTATTGTATATCTGTTTCTAAAAATTGCTGACAACACAAGGCACCAAAGAGTATTTCTTGTTGCCCTTGTGACTGCATGGCTGAGTAGGATATATAGTTCACCACCACTGCCTAACATTGCCTCTGAGAGTATCACAAGGCATACTGACAGTCTTGAAAAGATCAAATTCAAAATTTGAACTTTGATTTCTCCTGAATGCATATCCCTTTCACACTATCTTCAAGTTGAAAAATCCTAAATCAGACCATGTAAGCAAGTGTAGTTGACATGATTACTTTATTTAACAAATGACTTTAAACTTTACAAATGAAAACACAAAAGGAAATTAAAATTCTACTTTTACTCTTTCTGCTATTGGTAATAGGGAACAGATTTTTATAAAATTAAAAATAACAAAAGTCTCTTAGTTAAGAATTGGATGGAATTTTTCTTACTTTCACTTTCTTTGTATCTTACCTCCTAAAAGTAATCTTCGAAAGCCAGTCCAATTATTGAATATTTCCTAAGAAAATGTATGTTCTGGAATAGTTTTTATAGACTTGTGCTTTATTTATTTATTTATTTATTTATTTATTTTGTTTGTCAAAGTTGTTTTAACTCATTGTGGGGAGATTCCAGTTGTCGACGCATGTTTGGACACATGAGCCGCAGAAACTTTCCTGTGTGTGTTTTGAGACTTATGAAGTGTACTTGCAAATTATGTAATCAGGTAGTGGCAGTTTCTCATGACTTAGAATTAGGGGCACTTTCGGCCATGGGTCTGAGAATTACTGACATGTTTTTGGGCATGTTAGAGCTCTTTCTGCACAAATTTTGATTCTACCACATTTGCTTGTTATTATGTTCTGTATGTGGTATTTTAACTTATGTTACTTTAAGCCTTTATAATGCTAATGAAAAATTTAAAACTTCAGAGGGATATAAAGAAGAAATCAGCCCTATTGATCAGTGTTAACATTTTGGAGTGTGTGTGTGTGTGTGTGTGTGTGTGTGTAGGTCAGTCCTCATCTATGCACATAAATGTATTTATATGCATACATACACACATAAACACACACTTTGGGAAATGAATTATAAAACATAGGTTCTAGAGACTGGCTTTCTGGATTCAAGTCCTGCTCTCTGTAGTCTTTAACACTGTCACACATATGATGGGCATAATAAGAGTAACTCTCATGGAATTGCTGGGGAGTAACTACATGATGATTCTAAGTGTTGGCCACTGATAGACATAATACCGGTTAAACATCATCATTTTAACATGTTTTGAATGGGATCTGAAATGTACATACCTTTTATTATTTGTCTTGTATCATCTTAGCCATATATTGTGAACACGTTCTCACACCAATAACAAACTGCATTTTTAAACGCAGAAAGATTGAACGGGCTTTGGTCTCCTGGCTGTCCTGGAATGTCATTCTCTCATAAGGAAGGGCCACACCAGCCTCATTTGATATCTATTTCCAGCACCAGGCACAATGCCTAGCCCTGAATAAGCAATTCTATAAATGATTATTCACTGCTAAACTGACTGGAGACTGGACATGTCATAAATTCAAGATAGTGAAAGTTTTGGAAATCACAGTTGATATAAATACAGAAGCATGAGGTCAGAGGTTTATGTTCCCCTCTTAAAAAAAAAAAAAACACAACTTGTAAAGAAATATCTAAATTGTGAAATGGAATAGCATTCAGTACTATCCTGGATGGGCACTTTGCAAAGTACCCACACTTTTCAGAAATACACTTTTTCATTATTTAGGCAGAGACAAAGTTAAATATAAGTTAAATAAATAGTAGACAGGTAGGTAAGTAAATAGACAGTAAATAGGTAAATGCAAAGATGTGTATGTGTCTATACCTACATGAAGGACTAGTCTTTAGCCTGAAATTTTATCATCCACAGTTCATGTGAGGCTTAGTCAACTCCAATACTCACAGTATACTTGTAGCACTCAATTGAAGTGCATGCATTTTGGGTTTGAAAAATTCTGCTGAAATTAGACTGTGTTTTTTAATCTCAAAATAATTGCTGGTTGGATGATTTTCATTTCATTGTAAAATGACAAGTGATACTTCATTTTTTTTGCAAAGGTTAATGTTAAGTCTCCAAACTTTATAAATTGTACTTTCTCCATAAAATAAACTATTGCATGCTGGTGTGCAAGATTAGCGAGAAATGTTCACACTGTTGAAAATAGATGGATTTTGCATTTCAAGGTGACAAGTGCAATGTCAGACCCAATCAATCGATCACTGCATAATTATTATTGCAAATGATCCATATCCATGCTGCAAACCTTAAGGGGAATTTAATGAAGCAGTAAGCACATCAATAATAAGATCTACTTTGGTCTCTATTAAATCTCATGATTCATAAATATCCTGGCATGTTTTATTCTTCCTTTAAATACTGTGAAGATATCGAAAAGAAGTGAATGTTTGAAGGGGACTATTTAACACTTCACTAAAGACAATCCTGAGGCCCTTGGTAAGATTTAGTCTCCATATAGACTCCTTCTTCGCATATAGGCTGACCATCCATGGATACATAAAGAATAAAGTTCCTGTACAACATGAGAATCAAGGTTCATCTTCGCATTTTCCTTCCCCCTTTTAAGTTCTCAATGGGAAAAAAACCTACAAGTAGTAGTTGAATTGTGCTACCATAACTACAAGTCAGATGAGGGTTTCTTTTTAAGAGGGAAGAAGTAGATACGGGCAGGACCTTTTGCCATTACATTCTCTCTGTGCAGGCCCACCCCAGGCTAGATGCAAGCCCTGGAAGTTTATGGAGCCTCAGCACGAAGAAAATGGTCCCCATGGCTCCAGGTTGCTGCAGCTCCAGGCTGTGGAGAGGATGTGGTGAGGGAGCTAGGGGAAGGCTTTGGTCTGAGTAAATCCTTCTTTCAAAACCTTGTACAAACTACTAAGTTTTCAATACTTGGACACAGAATACAAAGAAAAACAAAGCCAAACATTTCAGAAGTCAGAAATCCCTAGTTCCTTGATTACCGAGCATTTAGCCAAATTCTAACATCCAGAAGAACAGAGAATCAGGGAAGGCTTGAGAACAAAAACTGTAGTAATCAAACATATTTTAAAAATCATACTGAATACCTATTGATATGCATTAAAATCTTGCTTTCACATGTTTTATTTTGGTTTTTCTTTCTTATTGTTGGTTTGTTTATAGTATTAAGGATTGAACACAGAGTATTTGCACTGAGCTACACACTGGCTCTTTTTATATGGTATTTATTTTTATATCAAGAATGGGTCTCACTAAGTTGCTAAGTTGCCCAGACTGGGCTTGAGTTTGTGAACCTCCTGCATCAGCTTCCCAGAGTGCTGGAATTGCAAGAGTGGGCAAACACACCTGGCTCACATTTATCTTCTAATAGTGTTCTGGTAAAGTTTCATCACTGTTATAACAACTATCATGTGATCTTTTCAAATGACATCACTTTTAAATATGAGACCTACTTTCTCTTACTGGAGGTTTTGAGCTGTCTAAAGTGGATCCTTTAGTTCCCTTTCTGAGACCATTTCTGTCCTCTAAGACTCTACTCTTTCTCACGCATCTGCTGTGCTATGTTCTATACTTACTTTTACCAAGATTGTGGGATGTAATTCATGGGATTTTTTTTTTTTTTTTCAATCACGACTATGAACTTCTTACTGAATTCCTTCTTACACTCCATGCACAGTCCAGTTTCAAGGACACTGGAACATCATGAATCTCTCCAAGCTACAGGTTATGCCCCTGAGTTGGTTTCTGTTTGTGCCAGCCTATTGCAACAAGAACAAAGATCTAGCCATGAACAAGGTCCTTGGACAAACTGGTGAACATCCACATTTACAACTGTCTCTTAACACTGAGCACCTAATGAAGGCAGCCTAAATTCTCCAAAACACGTAACACAGTGAGACGGGGAAAGGGAAGAGGGTGTAAAGGTGGGTGATAGAGGAACAGATGTGATCAAAATGTGTTATACACAGTGAGCACCCTCACACACTCCAAAATGTGAAACCAAGGGAGAAGTTGGGACAAGAGAAGTGATGGGGAGAATGATTAAAATATGTAAAATCTGCCCCAAATATCATAGGACAGAGAAAGCAGGGAAAGGGGAAGTAAAAAGGATCAACATGTGATATGTACATGTACCAATTCCCAATGATGACTGTGTTTATTATATATTACCAACATATACTAGTAAAAATAATTCTAAAAGGAAGTTGAAAAAAGTATACTGTACAGTAACATAATTGACTTTTATTTTCCTCTGAATGAAAACTTATGGAAATATTTAGTACATTTAAACAAGTTGGGACCAGATATCTTTGTGCATAACACTGTTCTTTCCTGTATTTCTGTGTATTTCCTTGAGAAATAATCTTCTGTAAGCCCAGAAAGCACAAGCTTCTCCTTTTAAAAAAATAGTTCACCCTTGCAGATGAACTTCTAAAAATATGTAGCAGTTTAGGCTCCATCAAAAAAAAAATAAAATAAAGTATGTGAGTACAGTATTCTCACACTCTGACCAGCACTTGGTAAATTACACTATTTAAGTATCAATTTGATGAAACATATTAGTTTAGTTTGTGTTTATATGACACTGGGGAGGATGAACACAATGTTCTATACTTATGACCATTTGATTCTTCCCTTGAGAATCATTTGTTCACTCTTCTTTGCCCAATTGATAATTTCTAAAGTTGTTATGGTTTATTTCACTGATATTTATCATGGACTTGCTTTGAAAACCCTAACAGTATGCAAATGGGTAAATAAATTATGATATATTCAAATGCTCAGATACAACCTTTAAAGAAATAATTTTAAAAATTTAGGAGAACCAGAAAATTTTTATAAACTATTTGGTATACAAATGCATTTGCTATATGAGTCCACTTTTGGAGAGGATAGAGTATCCAAATAAATTCAAGTATATAAGTAATTAAATAAATGGGGAAATATATCAAAATAATAGTAATAGTGAGTTATAGGTCATAGAAATTCTTGCTATTACCTGTATTTCCCCTTCATTGAATGTCCAACTGTTAATTTTTTTTAGAAAGAAAGTTACCATTTTTCTTTTTGAAAAGGGAAACTTTTCACCACTATTTTCTGCTACTTATTTCTCAGAACAAAGAGTTCAGCATTCATATTAATTAATGCTTTTAGAGCCCAAATTTAAAACTTGCTTCTCATCTTTAATTTCTTTTTCACTTCATTCCTCTTGGAAGATTTTCTTTTTTTGATCCACATAAGATTAGTAATAGGGAGAAAAAGAGCATAAATTCTCATATTTCAGTGCCCTGCATTGAGCTAGATACTGTAAATGGTTCTATCATTTTCTCCTCCTCTCTTTTCCAATGCTGTCCCCATTTTAAAGAAGATTTAAACAAAACACCTAAGGTCACACAGTGAAAACCTGGTACAAAGTGAGTTTGAACCCATCCATGCCTGGCTGCCTCCCAAATCCCTGCTTTATAAACCATTTCCCACTGCAGCTATTGCAAAGGGTCCAACCCTTCCCTGCATGCACCTTTTCTCACCCTACATTCATCCACATACATGCAGAAGCCCCTGCCTGTGTGGAGTTTTGTTATAATGATAATAATGGTAATAATGGAGATAGCGAACTACTACAAAATATCCGATAACTTGTATCTACGATTCCGATGACCATTCTTGCAATATATCATTTGAGCTTCACCACAACCTAGGCAAGGTGATATGTAAATTAACAAATGATGTAGTTTGGGCCCTGATTACCTATAAGGAGGCAGCAGCCAATGAGAGAGGCTGTTGGCTGTGCACAATCAGTTCAATATCCACTAGCTTAGTGGTAGCTACAGACAAGAGCATCAGCCCCATTTTAGAGACTGGGAAACAGAGGGTTCTAATGATTGTTTATGTGAGGTTTCACTTTGTATGGTTTCAGTTACCTGCATTCAACTATGTTCTGAAAGTATTAAATGGAAAATTTAAAAATTAGACAATCCATAAATTTTAAGTAGCCTTTAATACAATATATTGCTATAGTTGCTCTATTGCTTGTTTTTGTTGATCTCTTCTTGTGCTGAGTTTATCAATTAAACTTTATCATGGATATGAATATATAGAGTGACATATTATGTCTTGCATCTAAAATTATCTGTGGTTTCAGGCAGCCAGTACAGGTCTTAGAATGCATCTCCTAGTGATTAGGCGGGAAAAGGATGAGTGTATCTGCAAAGAATAACAGAAGTAAGCTGGGCATGGGGGCACATGCTTGTAATCCTGACACTGAGGAGGTTGAGTCAGGAGGATTGTTGTAAATTCGAGACCAGCCTGGGCTACAAAGCCTGGCCTGAACTGCATAGCAAGACTCTGCCTGAAAAAGAAAACAAAAACAAAAAAACAAAACAAAACAAAAAAACAGAAGGGCTTGATTTTTGCATACTGCTCTGCCCACTTCAAAGACTATGATTATTTTTTCTTTTTGTAGTACTGGGGATTGGATCCAGGTCTTTGTACAGAGTTACATCCTCAATCCTTTTTTAAAATCCTGAAATAGGGTTTCACCAATTTGCCCAAGTTGGGCTCAAACTTCTGATCTTCCTTCTTCAGCCTCCCAGAGCGCTGGAGTTATAGGCTTGTGCCATCATATCTAGCTAAGGACATGATTTATGATAACATCTTACATGCACTAAAAGAACCATGTTATTACCTGTACATGACACATGCTTGTACATATTTAAGAGTATCTGCAAGTACGTGGCTGTTTAACCCCTTTCCATAAAGTAAAATGCATAACATTTGGCTTAATTTTCCAAATGATGAATGGCATAAGAGTTTCTGCCCCTTTAATTCGTTGAAAACATTGAGGGATCCAGAGAAAATGTGCGTCTATCAATGCACATGAAAAAAAAATCCGGCGTTTATTATTCTCAATTCTCTATTAACTAATTGTGTTCCTGTTCTCATTTGTAGAACTTGGCCCTTTGATTAGCCTTTTAATTTAGCACATTAACAACCCTCTCTTTACTTGAATACTCCATCACTGAGCTCATTTAAGTCAAATGCCCTTGAAGATACTTGAAATTCCTGACACTTGCTTTTATTAAACTGTTTTGTATTTCTGACTGTCAACCCAAAGTGCTCCATTACAGGACAAAACAGAGCTCTGTGTGAGCCACTGTGATTTAGTCAAGGATTTCCCATTCCTTCTCTCCTCACCTCCACTCTGAACAAGACCCCAGAGTTCCAATATAGTTCGCATTTGTCTTCTTTTGATGTTCAATTTTCCCCTTTCATGGAAATTTTTGGTTGAATGTGTTCCAGCAGCTTGCTGACCCAGCACATGCCAGGGCATCCTTGTGGGGCCTGAGGATCAGGTTTCTTTGAAAATCTGGAAGGGAGCTAGGTGCAAAGAAGCACTGAATCGAATGAGTACATAGGTGGGCTTGTGTGCAGAGCAAGGTTGCACTGGTTGGAATATGGTTATTTGCAGCAGCCAGAGAGATGCTAAGAATCCATTCTCCGACACAAATAAAATATGAAAAGCAAAAACAAAAACCCTCCACTGCTTTTCTCTTCTCCCTGATGCTCTGTGGGGCAGCTCCCTTTTCCTTACTTTGATTCCAGTATGTGGCATGATGGATATAGATGTCTGTCACTGGAAGGTATCAAGCCGCCCTGACCCCATATTCCAGCTCCTGACTGACTTGGAACTGTCCTTCCAGCTGGGCCCCTCGCACTATGAGCACTGGCCAACCTGGCCTTTGAAAATGCTTGGAGACACTGCCATTCATAACGTTCTTCTCTCATTATTCTACTGCCCATGCATCTCCTCTTTTTCCATGTCAGAATTCAGTGAAAACTGCCCTTATAACTTTCATTTATCTGTATAAATGATATGCACTGTTTTGACCTAACTGGCATTCATTTCTCCTTGAAACAGATCTTTAATATTTCCTGAGCAATTAGTACTTCACTACCTTGGTCTCTGTTCTTCCAGGTCTAAGTGTACTCAAATTCCACAGAGTGAGTGTGTTAGCCAGGCCTGGGTATCACATCTCAGGAACTGGCTCAAGGGTTGGGAGTACCCAATACAGGTGTGAAAGAATGAGGCTGAGAAATTTTCCCACAAATTTCTGGGTCCTAGATGAATGTTAGGGATCCACTGGGGTTTTGATTACAGTGGGAAGTCAGCATGAAGCCACCACAACCATCTTAGTCTATGTTTGGGAGCATAAATGAGAACGGATCAGAGAAAGTCACCATTTCAATGCCATAATCTAACTGCCAGGACACACCTGGCCTTGGACATTTCCTGCTTTTGGACTATTAGGAAACGCAAGCTCTTTTTTTCCCCTATGAACTCAATATGGCTCTGCTACCATGAGTTTTAGCTCTAACACTTGATTGAACAGCTTTTCTCATTTGTTACCACTTTTGTTTCTTGCATTGTGTTTTAGCTATCTCTTCAGTTACACAAGTTCCCTGAAGATCTCAATCATATCATGTTCTCTGAGTTCCCAGAACTAAATATGCACAGTATCTGATATACTGAAAACTCTCAATAAAGATTTCTTAATACAAAAAGTGATGCAAAAAACATATTTCTACTCAGACAGAGATCCACCAAGATCTTACAACCATCATCATCATGGACAACCATATTCTGAATGTCTGATTGGCATGTGTCATGACAACCAAGTAGAGAAGATTCCCTCAGGTAACTCCCATGTGAAAAGACTCACAGTGTAACTCAGGCAGTGAAGAAAGGCAATCAAATTATAAGGAAGTATACAACTCCATAACACTGACAAAAATTTAACCATGTTTTCAGTCTGTCATGAGTCCTATTAAGGCCGCACATTCTAGGTAGAAGAACAAATTGTTAATAAAATGTTATCAATTTGCAAATAATTAAATTGCAGATCACTCTTTAATATTAAAAAGATCATTCTACAATGGATGTCTACCTTTGATGTACTGGAAAGTCAAAATGTGTTCTAAAGGAATTAAGAGATGGGGGTAAATTTTTAATAATAAAGGAGAAAAGATAATCCAGTTGTTTAGGTGAAATTATTTAAACATAAAAAGAGAGCTCTCTCTTCCTCTCTGTTTCGAACTCTGTGCTTCAATCCATGTCTCTCTCTCCCACTCTTTCAATACACACACACACACACACACACACACACACACACACACACGGGCACTTTCGTGCCCTGCATTTATCTTAGGCTATCTTCCATCTTAGCTGTATCATCTAATCCTATGACCAGACATTGAGGTGGTGTAAACAATGTACTGATAAAAAAAAAATATCACAAAAGGAATAAAGAAAGCATCATATCAAGGTAACCAGTGGTCTTCATGTACCACATAAGATTGGAAAACTTGACTTTAAATGATAAAACCAGTGGAATATGAGATTTTGAATGCAAGGATTTCATGGCTCATTCTACCCAATCCACAGCACTGCTTGAAATAGCATGAAACTTCTCCAAATCATTTCCAAATCTTTCTCTCCCTACATCTACCTTTCCTTCATAATTATTTTCATTCTATCTAAGATATCTTAGGATAATAAATGAGAAACACAGTGCTATCCTTTCTCTACTTGTCCTAAAAGCTTCATGTTTCTTAGTTGTCAAAACAATTCTCTATTGCTTCCTGAAATTATCTTGTTGGTATTGAATATCAATTTTTCAATTTGTTCTTCTCTGAATGGGGACATAAGGTTTGTACAGAAAGTAATTTGCTTATGTCGTTCAAACCTGCATCATTTGATCAAGTATTTGTCTGAAGGTTTGGGAAATTTTCTAAAGGTATGTGATACAGCATTCAAAATGTGAAGTGAAGAATAGAAGGTCCATTTTACTATTTCACATGACATTTGATCTGTGCAATTGCCCAGAGAGTAAAAAACACATGCAGTGTTGATTAACTACTATGTGTAAAACATAGATAAAAATCTTTTAAATCTTTTTTTTTACTAATATTCCTCAGGTTTTAATCTTTTTTACTAATACTAGTGTGTGTGAGTTTGCATGGATATATGTGTAAGGAATGCAAATCTAATGCCTAGAATGTTCTATCAAAAGAAACCCTAGCACATTTTCCCATTTAAAAATTTTGTTTCCTACTCTACAGTGCTGGGCATGTGCTGCTTTATCTAGGCAGATCATGAGAATTTTTTCCTTTACTTTCCTTAATATTTTTTTTTTGGCAACTGTTTTTAAACACAAAAAATCAGTGAGTTTAGTATCATTGTTAATTTGGAAAGAAAAATGGATAGGGCTTTATGATACCAGTTGCTTTACCGAGCAAAAGGAGTGCAGGTACAAACAAAAATTCAGAAAAGTACAAAAAGTGGTGATCAACTTACATCAGGGATCTCTGGGTGCTCATGCAGAGAATAATACACACCTCCCCCTGTCAGTCGCAGTCTGAAGGGACTCCAGGCTGTGAATGGTGAAACTGGACAGGGGAATGGAGGAGAGTCACGGAAGAGCTCCCACTGATCCACTTCCTCCAGCCACTTTCCTTCTCAACAACTAAAAGCTTCACCAGTGCCAATCTTCATACTCCCACCTGTAGAGACTCTAGGCAAGTGGGTGTTTCTGACCGAAAGATACTGGGAAACTGGTCCTGCCCAAATATTTAAGAGTATCTTGAAGCACATTTTAGGTGCTCCTTTGTTCCAGCATAGAAGAGGCAGTGGGTTGGGCTTGGAGGAGGGGTATCATGGTGGTGGTGAGCTTGAAAGGATAGAGTGTGTCCATGTCTCTAAGTTGTGCCTGGAAACCCAGAGACAATAAAGGAAACTCAGCATAAATGACAGCCCTCCGTGGTAAGAGATGAGTCTGATGTGCTTCACCATCAGTTGTGAGCCAGCTGGTGCCATTTTCTTCAGCCTCTAACTAAGATACAGGGTGAGCAATTTGAGCACTAAAGGAACTTGCCAGGTCAAACTGAAAGAAATTTCTGGATCAGGATTCTATTGTAGACCAGCAGTCATCTTTGTATTCCTTGGGCATTTCGCTGTAAAGCAGTGCAGTCATAGAAAATATAGAAATTTTGAAGTTTGGGATAAAGAGCTGAAATTTCTTCCTCCAAACAAAAATGTTTCCTTTGGCTGCCACAGGCAATTCCTAGCACAAATTTCTACTACAAGGAGCCACTCAATTAATGGGTAAAGTAACTCAGAAAAAAAGCAGACTATACTTAGGGCACTAATACACCAAAGTAGAAATAGAAATTGAAGAGGATGTGCTAACACTAGATTGGGCAAAACAGAAACTACCTGAAGCTGGTACAAATAAATACCAAACTTGTGATATAGTCAACAGGTGATAAACAGTAACAATCATACCTTCACTTTCAGCTATTCATAATTTCCAGTATATATCATTATTCAATTTAGCTGTGTATGTCCCAACTCCCAGTACTGTCATATAGTTCGTGCTCAATAAAGAGTTAGTAAATAATTTGCCAACTGAATAGCAATGTGAACACATTTACATCATGGGAGGTGCTGGGTCACATATTTATAAATAGGAACAACTGACAGTTAAGGTATTGGTTAAGTGCATTCCTAGACATCCATTTGCTGGGCCACTGTCTGTGCAAGCATTATAGAAACTACCATAGAAGAATATTTAATGCACAGAATGTTAAGTGATAAAAGCAGGTTATAAAGCAGTAAGTTCTAAAGCACTATGATCTCATTTTTTGAAACAGAATATTCTCTCTCAGTGGCTTTGGTTTTCTTTCTTTCAATTTTAGTGTATCTGAAATTGAGATATGTTACAACAGACAGGATCTTTTAATGTGATAGCATTTCTGCCTCCCTCCCACACTCACAGAAGCAGAAACATAAAACCCTCTTAATAAATCAATGATGCACCTTATCATTCTCATAATCCACATTGCTTTTTCTCCAAATTGAGATAATAAGTATTTGTGTGTGTGCGTTTTTAGAAATTTTCTTTAGGAATGTAATTAGCATTAGTGTTTAGGTAAACTACATTTTAGTATCTAGAAATGATGGTACTACTCTTAATTTTACTATAAAAGGAATGCATACAGTTTATTTGAAATAAAAGAGGAAAGCATGTGTCAAGAAAGTGTCATTTTTGCTCCAAAGTGGCTTACTCAAACTGACATGATACACCTAGGTCACAAAACAAATATATTCAGTATCTACAATTTATGCATAATCTCCAACTTACAAGGAATCTATGAATCAAGTAATCTGTACCCATTTTATAACCAGTTCCTAGACTGTGAAATACAGATCAGATAAACCTGTACAAATTCAAGAAAAAAATGGAATATTCAAAGGAGGTTTCCTAAATATCCAGGGGGAGACAAAAATGCAGAGATAAGCCAGGAGTAAGTTCCAATACTTTGTGACTTTGTTTATGGCAGTCTGAGAATTGGAATAGCCTGACTGGTAGAGTTTCTGCTAAGAGTAACACACACTGGGAGACACAAAACTCATAAGATCCTGCTGGAGAATGACGCATTTTTGTTTATTCCTTTTTTACGTGACTGGACTACATGGGTAAAAGCAGGTATATTTCCTCATGGCATAACTCTCTCTCATCTTTGCAACATCACTCAGAAATTCTCTACTTGTCCTTCTCCTTCCACTTCAAGGGAGGTTGATATGTTTCCAAAAACATATTTCTAAAATGGTGAAGACAGTGTATACAATAAGAAAGTTAAGAAAATGTAAAATTAAAAATTGTAGCTACAAGAGGACAGAGGAAGGGTATTTCATATGTTGACGAAGACATGTGAGTAGAAATAAAACAGAAATGATTTTTCATTTTGAGGGAGCAAAGAAGTAAAGACAAATGAAAAGGTTATGAATTCAAAGACAGATACCCATTGCTCTGGAGTTTATTAAGCAAGGGACTATTTGGTCCAGGAGTAAGAGAACCAAACCAGACAAATGATATCTTATCTTTGATTTAGATGATTGTTAATTGCCTTCAGGTCTGCCCAACCAGCCCTGGAAGAAACTGTATCCCAAAGAAAATCAAATGCTGAAAGAATCCATACAATGGAGTTGGGAATGGCTGGCCAAGAGGGCTTTCTCCTGTTCTGCCGCAGTGTATCAGTGTTCAGTACTGATGGGTCTCATTCAAAGTGACCTGCCTGTCTCCCTCAAGTCCTCAGGAAGGCTCTTTCTCCTCTGTGTTCAAGTTTGGTACATCAAAGTTGCCCAAAAGTTAGTCCCCTTGGCAAGAGAATGAAACTTTCTTTTCCCTGTACACCAACCAGTTCTCACTTAGGAAAAAAATGAAAACCACCAATTTTATTTTTTTACAGGAAAGATTTCTTTTAAAAATTAGGGTAGAATTTAGGGAATATCTGATTGGGATAAATGATTTAAATGTTATGCACCTGTAAGTATTTAATCAGATTCACTTTCTGGGCCTAAGCTGTTTTAGGTAATACTAACTCAAAACATTCCATTGTATTTTAATCCAGAAGAGAACTTTTCATGCACTAATATGACTGAATGGGTATAACCCTCCCCAGACTTCCTAAACCTCCCCTCAACAAAAAGTTTTCAATCTTAATAAAAATATATTCACTGAAATCATGTGCCATTCACATAGACAGATGCTTATAAAAAGCCTGCTTAACAAACTTAAGAAACAATGACAGGGAGAAACCTAATACGAATTCCGTTTTACTGTAACTCCATGTCTCTTGATTTTCATTTTTATGTCCATGAGAGAGCAGCAAACAGTATTTTCATACATCGATATAGCTGAGACTCATTTTCCTAAAGCAAGATGAGCTCTTAACCAGAGATATCAGCAACATTTAGAGTATCTTTATTTACAGACTAGGAGGCAAGTGCAGAAACTCTGCATTAAAGAAAAGAAGGAGAAAAGAGTGGAAAATCCCGTAAACCTCACAGCCTTAACTCTAGCTTGCTAATTCATATCTCCTTAAACAGCATGCATCCAGCTGTTCCAATTTAAAATCTCTGCCATTTTTTGACTGCAGAACAAAAAAAAGAAATCTTTGAATTAAGGATGTAAATAGAATACTTGAGCACAGGGCAAGAAGGGTATAATCATTTTTCAATTTGATAAATTCAGTTAATAAAAACATGTAGCACCTAAAAGCATCAATCAGAAAAAGAAAAACAGGAATTGAGGGACACAGTTTTTTAATGTCCAGGATTAATTACCAGGAAGCAGATTGGGAAGCTTTTTGGACAGACCTTGGAGAGGGTGTGAAACATGCAATGCTTCGCCCTGTTCAGAGTTGCAAACATGGATAAATGGAACAGCCAGTGAACTTCATAAATAAAATCAACACGACACCTCTTAGGCACTCAGAGAAGAAGTGTGACCAGCAAACTTACTCACCACAGCCTAAAAGAATTGAAATTTGTTTATCCTTAACCAGATTCTACTCACAAAAAAATTCCCCATAGACTTCTCTCCCTAAAACACTAGTATAGTTATTTCCCTAACAATTGAGATGCTGATCCCATGTGACTACTTTGCTTAGTGCCTAAAAAATCAACACTTGTAAACATTTAAAATTTTAATTGTGCCAACCTCTGCCTTCAAAAACAAATGGGATGGGTATTCTGTGTGCTTAGGTGAAATGGGCTCTTTTAACTTAATATGATTTTAACTAACAATGTTGTACTTCCAAACACTTCTTGAATGATGGGCAAGTTTGAAGAGAAAACTTGCCCTAAAATGAAGGCAACATACTAGAGATGGCCCATCTCCACTTGCCACAATTCACTGTATTAAATTGTGGAAAAATAAATTGAGTGGAAATGGAGATAAAGACACTACAAAGGAACATGTCTAAATAGAGGAGGGCAGGGATAAGGGAGTCTAAACCCTGAGACCCACAGAGGGCCGAGCCCTACTGAGACAGCAGCAGAGGTCAGAGAACCGATGTGATTAACAAAGAATTCAACAAAGAGGCCTCTTCCTTCCCAGCAAAGACAAGTTCATGGCTGTGAGCTGAACCCCAGCATTGACCCCAGGGAGGAGAATGAAAAGAGGCTTTTCTAAGTCTGCTGAACAAGGAGAAACATCAGTGAGGATAATGCTGAGGGAAAAGGAAAAGAGTTTTCCCTCTCAAATGTCTGCTTCCTCGGAAATGCAGGGGACACCATCTGCAAAGTGAAATTACAGAGCTGGGTCCCTGGTGAAAGGTGTGTGATCCTTTATTGGCCAAACTAAACTAGGATGTATATTTGTCCCCCAAAACATTATAAAGGATATTTTTAAGCCATTCAAGCTACGATACAATTTTTTTTAAAATTGCCTTAACAGTTAAATATTGTCATTCATAACTACAGGTTACCACTTCAGTGCTTTTATTTCAATACCATCTCTTGAAAAAACAACTGTACAACATTTATCAGTAAACCAGAACAAACACACATAAATGCACATCTTCGAGACCAGTCTTGTAAAATACACACTCACGCATGCACACTCAAACACACACCTGGTTAAGGCAAATAAAACACACTGCTCATATCTACAACAG
This sequence comes from Dasyprocta punctata, assembly GCA_004363535.1. Classification (NCBI taxonomy): domain Eukaryota; kingdom Metazoa; phylum Chordata; class Mammalia; order Rodentia; family Dasyproctidae; genus Dasyprocta; species Dasyprocta punctata. The sequence continues at coordinate 131,967 of RJWM01000476.1, read as the reverse complement.
TCAGCCCCAAATTAGGAAATAAGTAGTCACTCACAAGAGAAACAAATAAACAAAAACAAAACAAGCAAACAAAGCCGCCACTTCTCAGAACAGTTCCTTTTTAGTAATTAAAGGAAATCCTGTACAGCTACAAGTGCTGGAGAATTTGCTTCATGGCTAAGCCGGCTTTCCTAGGTCTTCTGAATTCACCATCATCAGTATTTCAAGGAAAGAGAAAGCCATGCATCCTCCTGCACACATGCACACATACATTTTTTGTTGTTTCATTTTTGCAACTGAAAATAAAATTGCAGCTCCATGCTAATGAACCAGGTCTTGCCTAAAACTCCCACTGGAAATGCTAGCACATGTAGTGGAGCGGGGCGAGATTATTCTGCCACCAGCATAATCACCTCACACACAATGCGATTACTCTGTGCTGCAATCTTTATCCCCGAAGTCAATTTATTTATCAGAGAGAAAGAAAGAGACAGAGAGAGAGACAGAAAGAAGAAAGAGAAAGAAATAGAGAGACAGAGAGAGAGAGAGAGAAAGAGAGAGAGACAGAGACAGAGAGAGAGACTACCTACCCACAAATACATCATCATCTTGTAAGAGAAATCAAAGGCTCTGTCAGCAAACAGAAGTCTCCTTACTTCACCAAGAGTATCTGGAAGAAAAACTGAAAGCAGTGGGTAGAGATTCTTGCCTTTTTCTGCCCAGTCCTTAACAGCCCCTCTTCTCTCCTTATACAAGGTTTGGTGTGCTTGTTTATGAGTTTATGAGGATAACATTCCTTCAGTGGCACTGTGTGTGATGTGACTTGCTTCGGGCTGCTCTCTCTTTCTCTCTCTCTCTCTCTCTCTCTCTCTCTCTCTCTCTCTCTCTCCCCCTCTTTCTGCCTCCCTCCTCCCTCCCTCCTCCTCTCTCTCTCTCTCTCTTTCTCCTTCCTAAACTCTTGCCTTTCTTCTCTCTCCTGTCAAGGCTGCTTAGGTAACAGATTCTTGGTGGGGCTCCCTAATGAGCAAATCCGGACACTTGAGGCAGCCAGCAACAGTGGCAAAAAACAAAACTCCATGAGGCTGGTGATATTAATCATAAGAGCGATGGTGTGAGCACCAACAGGCAGGCGCTACACCATTTCCTGATGGCAAGTGGAGATTCACGGAAGTCCCCACTGGTGGCATTTACGGGAAGGCCGATCCTCTTGAGAGAAGCACATCTGGCCAAAGCCGGTGACTCTGAGAATTTTATTTTATTTTTTAAACTCAAAGTAAAGCTCCAGCCGCAGAGAAAAGAACATGTGCCGCTCCCCCGGCTTCCCCTTTATCTCTTTAAATGTACTTCAGATAAAAGCAGCATCCAGTCAGGTCAAGGCCTCCCCAGACTCATTACTCTTTACACCACACGGCTCAGCACACTTGTCTACAGCCATCTACTGGCTCCATGGTGTCACTGCCGGCTCAGAGGGCTGCGGTCCTGCCCTGACGCTGCCGCAGCTGCCGCCTGCCCACTGCGCTTTGCAGGCTCTCAGCCAGGCTGTGCAGGGGAAAGGGGAGCAGGCGGGGGGTGGGCGTGGGAAGCCCGTGTGCTAATTCAGCAAATGCAAAGCAAGACCAAACCCCACCGGCTAAACCCAACAAATGCGAAGCTTCAGAACGACTTACTAGCACAGATGCTTAGCCTTCCTAAACTGGGGATGAAAATTATACACATACCCGCAGTGAAAGATCCAATGTTGGGGGGTGGGGTTGGGGGGTGCTTGTGTGCACGCACATTCTTTTTTTCCTTTCCCTCATCCTTTGCAATTGCAGACCTGGGAAATGTTGCAGTGTGCATAAAACTTGATCATTCCGACAGGCTCTCCTTACAGAATCCACAGGCTTGGATACACAGCTAAGATTTCCTGAAATTATCCAAATTTTTCCCCATGAATCAATTCTCCTTTATTAGTTGTTCTTTTTAATCCATTTTAAATTGTATACTTTATCTTGAAAATTATCTCCATTACTGCAATACATCGTGAAGGAGAGGATGGGGAATACAATTTGCCCAGCATATTAATTGACACAGTGCTCAATTATTGATATACGGATAAAGGAGAAATTAATATTAAAACACACGATGTACATTAAGGGAGAGGGGGCAAATTATCTTTCGCTCAGACCTGAGTCTTGACCATCAGTTATATTTTTACACATCACACGAGGAAACCACCTAAGTGAGCCCTTCATTCATTTACATTTCTACCTAAAACTCTGCAAGGCAAAATGTCACCTAAATAATTAAAGTGCATTAGCTAAATTGTGGAGTCATCTGCAGAACGGGGCAGGTGGCAAAGCACCTGTTAGAATATCACATAGGCAGTACCACCGAGATGCATAATGGCCAAGCAGGTTGGGAGGAACCACCACCAAGCCACATGTTGGACAGTGACAGAGACAACCTAGGAGCTGGAGACCTCACAGTCACAAGGCCCCCAACTGGTAAAATCACAATCACATGTGCATGTGGATCTACCTGTGCACAGCATTTTAGAGTCTCTCAATCACAGTCAATAAGCCTGAGCACAGAGTGTAGGGTGACCACCTGCCCTGATTTCCTGTGTTGCAGGATTTTCAATGCCAAAACCAAGACATTTCAAAGAAAGCAGAAGGTGTGGTTGTCCTGCTTGAGAGGTTCTCAGCATGTTCTTTGTCATCATAAGAAAACCAGGGAATCCATCTCCCTGTTATTTCTGTTGATGGGATCACATCTTTGCCTCTAGGTAGTGAAATGAAGGAAAATCATGAAGCAAGCAGTTCTTTAGATGTTTGCACATGCTCATTTGTTGATTCACAGTTAGTATTTTGGATACCAGCTTTGTATCGGTCTGAGTATAGGCAATGGAAATATAATGTTGGTGAATAAAAGATACAGATGTCTCAAATTATTGGACAGCAAGTAACCTGAAGAGTCATTCCATTTGGTCAGTGTAGCTTTTAAAATATAACTCATTTGCCCATATTTAAACACCCAGGAGATTTAAGATGAAAATCAGGATGTGATTTATAGAGTTACTGGATGATCCAGCCACATAGGATCTCCGTTGTCGTTGGGATGGCAATGTGGTGAGGCTGAAGAAGAGTTGCTTTCTTAAAGCAGTAAACACCTTCCAGTTCTCCACAGTCTCCACCATTCTCAAATGTCCCCGGATCAGATGGCACTTGCAAAGTAGATTTATTCATTTATGTTGGTCTTAGGGACTTTGCCCTTGAAGGCATTTAAGTTTGTGATATGTTTTTGGATGAGTTGAAACACAGACACACATGCACAAACACATCACTTTAGATATGGAATTTATATAACACTTTTGCAATTAAATCTAATATTTATTTTATCTTCAATGAGGAATCTAAGACATGGATACGTTAGTAGAAAATTGAAATAGATAGATGGATAGATACTGTGATAGAACACAAATATTTAAATATATTAAATAAATAGAAGATGTTGGGGAAAGAGAGAGAATACGAACGCTCCATGGTTGTGTATGTGTCATATATTTCCTCAAAACTCATTTTTTTTCAAATAAGAGTTTCAAGTCACATATATCTATCTACCTTTTACTGAGGAGGAACTTCGTTTCACCTTGGGTAAGTGTGCACAGAAGACTAACTGGACTCTTGTTTTTGATGATCAGTTTGTTGAGACATATCATGACGTGAAATCCCCTGGCCTTTTCACATTGAAGTCACTTAGATACAGCTCTTTGACCTCCTCCATCTTGCTGTGACAACCATCACTGCACGAAGCTCCATTTCATACAAACAGCTCCACTGCAGCAAACAAAGGAAAAAGTGGGCTTTTCCAAGTTAGAGGTCTCTAGATCCATGGACATCCACTTTTTCTTGTTCCTTCCTCAAGTGTGCATAGCAATATAATCCCTTCAAATATTAACATACTTATTTATCCCATATTTTTGTTTCTTCCTCCTTTATTGCATCTCTAAATCAATACAAACAGAGTAGTGAGTTTTTGTTTTGTTTTTCTTTAGTTTCCTTAAAATCCAGGTCAGATCTCACACACACTCAGAAACACACATGCACAGGGCCTAGTTGATCAGCAGGCTGTTGTGTTTTATTTAATTGCACATGAACATCTTTGAACTTGAAGTATATTCCACGGCTCACAACAGTCCTCATGTGTCTTGATTTTTTATTATACCAGGTTGGCCCCATTCATTTACTTCTCTAAGCTTTGTATGTATTTGCATTCATGACCCTTGGATCAGATGCTTATGGGAGAGACTAGGACATGGGACCTAAAAGATCACCAGGAGTGTGAGAGTACCTTTGAGAGGTAACAGAGTGGAGGAAGAAGCTATGAAAACTTCCAGTGGGACAGAACTTCATGGGTCTCAAGAAGATGGTTGCATGGTGCCCAGGTAAGCTGGATAACAAGTGACAAAATTCCTACTTTCACTGTAGAGCCATCACTCCTAAGAATGGTAGAGAAGCAATTGAGCCACCCAGTCAAAACGAACCTTGAACACTGGATTCTACCATGGTAACTACTATCAGCGAACTCACTGCTAATGTCTTCTTGGTACCCTACATCTTTCAGACACTCATGCATCCCAAGAAGACAGAGGTGCGTGAAACAGTGACAAGGCAGTATTTTGCCCCACAGAATAAGACATAGGGTGCACATTTAAGAAGATACTCAAAAAATTCTGAAAAAAAAATACTTCTCGTATATCTTAGTTAATGGACTGAGATATTCTGCCAGCTCTGAAAACACCCATGCAGAAGAACATCCCATCCCTACAAAACTGGGGACTTGGTAGCCTCCAATGCCCAGGGGATGTACAACAGCTATTTCTGATTTTTTTTGTATTCAATCTTCTGCTTTAGTTACCAAAAATGCTCCCCTTGTCCTGTTCCTTCAGCCTCTTATTAGTTTGTACCCAGTCCCCCTTCCACCTGCTCAAACATGTGGTCCCTCTGCAAGGAACAAGATTCACCCCAAGATGGTGAAGCATTTTATCTCTGTGATATTAGCAGGAGGCAGCTGTTTCCCATAAATCAAGTTCAGGAGGTGTTACAAGCCCTGTCCTCATGAGTGCAGAGGTTAAATAGACTGAATGGAACACCCAGTAAGCTGTCCCCTCAGAGGGCGTCCGCAAATTAGGTCTATGTTTGAAATTCTGCTCATAACTGAATTGACGATTCAATCAATTCCTAAAACGTTGCTCCTTGAAATGAGCAGAATGACATGTTCTATTTATTGCCACCCCCGAAATCTTCCATTTTAAATCATTTTAATACCAAAGCAAACATATTCAAATATTCAATTTGAAACCAATTTTCCCCCCGTTTGCAACCTTGCTGGTGGGCTAGAAGGTGCTTTTACAGTGGATTTATTGAAAGCTCTTTGTTCTCACACTCACATAGAAGTTATTTTAAAATAACAAATCCAGTTATCAGTTATCAGTGCAGTACAATAATTAATCAATTGCAAAGCAATGACTTAAAACCAACACTGATTAAGATATTGGAGGCCTATCTGTTTAAGTGGCTTCTAATCTGCTACAGAAATTGAATACCACTGTTATATGTTAGATCATATAAAACAACATCAGATTTTAAACTTTATGAAAGGCTTCATTAAAGACCTGAATTACTATACATTAAACCAAATGTGAAAAATGACTAGAGAAACCCCACTTAATCAGTTCAGGGACTTTTATTGAATATGTTTTTACACTGCCTTCATTTGATCCTGTTTCTGTAGAATAGGGATCCTGAGAAGGTAGATTCATATTGGGGCAGAAGCCTTTAACGCTGTAGTAGTTCAACTATTTACATAAGGCCACTGGTACAATAAGACAATCCACAGTGCACATGGACTCCTATGGATGGTCCCCAAGGTGGCTCTCCAGCATTTGTAGATAGATATGAGGTAACAGGCCAGCAGGGTGGGAAGGATCCAATCACTTTTATTTAAAACCATATGGGTGCTTATTTCCAATTCTGGTCTCTCTGGCCATAGGGGCAAAACCAGACTCTTCTTACGTTAGAGTGCCCCTGGTGCTATGACAGTGCACTTGACAAGGTACCCACAGACTGGGTACTTTACAATGAACAGGAATTAGTTTTTTCACACTTCAGCAGGTGGGGAAGCCCAAGACTGCAGCCAGTATTTGGCAAGGGACTTCCTGTTGATTCATCCCATGGCAAAAAGCAGAATATGAAGGGAAGGAGGGAGGCAGGGAGGGAGAGAAGGAAGAGGCAGGAGGCAGAGAGTTGGAGAAAGCAAAAGCCTAACTTGCCCTTTTATAAGATCACCAATCTCACCCAGGAGGATGTAACCCAATCATCTCTTGCATGTCCTACCTCTTACTACTGTTAAAACGAAAATTAAATTTCAGCATGGGTTTTGGAATGGACAAACATTCAAACCATAGCACTTACCCTTTAATGAAAAGTCCGGTAATTTCTACTACATTATCCCAAACTCTAGTGCTTTGAAGAAATACTCAGTCCACTAAAACAATGACCACCACAGGGAACTAGTTAGACCTAATAGTCCTTCAGTAAGGGCAGTCTTGGGCCAGTCATGTAGCTTAGTGGCACAGCACCTGCCTTGCAAGTATGAGGCCCTCAGTTTGATTCCCAGTACCAAAAAAGAAAAGAAAACAAAACAAAACAAAACAAAATAAATAAATAAATGAAGACAGTCTGATTGTGATTGTTGGGTTCTCCAGGAAGGTGTTGCTCAAATCATTCATATCAATGAGCTAAGGTTATTGGTACTATTTTTTAAAAATCATTCTTTATTAAATATTTAAAATATATAATTTTTAAAATTGAACAACAATAACATTTCCACCTAACTACTCAATTCCTAGCTTGAACTACAGAACCCAGGTGTAGTGAAATGATCAATAGGCACTGAATCGATGAACAAAGTAATTCATACTTAGTGTAACATTATCTTCCATGTAAAAACTACTGCTGCTTCTTTTCCCATCATTCCTGAAAAATGAGTGTTTCTATTTTTCTAGCATCCAGAGATAAATTTTTCTAAAGCCAGGAACATCCTCTCTTTGGTACACCCCTGAAGAGTGGCCAAGTTACATTGGCCCTAGTATAAAGGGCACAAGCTGTGGCAATAAAATAAAAATTATACCAATATTCTGTTTCTTAATGAGGCCAGTGTGGCTGGAGCCAGCTCATAGCAATAGATTATCATAGAGAGAAAGCTAAGAATCAGTTTACAGGAGACTTGAGTCATGGTTAAGTGGGATCTGGATTTGTACATAGGCACTAAGAAGCCAACAAAGGAATTAAGTGGGGGATGAGTTATCCATGAGCTGCAACAACCGACTATGGTCCTAAGACCCAGTGACAGTGAGAAGACCAGGCAGGATTGTGCTGTGTTTTTTCAAGTGATAAACATGGTGAGGTAATGGACCAGGTAAAGATGGAAAACATTGAAGGGCTCAAGGTAAACAGTGATGGGAAGTGCACCCTAACATCAATAGTTTATGTGGCAGCCAATTCCAACAAGTTGATAGGCAGTTGGGCAAAATACAGTTGTAAATATGCCACAAGAGAATGCAAATGAGCAAAAGAGGCATTGGGAGAACATACCACTGAGCCATCTCTGCACAAGTCAGAGACCTTAAGAGATGAGAAGGATTGGACACTGCAAACTTTAAAGCAAACAAGGAAGGGATACGTGTTCACACTTCCTGGAGACTAAGGCTCTGTTAAATGTATTCAATACAAATAGTTGTTTATCTGCCAGGATAATGACAGGTTACCCATTGCTGGAACGTAGCCAAGAGAAGAAGGGGCAAGCAGATGAGTAACGCATTGGAGGGAAATGATCTGTTTGTACCAGTGTTCAACAGTCTGTGAGATACAGTAGTCAGAAACCCTAAAACCACTTGTTCATTCTTCATGAAATGATCAGAGGCCAAGTCAACCATTCCAGCAGCTTCCAAAATTAAATAGAAATCAAGCATTTTATCTTATTTCATTTTATTTACTTTTAGTTTTTGACTGAGGTATATCATTGATAAAGTAAAGTGCACTAATCTTTTCTAAATTTTGGTAACACAGACATAGTATAAAATTTAACATTGAAGCTGTTTTTATGTGTACAGTTCGGCTGTATTAAGCACATTCACATTATTGTGCAACCATAGCCACCATGTATCCATCAAACTTTTTTCTTGCAGAACTGAAATTTCTGACTGCACGAAACAATAGCCCCCCATCTCCCACCTCTAACAGTCACAATTCTATATTTGCTTATCTTAAGTGCACAGTTTGCTATACACACAAACTTCACCCTGTGTAACCAGCTCCCAGGTCAAGAGTTTGAAAATCCGAGCACTCAAAAGTCTGCATCCTGCCTCACTGAGAAATGTTTATTTTCCCTCTTGTCTTCCCACTTCTCTCTCCATCATAATGCAAAGGCATTTATGAGGTGCTTATTCAATATGGCATTTTATTTTTCTTTATACAGAAGGAGAGAAACAGATGTGACACTACCACTAAATTCTCCAAGAATTTACAACCCAAACTTGACAAAGAAAGGACTCTGAGTTGCTGAATGTCTCTTTCTATACTTGGGGCTTGTGCTGCATGATAAGAAGCAGTGGGTGAGGTGCAGAAGATGGTGCTACTTGTGAAAATCATGCACACACAGGAGTAGGTGGGTGCTGGTTTAGTTGTACCTACCAAATATCTGCCCCTTCTTCTAGGAACACACACCAGTCTCCCCAGAGGACACCTCCCCTCTATGACCCTTAGTTTGCAAGATCCAGTGGGACTGAGCAATATGGGCATCTACTGGGTGTGGCAAATAAACGCATGCAGCTGGGTTTGGGGAAGATCTAGGAAGAGGTCCAGTGGGTTGTCTGTGACCTTCCATCGAACTTCAAGCAGCTATGTGGTCTTGAGAGTGTGTAAGAACCTTGTTGCATATCAGTATTAAAACAGGGAATATGACCCTCACATCATAGAACTCTTGTGAGACTTAATGACCTAGCAAGCATGTCCAAAGCACAGGGTAAGTGCTCAGTAAACTGCATGCATGAGTATTAATGCAAGAATAAAAATACTCATCTGTATTTTTCATCTTGTACTAAAATGGTGGCCCTCTAGCCTGTACGTATCTCAAAGTCAGGAATATTGCCTTATTTATTTCTGTATTGCAAATGTCAGGTACATGCTGGATCCTTAGAAAACAGTTTTTGAACGGATCATATGATGCGACACCTGTTTTCAAATTTTTGTTCTGGCTCCCACCCTTTCTTACTGCTCTTTACCCATTTTTGACAACAGATCTGTGTGGTTTTTATAAGCTAAGTAAATAACTTTATAGTGTAGAATTCTATCACCCTTTTTTCCTGCCAGGTTGTGTCCCAGGAAGTGAGCTGATACTCTGGAATATAGAGCTGGTTCTTTCCGGAAAGGTGCGCGTAGGCCTCAGGGCCCAGGAAAGCTCGGCACCCCTGCTGTCGGCAACGTGTACTGCAGAGACCCTGCCGCAGTGAGGAACACACCACACAGCATAAGCACACATAAGCATCACACTCAGGTCCTTATAACTGAGAATATATTCCCAAAAATATATGCTGGAAGCTGAACCTTGGACCCCCCAGGGCCTCAGAAAGTGACCTTCTTTGGGCCTTCAGGGAGATGATGGGAACACACCATGAGAAGGTGGCCCTCTGCTAAAGTGACGCACTGCAAGCCAAGAGGAGCCGAGAATGAAGCCAACACCAGAAGCTAGGGGAGGCAAGAACAATACTCCCTTTAATAGGTATAGTGGTGCACATCTGTAATCCAGGCACCTTAGGAGGCTGAATCAGGAGGATCTCAAGTTTGAAGCCAGCCTGGGTAACTTAGTGACACTCTGTAGCAAAGTAAATGAATAAAAACTAAGAAGGGTTTGGGACATAACTCAGTGGGAAGGGCCTAGGTTCATTCCCCAGTATGATACACACGTACAAAAAGACAGCTGCTTTCCTGGAGACTCAAAGATGCCTTGATTTCAGGCCCCCAGAAGTGTGAAAGGGTATATTTTGATTAGTTTAGGCCAACCAATTTGATACTCTGCTACTAACATACTGACCCTTTATGGGGTCCTTGAAATCCCTTCAAGTCTATGTGGCTAGGAGTGCGGCAAACATCTATAATCCCAGCACTCTATAAGGATGAGGCAGAAGGGCTGCAATCTCAAATCCAGCTTGGGCAATTTAGGGAGAACTTGCCTCAAATTAAAAAGAGAGGGGGAGGGCAGGGGACCTAACTCAATACTGTGGCACTGGGTTCAATCCCTAGTAACACACACACACACACACACACACACACACACACACTCGGCTATAACCAGGAGAAAAGCATTATTTCAGCACACCAAATGTACCTGAATTAGGTCTTTTCTTAAGGTGGTTCCTAAATCATTTTCATAGATACCATGAAACCCTATGCCTTGGACACTGGATGTCTTGCCTATAAAGTGCTTATTCATCTTCTGCAAGAAAACTATGATGTTTAAAATCCAAAGGACATTAAAACATGGCGAAGTCACCACCCTTTGCAGGAACCAAAGGGAAAGATTGCCAAATAGTGCAGATAAATCCGAGTATGAAAATCTCAGAAGATATTTGCCACTGGTGGAGTAGGGGTGGTAATGCCACATCCGCCAGGCCCCAGAGCAACTCAGGAAACACCACAGCCAGTGAATTCACTATATCCTCTACTTCACTTAATGGGTGAGCAAATACTTTAGCTCCTCAATAAAAGTTCAATCTCAAGTTTCTTAAAAGGGATGCAAAGTGGCTAATGGACTGGGAGGAATTGGTTGTAGCTAGAAGCACATTTCAGAAGTACATTTTGTTTATATTAAAACCTCATTTAAGTATCACTGCAAGGGAATGCTGCTCACAGGGCACGTTTAATATGACTAATACTTGCACAACCGCAGAATATTCCATTTCCATTGACATAACAAATATAATTTTATAAATATTTTAAAGTCACTAATATGGTATGATGCTACTCAAATGGCACAAAGTATAACAAGAAAACACAGGCGTAATATCAAATATTAGCTGAGGAACTTAGTTACAAATTTGAACATTGTATTAACAGGATAACAGGTTGCAAATACCAGCATTTCGCTGCAGGTCTCTCCCTTATGTCTCTGTTTATGATGTTATAAATGGCACAGTAACTCACAGATTAGCTCATTGTTGACAATTTGTGCTCTTGATGCTAATGGATGCACTGGTTTTTGCCACAAACACAAACCTGCAATTCATATTTTGCCTTCTGATGATTCGTCATATAAAACCCGTTGCATATTGCAAAAGAACATTTACTTTAGTAAGTTTAACACAGTAATCATTGATATACTGCATTTTGAAGCAATTGGCCTGACAGTCCCTTACCTATGGGTGCCAAGATTTCTCCTCCTGGGCTATCTGAACAAGGATGAACCTCATAGGAGTGCTATATCTGCAGCCTGAAAGTTTCTTGCTCAGAGGAATAATTCTGCCAGAGCTAACATTCTTCAGGGCTGGAAGAGATTTCTGGGCAACAAATTAAATGTGTATCAGGAAAAATCTGCACAAAGAAAACCTCGGGGGCCTCATCCACTAAATGGTCCTACACAAAATCAGACGGATACCTGTGTCCACCTCTCATACTCATTCCCACTAAGCACTCTCTTCTAAGCTATTGTGGAAAAGCAATATCAGAAAATTGTTAGAAAGTGAGTGTTGTCTGGTCTCATAAGAGTTGACACTCCTTAAGCTGTACCAAAAATGATGTCTTTATCCCCGGGGTTATAGGAGCTCTACATGTGAGCAACGTAACCACGTCTTTGGAATGAGGATTGAAAGTGCCAATTCCATGGTATGTATAAGCTGTTACAAGTGACATCCAGGTGGGGAAAGGGAAGGTAGTATTTAGAATAGCTCTCTCCTTTGTTAAATTTTGTTGCCTTGACTATACATTATCATGAAGGAAAATTTTCACCTGTGAAATAAATCATTCCCTAAGAATATTTAAAGTAATTCCTGTATCTGCAGAGGTCCCACAGGTGATTGAGTTGAATAAAGTAAAAAGGTAAGTGGCATAGTCTTTGCATATTAAACAGAAGAAAATATTTTCCATTTACACAAACATATGCTGTACGCTATTTAATTGTTATGGACTACGTGATCCTTCTTAGTCTTTTCCATTATTTGACAATGACTTAGGCAAAAGAAACAGTTTCTTTTTCAGCTTACTACAAAGTGGAAAAAAAAGCATAAGTGTGAAGATAAATGACAATGGACATCTGGTGTCAATGTTGGGCCACATAGGGAAGGGCGAGGACAGTGGCAAAGTATAGCATGCTTGCCATCTAAGAGTTAGCCACAGAAAACAGTTTCCATGTTGAAACAAAAGCTCCACATTGCCAGGGCTTTTACTTTCATTTTAAGAACTTGTTCTTTTGGTTAAAAAAAATCTAGAAATCTAGATATTTCTAGGAAATTCTCAGATTTTTAAATATTGGCAAGTTTTACATAGTTTTCCAATTCTGTATACTAAAAACATTGTCCCTAGCAACACAACTACTGGAAGTTCTCTACTTCACTACCTCTCTCCTAGAGTTCTTTGCAGCAGTGTGCTTTACAAATAACAGTTAAAGCTAATAACTGCTTGCATTGGAAGACTTGGATCCTCTCCAAGCACTGGAGCTCTCTCATTGCTGTTAGCCAGGAAAGGATTTGTATTACAACTGTGCCCACCACAGGCATAAACTGCATGACTTCCTGCATGTGCAAGGACAATGTGGTTAATATCTGTGCAACAAAACAAGACCCACCTCTTTGAAGGAGGACCAACTCCACACCCCTCAGGAATAATCTGTTTCTAATAACACACAACCCCTTGCTGGCTACCCTGAAGATCTCTTGATATTCCTTCTACACTTCAGTGATGCCTTTTGCTTACACTACTTCATTTTTTTCTTTAATTATCCCTAATTTCCCTTCAAAGCTATTTATTCCAACTCTTCCCAGCACCACCATTTCCAACCTGGAAACACCGATGATACCTCACTGCGTCCCTAGTTGATAGGATTTGGTCACCCATGCTCATTAGGGCAGATGTTGAAAAAAAAAAAAAAGACATAAAAGAAATCTCTTTTTTCCCAAAAGCCGACTCATACATCTTTAGTCTTGAGCAGTTTCTCTATAATGTTTCTAGGTTTAGTTTTTCATTGTATTTATATTGCTTATATTTTCCAATACTATGGTGGGTAGCTTGATATTTCCACCAAGTTGGTTAATTTTTAGTCTTCATTCCTTCAAATAGTTTGTGGTTTCCTTTTCTCTTTCTCCTCTTAATTTTGTAATTTAATTATACATATTTTGATGCTTGATATTTCCTATATATCACTGAGGAGCTTTTCAATAATTTCCTTCTTTGTGTTCTTGAGTTCTAGAGTCCTGTCTTCAGGTTTACTGATGTCTTTCTTCAGCATTTTATATCTGATATTACACATCAGCTACTGCACATCTCAATTATTGAATCTCAGTTTGGTCCCTGTCTATAGTTTGATTTGGTTTCTGAAATTTCCCATCTATGAACTCACTGCGCTCATCTTTTCCTTTAAGTCCTTCAGGACTTATAATAGTTATTTTAAAGTACTTGTGCGCATTAATTTCAACATTTGAGTCCCCTTTCAGTGCTTTCTTCCTATTTCTTTTCTTAGTCATTGATGAGAAAACATTTGCTGAAAGGAGCAGAAAATAATTATTACAGGTTCTGTGAGTCATGTGGTACCTGCTGAACTAATTTAGTTATGTCATTGTACTACAAGGCCAGCCATAGTCAATATAGAGATAGAAATGAATATATTCCAGTGACACAGGAATCTTTATGAAATCAGGGTTGTCCCACAGGCTATAGTTCCTTGACCCATTCTGTGTATTATCAGTCAAATGTTTCTAATCTACTAGTGTTTTTTGTTTGTTTATTTTGTTTGTTTTTTGTATTATTATGATGCTGGACATTGCAAACATAGTGATTCACTAAGCCAGACACATTTTTGGGATCTGAGTCATTCTACTTTCCTTCAAATGGTAGCTGAGTTTTTTCTGGCTGTACTTAAATAAATTCCACGCACTTGTGACTGTCACTTTCATGTTTTAGTTTTGTTAAGGAAGGCCTAACTTGGATTTGTCCATAGTACTGGGTCATGACCCTTAAAATATGACGAAGATTGGCTAACATTTTATGAAAAGAGAAAGTAAAATGTTTAGGCTTTGTGTGTAACAAATGGTTTCAGTCATGGATTCATTTTTTTTTTTTTTTGCCCCCACAGACCAGGTGTGGCTTCTGGAGTATAGCTTGCTAAATCTCACTCTAAAACATATTCCTCATTTTTAAAGTCTTATCATTTTGAAATCCGAGAGAATGTCTGTAGCTTCCAATAGCTCTATTCAGGACTTGGAATCACAACTAGCCTCTCTGCTGGGCCTCATGGAGCCTCACTCTGCACACATAGTGTGATCATAATACACAGTGAATGTATAAATTTAAGAAATAACAATTATTATAGTAGAAGACACATTGCCAACCCCTCTCCAATTACTCCTCCTTGCTTTGAACATACTTATCTCATTGTTCTTGAGCTTTCTAAAGCAGTTCTGGAAGATTTCTTTCTTGAGTGTCTGTAGTTGCAAGTCATAACTGCTTTAGTATCCTTGTCAATTCAAAATGTTTACCTTTCATGGTCATTTTTTGGGGAAGATTTAGGAATTGCATGATGCCAGACTCAGTGAACAAGGTAGATAAGAACAAACCATAAGTTTTTTTTTATGAGCTTGACTTTCTATTGGATGGCAGGTGGAAATAGCTTTCACTGTATTTTTTAAATCACATATTCTAAAGACATTCATGAAGGAGGATATCCTGAACTGCTCCTACTTGCGAAAACAATCAGATAAATGTGACTGAAGTGAAGAAGAGTATTTTGAGAGTGACATATGAAAAGTTAGAATAGCATTAATTAAACTTTGGAAATGCTATTCTGGTCCTAAGGAGTAAATGTAAGTCTGGGTGATTTTAACGTATTTTCTAAACCAAGACTGCATTGGGAGGGATGGGAATGTTATCAATAATTACATAAATTATAATCACTAAATCAGAACTATTCTTTGTAGTCACAGATATATGCTTTCTCTGAAGGTAAAGAGGTTGAACTAATCCATATGTGAAAACACGCTGACCTCACCTTTACATGTTGGTGTAGATGTGGTGAGGAATCTAAAGACTTGAAGATATCATGGATCTCACTGATCTGCTCACTGTTCACAACTAGTTTTCTTGTCAGTCCTGGTTTTGTCACCATCTGAGCAGCTGAGGCAATGGGTGACTAAATCTCACCTACTTAGTTCGAGGCAAATTTTAGGGGAAATGTTCTGGACATGGTGCTCTCAGCTATTTAGAAAATTGTATTTCCTAGGGCTATACTCCCAAACCACTTCATACAAAGAGAGATGGCTCTGTGTTAGGATATTTAGGAGCAAATAAGCACAACCAGGTTAATCAGAACCAATTAAGCATTAGCTCAGCTATCGAAAAGAGTTCAATGTTTAATTCAGCCATCTATAAAAAATACCTTTGGTGTAAAGTTGTCAAAGCATATATGCAATCAAGATTAAGGTCTGTAACCATTTGAAATGATACTATCAAATTGCCAAAACATTTGAATTCCTATGCTATTCTCAGCAGAATACTCTTTAATTTAAACATCTATGTATGAATGGGCTGCATCACAGGCACATAGAATTCAGAAAACATGAATTTAGGTTCACTGTCAGGAGTACTTCCACAGTCTTAAAAGCAACCTGTAAATGAGAAATCACACAGGACAAATATAAATATTTACAGTGTAGCAGCAGATACATTGGCTTCCTTGTACAAGAATAGGACACTGTCCCATCAAAATCCAGTACCCTGACTATCTTGTCAACTCAGCAGACACTTCCCAACTGTTTGAAAATAAAACATGAGTGAACTATTAAATGCGGTGATTTTCAAGCCTATTCAATAGCCCAAGTATTCCTACAAAAAGGGCAGCGACATATTATCCAGAAAGGAAAACAAGGTGGACAAAAGAATGATCGCTCCTAGGCCAGTGTGATGGGAAAATGTACTATTCAGAAAACCTTGCTTGACTCAGTTGATAAGTGATGATGTCGCTCATTATGATGAAATTGCAACTTTAGTTTTGGATTCTCCTAGGGTCGGAGTAAAATTCAAGTGCAAATTTTAAGTTTGGGAGATGAGCTAAAGAAATTACAGCAGGAGAATGAAAAAGTAAGCCATGGAGTATGAGAAAACTATTCAGGGTAGTGTCCCCAGAGCCACCCATTACGGGCAACTAGCATGCAAGTTACTCTGGACCTCTGGAAGATGGAGTAGAACACACCTGAGATTTGTCATACTGAACAAATGATAAGCTGGCGAATGAATCTTCAAGCTCTCCTCTGCATTGATTGCTTCTTCCACAGGTATGAAATCTTGGCTTTCCTGCCTGACTCTGCACAGGAGTGCAACCACAGCTCCAGTGGTGAAGATCATAGCATTTTTGTTTGTTTTTCAGTAAATGTCTTTGTCATGGAGAAGGGAGTGATGAGAAGGAATGTCAGAACTCCAAAACATCTGGGTCAGGCCCTTCTAACAGCCTATAGGGTTATTCATTATTTTATTCATTTTTGTGCTTTTGCTCAACACTTAGGTAACATACACAGAAACTACTTGCTATAATAATTTCATGTTCTCATTACATATTTCATGAATAGAAAGCAGCAGAACAAGGAGACAACAGAACAGTACCAAAAGGTGGTTGCTACTGAGTTAGACATTGCAACAACACTTCATTTGCTACTGCTGGATTTAAAAAGAAAGAAGCAACAACAATGGGTACTGAGAAAGAAGTTTAAAAGACAGAGATGGGTCTGTTGTAGGTCATGGAATACCCTGGGAAATCATGATGGATGTTCTAAATGCTCTGGATTCTACTGTGAAAATTTTGTATGAAGTGAAGGAATGTTATGTCAGAGCACAAATAAAATGCCTTCCGAGTATGACTGTATGCAACTTCACTCACCTAAATGCAGACAGCATATGACTACTGCGACAGGATTTTGGATCCATGGTCATTGTCTGCTGGTGTGATGTATAGATATATCACAAGGAAAATGGAATCTTGTAGACAGAATTGTCATTTGTGACTTGAAAATAGACAGATTACCCTTGATTATTGGAATTAAAACAATGCAATCCCAGGAACCCTCAAAAACAGAAGAGGCATCACTCAAAGATGCAACACACATGAAGAGGTAGGAGAGAATCAAACTATGAGAGTATGAGGGTGACATGTGACTGGCTTTGAAGATGGAGGACGAGAGCATGATTTAAGGGAGGCAGCAACTTCCAGAAGCTAGGAGTAACCCCCAGCTCACAGTCAGTAAAGAAACATATCTCAGCTCTACAACTGAAGGAAAATAGATACTGCTAACAGCTAAAATAAGCAAGGAAACTGATTCTCCCTTTATACCCTCCAGAAGTAACAAGGCCTTGCCAATACCTTGATCAAAGCCAAGTGAGGTACATGTTGGAATTCTGATCCAAAGATTAGTAATATCATACCTTTGGATACTGTAAGCCAAGACATTTTTGATAATTTGTTAGGACAGCAACAGGAAATGAATACAAATTGTCTCCAATACTAACCACAACTGTGAAACTTCTCATTTTGGCTGCATAGAAGAGCTGCCATCTAAGCTTTGAAGGCTATCTGGGTTTGATCAAAGGAGCACTGTGACTCATTGGCAGGGCCTATCACTGACATGGAAGACAAAGGGTTAACACATGAGCAGCACTTAGGCTATACCTTGTGTAGATTTTCTGTGCCTCAGCTTACCTTATTATTAACTTAAAATAGATGTTCTTTGCTTACTAGAGGCAGGAAGAGGCATTTCACCTTAAACTAGATCACATGAATTCCTGATACTGCAGCTACAATTTTGGACATTATTATTATTATTTTTTACTTTTAACAAAACACTCCTCTCTTTATAAGTCAGGATAGAAAAGGTAGCTGTTAAAGAAATTAACTATGAAACTTTGCTCAGAAAATACTCAAACCGTGGGTTCGTATTTAAATATCTAACCGCGTAAGTCATTTTCCATTTGTCCTAGTTGGACTCAGTTCTAGGGTTAACACCACACTCCAAAGAAATAAACACAGATCCTTCTTGCATGTTCATCTCAAAGTGGGATTCAGCATTTTAGCTCCTTTCCCCAAAGTGGGTCAATAGTTACTTTGATCTTGGACAGTCCATGTGGACACTGAGGAAATTTGTAGCTGTACCTTTATATCAGATTCTTGGAAATAATACCTCTATTAAGGTTAAAGTTTGAGGTCTCCCCCCAGTTCCCCACATGTCTTGGAAATGATTGGATCATGGAGGGGCACACTTATTGATAGATTAGTCCACTAGGAGTTCATTGCTCTTTGGCTGTTAGGAAGTAGGGCCTGGCTAGAAGTTGGAGACAGGGGCATGATGTGAAAGGGTGTATCTCTCTCCCAGCCTCCTGCCTTCTCATTCTCTGCTTACTAGCCACCATGAAGTGAACAGCTTTCTTCCTTCAGACTCTTCCAACCTGCCATTCAGACTTGGAGCAGCTGATCATGGACTAAAACATTTGAAATTATGACCTAAGATAAATCTCTTCTCCTTTGACTTCTGGGTATTAAGTAGGGTATTTTGCCCCATTGGCAAGAAAGTGTTTAAGGCACCCTTTCTTTATTCCTCTATAGGCACAGATTAAAGAGAATCTTCTCATGAATTAATATGTATAATAGTTAAAAAACAAAAACCAAAAAATTATGTATAATAGTTAGCATGTTGACTATACCCAATAGGGATAGGTTTTAATATTCTCAAGTAAGATCTAATAAGTACTCAGAATTATTTTAAATGTTTAGGAAGCATGTTTTTCCTCTTGGAGTGAACTAAGCCACTTCCACTGACAAAAGATATTTGTGATTCCCTGGATACAGAGCAGTACACATCTATTGGGAAAAGAAAAAAACATGAGGGTCAAGGCCTTACACAGAATGACAAGTACTGCATGATCCCACTTATGGTGAAATCTAAAGATGTAGAAGTTATAGGAGCAGAGAGCAGAATGATGGTTAGTAGGGTAGAAATGGTGGCGGTGTTGGAGTGATGCTTGAGAAATTGGTTTAAGAGCTCTGTTATGCATCATGCTGATTATAGTTAATTACAATGTACTTCAGTCCTAAAAATTGCTAAAAGAGTATATTTTAATTCTCTAAAAATTTTTATAAACTTAAAATATTTTACAAATTTTTTTTTTTAAATAAAAGCTCACAGTCTCATATAGAGGACAGTTTTGCTGTAAAGGAAAGTTCAAGAAGCATGTGGAAATTCCTGAGGAAGACAATGAGCAGGGGAGGCAGATTCAGAAGGAAGAGAGTCACAAGGAGCTCATCAGGGCCAACGTTGTGTTCTAGGTATGACGGATAGGTGAAGAGAGCCTACTTGGTTATGTCAGATTATTTCTGAAAAGACAATATGGCCAACTATTGCCTCTGCTATAAGATACTCAGGTAAAACCGAAATTCTTAGTTGCACTGGAAACACTAAAATGTGAATGATTAGAATATAAACTTTCACCAAAAAATACATGCCTATTCATTTAGATAATGTTATATGTGAGTCTTCATGCAGAAGTAGCTCCCATGAGCCTGTAAAAACAAAGATGGAAACACACAAGGTTGTAACTCACATACACACATGCACACTTGTTTCTTCCATACATATCAGTCATTCAGGGGCTCACTAAGCCCATGGATTTGTTGAATGCCAAGATGAGACAGAAAAAGTCCAGGATGTATTTCTTACCCTTCAGGATTTTGCTTATCTTTTTTAGAAAACAAAGACAAATATACACACATACCATAGTTGGCCTTAAATTGCCTAGCAAAAGATCTATAGGGTATAGGATGTGTAATTAAATGGAAGGTACCAGTGTGCATCAGACTTAACTATAAATTTAGGGTTTATTTGATTGGTTCATTTTATTTTACTAGTAATGTTTTGGACCAGGACACATACTACAGATTAGGTGACATGAACAATAAAAATCTATTTTCTCAAAGTTCTGGAGACCAGAAGTCAGAGATCAAGGTGATAGTGTGGTTGATTTCTCCTGAGACTTTTATCTGCGCCCATAAATGTCATCTTCTCCATGTCACCACATGGTCGTGATCATTCCTCTACATGAGTCTATATCCTAATCTCTTCTTAAAAAGATGCCAGGTATAATCAATCACATCACACCAACAAAGCCTCATTTTATTGTAATCACATCCTCATTTTAGTCTCCTCCAAATACAGTCACATTCTGGGGTACTGGGAGTTAAAACATTAACATAAGACTTCCAAGGAGCCACAGCAGTTAGTAACTACATGGTGATTCAGAATCTTCAAAATGTTTTACCAACCAAGTTTTAAAATTAGTATTCTTAACCTAAGAAATGAGTTAGATCCTTTAATTCCACCACTTGGGAGGCTGAGGCAGCAGGATCGTTGTGAGTTCAAGACTAGCCTGGGCTACAAAGTGAGTTCAAGGCCAGCCTGAACTGCATAGTGAGACCCTGTCTCAAAAAATAGGGCTGGGGATCTAGCTCAGTGGTGTAAGCCCCTGCCTGTGAGATTGTGAGTTCGATCTCCACTACCAAAAAAAAAAAACAAACAAAAAAAAAGAGTTAGAGAAAGATATCCTCTGGGATCCATTTCTACATTTTCTTTTTTAGATAGGATCTTGCTATGTAGTTCAGACTGGTCTTCAGCTCACTATGTATCCCAAACTGGGCTTGTATTTATGGTAATCTTCCTGCCTCAGTCTCACTCATGCTGGAACTAATAGGTATGGAAAACCACACCCAGCTCATTTTCATATATTTAATTTAGCAAACATAAAAAAGTGCTGAAAGAAGAGGTGTTTTTTTCTAAACTTTCAGGGCGAACTTCAAAATGTACTCTTTATTATCTCAGAGTGGCATACGTTGCCCTCCTATTTTTCTTCCATTTTCTGTAGGGTTCTGGGTGGTCCCCCCATGACTGTGACATGTATCTTCTGCAACAGTGCTCTCAAGACCTTGAAACACAGCTCTCTTCATGCCTCCCTGGCTCATAAAACTCACAGTCTACCCACGGAAATAAGCAAATGTAGACAAATCACCTCACCCTGTGTGTGGCATAGACGGATGGTTCCTTTCCCTTGGCTGCCAACACTGGTAGGCAGTGGCAATCCACAGAAGCATCAGGGAAGTATTACAGAATGTGATGAAGAGTCAGGTTTTAGCAAACCTTTCACCAGATTCTTGGCTCTGCAATTCTCCAAGTTTACATATTTCCCCAGTGTGTCAGTAGGGGTTCTTTGATCACAGGAAAAAAGGAACGAGTTCTGACTAAGTTCAGCAGAAAAAGAGATCACTCAAAGGATATGAGGTAGCTCATGGGATTGGAAGGATGGATAATCAGACTTAAATATATAACGAGAGGGATCAGGGTGGATCTGGGGGCCATCTAGGGCAACTATCTCTCTGCCAATCTTATCAGGACATCATCACTGAAACAAGCCAACTCCAACCACGCTTTCCTTTCCTCCCTTCCCCTCCCATTCCCCCACTCTGTGTTTTATGGGGAAATTCAGGGCCTCTGCACTGAGTTACCTTCCTAGCCCATTTCTTTAAAAATTTTTATTTTTATTGTGGGAAAGGGATTTGCTCATTAACCAAGTTACCTAGGCTAGGAAAGAACTTGCAAACCTCCTGGTTTGGCCTCACAGAGCGCTGTGATTATAGGCATGCATCACCATGCTTGAATCCAGCTTTCTAATCACACTTTTTCTTTCCTACCTTGCACGGCTATAATCAACATCCAAAATCTCAGGAGAGAGAAGTTAACTGGCCAGCTTTGGTCATGTCTATATCCATTGGCTGGGGCAGGATATCTCTATTTATGTCCCCTCCAAGATTACCTAAATGAGGGAAGAGAATGAGCCCCAAAAGGAGAAAAGAGTGCTGGTCATTTCAGGGTAGAAATGCTTGCTGGCTGCGGCTGAGTATGCTTGTGCTCACTGTAGCCATTATTTACCTATATGTACACTCAGCTTCAGTAAGGTTTATCTCTGCCTATTGCTGCCCCCTTGCCATTTTCCTTAGGGTCACAGTGAGGTGTGCCTGCACCATCAGGGAGGAAGAAGTTGTGTCCCTTTCACACATCCGCACTGAAACATGCTTACCTCTTCCTCGCCCCAAGTAGAGAAACTACAGGTGTCTTATTTATGTGCTTCCTTCCCCACTGTATTTCCCTTGCAAGTATCTTTTTTTTGTCTTTTTCTGCTAGAGTGGTATTTAGATCTCAAAAGCACAGAGCAAGAAGACAAGTCTTTTCTGAGACATCAGTCATAGAAATGAAGAGCAGCTATGACAAATTGAAATGTCAGCATTATTAGCAGTTTGCTTGAAGCTGTTTGATATTGATTTAATGATAAAACAAGAAATGGGACACATTTGCCCTGGAAAGGGGTATGATGACTGGGAATAATGGCTAAAATTAATGCCAGGGACAGGAAGAATGAATATTAGACCAAGTGTCCTAAATGTCATCATGTTGGAGTCTTTCCAGAAGAAAGTTTTGAAAAGGCTGGGAAGACTCAAAGAGGGATAGATTCATTAGCATATATGTGAGTTATAAGATTCAGCCTCAAAGAAGAAGGAAGGTCAACACTCATACATTTCTTTATTTATGTGTCACAATGAAGTAGAGGAAATTAAAATCTGTACATTGCTGGCTGATTTCTTAATTCATTTCTTTTTACTTTTCAATTAATGTCCTAGGACAAATTAGGGGCTTCCATGATACTGGTAAGGAAGTGTGTGGAATGCAAGGTCTTGTTAAAACAGCATTCTTTCAACAAATTTTTATGAGCTTGTAAGTATCTGATTTCAGAAGGGAAGCAGTTTTTAGAGATCATCTGGTGGACTGAGTTTGTGTACTTGCTGGAAGTAGAGAGCTAATTACTTTGGGACAAATTGCTTTTGCTTAAAGAAAGTAATAAAGATTGGGCCATTAGTTAGATAAACTTAAAGCAAGGAGACACCCACGACTTTTTTTCTTGTGTGCATCCATGTGCCATGAAACTGTGTGGACTTTTGCAAAATGAGAGATACTGACAATGGAGATGTCAGGCCTGTGTCCTGAGGTTCCTACTCTGGATTAGATTTCTACTGTCCCCTCTGCTAATCACTAAAGTTTGAGTATGGCTGACCCTGTGAATGTTAATGTAGAGAAGGGATCATACTTTCAGAAAGCTTGTTCAGAAGAGGGAAAAAAGCCAAAGGAGCAACTCGTGAAACTAATTTCAAGAAAACGCTTATCCCAATGCCATTAAACAGTGATTCACTGAGGACAGGCACCTATGTCACCCTTCTTGGGAAGTCCCAGAAATCCCTTGTGGGTGGATCTAAAATAATCTGAGATAAAATTTGTTCTTACCCTGAGACTGATGGGGTTATGATATTTTAGGGCTGGAACATAAAATCAAACTTAATTTTATTTTCAGTTTCAAGTCCTTATCTCATTTATGATTATTTATGATTTAAAAGCCATCTCATTTGGAAATGGGGAAACCAGTTAATTACAAGCCTAGGAAAGAATCACTTTCAAAGTGATACAGAAATACCTTCAACCTTTTGTGCTCATGTGGAATACATAAATGTGCATTGACTTGTTGATCTTTGGTGATAATCTAGGTTCCTTGTTGGGAATAATATCTCTGCAAATGGAAATCCCTCAAAAACCTTCCCATAAAAATTTAACAATTTTAATATCCATCAGGGGTTAGCCAACTGTGGCCCAGTGTATATTCTTGCAAATGAAATTTTGTTGGAACACAACTTCAATCCTTCATTTTGTCTGTGGCTACTTTTTTGGTACAGTGGTAGTATTGAGTGATTGTAATGGCCATCCTATGACCTTTCAAGACTAATACAGTCATAATATGGTCCTTTGTAGAAGCAAGTTCACCAGCCTCCATCTAGCTTATCACTTCTAATTTTGTTTAAAGTGATTGAGGACATCAAAACACACCTGAAATGCTCTGATTGTAGAATCCTTTCAGATTGCTGAAAGTTCTATTTCCCCTAAAACTTTACAGCCCTCTTGCCCACAGCTAATTAAACTAATTTTTGAGGTCCACCTTCATAGAGTGTTTCCAAAGCATTTAACTTAGTTTTCATAGAAACAGCTCTTTTTCTTACTGAGCTCATTTTTCATCAGTTTACATGATATTCCACTAAATAATGTAATTACAATAACAAGTGCAGCTGGCAGAAGCAGCTCTGGGAACAAATACAACTGACTCTTGGCAAGCAGACACCACAGCCATGAAAAGCAAGGTAAACTTGTGCGAAGCAGTCCTCTCATAGCCTGTCTTGGCCCTCAACCAATAGGTTTTATAGAGGGACTGCATATTATGTGTTAATCTGGTAAATCTGATAGGTGGAGGGCAAGGAGTAAGCTTCTTGCATTGATGCCCTTTCACTCAGAAATTCTTGATTCTTGTATTTTTAGCTTCACAGGAAATTTTTCTTTCTTTTTCATCATGGTTACTTGACAAATGTGTCTTTTCCTCTACTGCGCAAGGCATAAGGGAATTAGAACTCTATATATCTTATTATTCTATTTTATCTTCACTATCTAGCACAGTGATCTGCCTATGGTTTATGCTGAGTGATATTTCTTGACTAAATAACTGAATGAAAGCAAGTGTTCCTATAATGTGCCATCCTGAAAATACTGTGAAGCAAACCTAAGACTTATGAGTCTCACCACATTTATTGGGTGTGTGGGGCTTACATTTCCTTCCTTGCTGTACTTTGAGTCACTGAGGAGTATTTGGACTTGGAAAGAGGAAGAAGATGTTGAGAATCAGAGAAAGGCACCTCTCTGGTTCTGATAGCTTAATTCCAGGCAGTTCACAATATGCACTATGTTGCCCCAGATGAAGCCAATGGAGTATATGCCAAGATTATGATTAGCAATTTGCATTCTGCAATCCACATCACTCGCATATCTAGCAGAAATGAGAAACTTGCTTCTAACTGGCAAATTAAATATTGATAACACAGATCTGCTGTACAACATCTTTCACGGACTGGCACCGTGGTTACCATGTTGCTAAAACTTCAGTTATTTGCATTCACATATCACCATTTTTGCCATCACTGTGGCAATCTGAAACATTATGTAGTTAATACTGATCTTCAAAGCAACTCAAGTTTTTAATTTAAATAAATGTACTTGCCAAAAAAACTCTGCAGTGCCACTGTAAATGGGAACCTAGTATTAGTAGTCATTAATAAAAGCTAATGGAAAATAAAGCCATTGAAATCTAAAAATTATTAAAAACCTTTCCTATATATTGTATCTAAGGATCTCATATATATTAATTATTTTAATATAGGTACATACACACCTAGAGAGGCACATATGTATACAAACACATACATATAATTTAAAATGCGTACAATTATTACCTCTATTATATAGATGAGGAATTGGAGGTACAGAGGATCTAAGTAATATGCCCAGGACTAAAAGGTACTAAATTGGGAAGTTTAGGTTTTTATCTCAGTGGGCCTAGCTCCAGGCCCCTGTTCCTTAACTGCTATATTTTGCAAACAGTGTTTTTAAAGTCTGTATAGATGCTCTGGCCGCTGCAGGCAGTAAGCCTGAGGCACACACTCCCGTTAGAAAGAAGCCTTAGAAAGTGTTAGAGTCTTGTTAAAGCTCATTGACATAAAAAAGGATTGAGAAAGAACTGAAAAGGGAATAACTTTCTCCTAAGCAATTCCCCTTTTCTGAAAGACATGGTGTTCACTTCTAAAACCTGTGAGTATCACACAGAATAAGTGTCTTACTCTCTGGGAAACATTGAACTAGCATACACATTTTCCAAGATTTTTTGCTCAGCTCTGATTCCATGTGGAGTGGGTCCAATGAACACATTTAGGAGTATGTGCAGGGCTAGCAATGGCTCCAATTTCCTAATAATACAGTCTTTCCTTCGATAGGTAGTTGTTGGTAAATAAGTCTATTTGTACCACTTTCTTGGACAGATCTACTTGTACCAGAGGGAGCAGCTGATACAAAATTGGCCAATAGGAGTCCTTTTCCAGAAATTTGTGATCAGGATACATTGATACTCCCTATATCTATGAGAAGTGATGCAGCATAAACCAAACCATAAGGCATGGAAAATATCAGCAGCATACAGATATAGAAAGAAGCTTTCTCAAAAGAAAAGTCCAGAACAAATCCCCAAAGAAAGACCAACACAAGAGATGAGAAACAGAGAACTATGCAACTTTTGACAGCTTCCCAGTTCCGAAGTTTTGTACTTGTGAGGTCTCACTGACTGTCCACAATTCACATTCAAACAACCATAACTCAAACAGAGACAGATCTCTTCTGAATCTAACTCCAAGTCATTAAATACCTCTCCTTTGAGTTGTCTTCCAATGTAGGAAGTCACATTGTGTCCACACAGCCTGTCTGTCCCTATTACCCAGCCTGGTATTTGTAGAAGGAAGAAGATTGAGAGAACTAAGGGGATGGAACACATTAACAAGAGTATGAACCACGCAAGTTTTTGACATACTTCACATAAATAATTTTATCCAGTTAGCAATCCTAGGAGTAAAGAATTCTCATTTCACACTCAAGGAAACTGAAGCTATAAGAGCTAGGGAGCAATTAGAATTGAGATTTGGAAGCCCATTGCCCCCATATCCTATACCAACTCCTAGGGCATGCTTCATCATACTGCTCAAAGATCTGGGCCTATGGAACAGGTTTTAACCCATCTGGGAGTCAGGCCTTTGCCTGTCCAATAATGTTCTAACCAATTTGTCAACTAGGTCCAAAAACAAAATCCAATATTGGTAGAACCAAATATTCCTTTGTAACAAAATATTTAATGGATGTTATGAAAAGTGGGCATTTGAATCCCCCACCTTATGTCCACACAATCTTTCCAATCAGGGACTCTAAGATCTCTCAATTTCTCTCTTAGTTGTTTATTTGTCAATCTGTAGGTTTTATCTTCCAAGAAGGCAGATTTTGATAGTGGATTTATGACAACTAGACAACTACTGTTAGTATGACTAGTTGGTGGTGATTAGCAATGATTTCATGGCAGGCTGGTAAATGTAGCCAGTAAGACCAGGAGTACTTAATCTATGGAGCCCATGATGAGCTCTGATTGACCATCTCCCTATAAAGAATGCAGGCAAGAATTTGAAATGTAAGCTCAGAAGGTGGTTTGGTCCACATTATGATTAGATAGAGAAACTGTGGAGGGAAGAATGAACATGCTTTCTGTTGTACAGTTTTCTCATTAGCAATGTGCACAATAACCAATAACTTCTTAGAAGAGTTAATCATTTGTTGGGAATAAGCAGCTGAGACTCTTCTCTGTGAAATGTTCAGACTTTGAAGCTCAGGTTAGGGTGTCCTGGGCCAACCTGGGTGCAAAGGTGAGGGTCCCATATCTGCTGCTTATACCTAACGCTGAGGGAGAAACAAAGGCTGCATGCAGGACAGTTTTAAAAAACACAGAGCAAATTACAAAGACAAAGTCAAGATGACTAGAAGAGTAGATGCTGGGTTTGGGGTGATGTGATAGGTGAGATATTGGGGTTGGGGTGATGTGATGGGTGAGATATGAAGTTGGCTCAGCTAGGGTGGATGTGGAATTTCACAAGGCAGAGTCAGGAACTTGTGAAGAATTTATCTCTATGTCATTCCTACAGCCACATACGTGAGGTGAAAGGGTGTAATGAAAGACTTGCTGGAAACCAGAATCATGAATCACATGCAGGACCCATTTGAGCTCCTTTTGGGGCATTGTATTGGGTAAATACACCAAACCCATTCCCTTTTCTTTCTCTTTAAGGAAATCCTAGTTTTGTTTTGGTGACAATGTTCTGCCCTTGGGGATGAATTCTGACTGGGTGTAGCCAAGCACTGAAATCCCAAAGCCTTTTGGCAGTAATTGATGTAGAGACAACCAATGAGATCTAAGAGAATTCTGCAAAAAAAGCCTTCTGGGAATGAGTTTTCTTTCAATAAAATTCAAGATCCATACACGGAAAGCTTATCTTCCCCTTTTCTTCTGATGAATCTGGGGTAACATGAGCAAGTGATAATGGGAGAGAGGTGGCCATTTTGGAAGAAGGAAAGGCCAAGAGAAGTGTGCAAATTTCAAATTGATGCCCTGATGTCAAAAACCATAGAATTTGACCTTGAACTGGCAGATGAGTACATGTTTTTATCATTTAAATACCTGCTAGTCTGCTTTTCTGTAACTTTTAGACAGTAGAATCCTAACAGATAAAACTCATAATTTTCAAGTCTTTTTCATAGTACCTTCTGCAAACCACGATGTTCAATGACCAGGTGAGTTTGAAAAAGGTTGTACTATATTCATCCTTCTGTATTTCACTGTAGCACATTAAACTCTGAGAAATTTGCCAATTACAATTTCTTTAAATTTTCTTTAACTTTGCATTTTCTGAAATTTATTAATCACAGAATGTTTCTTATATCTCTTAATTTTGTACAGATCAAGCACTTGACAGAGTCCATTTTCAAGACATGAATAAGTTTTGTGAGAAAGATACAGTAGACTAGAATGAGCAGGTTGTGGATGTGGTAATCCCCACATAGTGTCCACGTGCACGAAAGGAAAGAGGCGACTTCATCTCTCTGCATTATCCAGGAGCCAAGAAGAGGGGATGAGTTTCATAAATACCTGGTTGTATCAGTAAATTATGATACTGTACCCAGATGTCCTAAGGAAAGAGTTTAAGCACAATGACACTATGACAGCCATTTCCACTCATCCCATGCAGCAAACATTGAAAAGCATTCGATTGCTGCATTTCAAACATTTTAAGAGCGATCGAAAGACATTCTTAAATGATGCTGGTATCTAAATAGATATCATTTTACTTCCATTCTTCTAAGGAAAAAATGAGATTAAGGAAAGTGCATTTCATTGAAATGCCTGAGTATTAGCAGTTCGGTTTCAGATTTTCTTGTAGAGACCCTAAAAAATAAAGAGCCTCCCACCAATTAAATAAAAGTGCCTTAAAGGAGTTTTCTTTTGAGATGGTAGAAGGGATGAATGTGTACAGCAGAGAAAGAAGAGAAGTAAGAAAGGGAGATAGAGAGATAGGAAACAGAAAAGGAAGAGAAAGAAGAAAATATTCGTAAACAACACACAGATGTCAGAGATAAGCTTCCTGCAATGAAAAACACTAGGATCGTCCAGAGGAACATAGGTACATAAACCAAATGAGAAGAAAAAACTTTATTGCATTCCCTTTGGTACCATTTAAATTGAACCACATAAACCTGTGTTTTATCAATGCAAATGCATTATCTATTGATTCAAAACACAAATTATCTTAAAATGCAAAAACAACTACTACAATTGTAATAGCAAAACACATGCCCATAATATTAGAGATGTTGTTGGGGGTTGGGGGTGACTACAGGAGCCACACCAAGTGCTAAAGTAATGATCCATTATGTCAAACCACTGCTTGAGTTCATTCAGTAGAGAGGGGAAGGCTCCATTCTTGCTGGGCCACACCCTATGGACATGTCCTCATGAATGAGAAATAACCCCTCAAACTGCAAACAACCACCTCATCAACTTCTTCATCCTTCATTTGCCAGGTTCATTTGCAACAGATTTCAATATTATCTTAATTCTCAGGAATTTATCAGGCACTCCTAGAGACAAAAAGCACATATTTCTCTTTATCTAACACTGACCTAGTTCTGGCCATCGTCCCCCTCCAAACAGGGAGAGAAATCTGAAGTTGCAATACATTATTTACTAGGACGAACCAGTAATTCAGACTGCAGGGGCAAAGCAATCAGAGGGCTCAGAAAAGCTTAAAACATCTTGAAGGCTGTTTCATGAAGGAATCGGAACCAATGTTGGCACAGGTGTTTAGGAGTGCAGTGGATAGAGATGAAAGGTTAATAGAGAGGGCCATACCGGGACAGCACATAAAATACTTATGCATAAAAGGAAAAGAAACCTCAACTCACAATCTAAGCTTTGTGCAACTGGATTCTGATGTTTGTTTTATATAAGGACTTAACAAACTTGATGCCAGTAGCAACTGCAAAATAGAGCCCTGCAAACCATTGCCTTCTTGAAACTACTGCTAAACAGATGCTTTGAAATATAACAAGGCAGTATATAAAGGCATTAGACTCAGGTAATAAATTATTCTTATGAGGTATCTAGGAGACCAGTGGTCCCTCAACCCCAAACCTCACTGCTGGGAGTTTAAAAGCAGCAGATTTTTTTTCACTTTCTTAACAGTTTGAAAACATGAATACAAGTTGAAATATCCATTCAAAATTGCAAAACTCCATTGGTGACATTCAAGATAGATTGATCATGAATGCAAACTCTCCCTGTCCAAAATGCAAATGTATTTTAAATAAACACATGGACTGGGGGCACAGTGTTGGGGAATTCTGATATTTCTTAAAATGCTCATGCCAGAATGCTCTTAAAATGCTCATGTCCAATTTACATGCCATGAAATGTAAAACAATGCCACCAACTCCACTTATAAGCAAACTATTTCTCCCCACCTAGGGAGCACTTGTTACATCCAATATACTTTAGAATGGAATGGCTCCTTCTCCCATACATGTACACAAATGACACTAAAATCAAAAGGTTCATGGATGATGTGAATTCTTATAGAAAATGCCCTTGACATATGAGTTGCTCATTCACCCCAACCCACAGCAAAAGTGCATTTTAGCCACTCAGCAGATAGGCTGGTATTCACATTATGGAGGCAGCAGGGCATGTTTTGACCTTTGTTATTATTTAGACCTCATGTTGTACACAGAAAAAGTACAATGATATCAAACAAATTCCAGAAGAGAAGTATTTATTGCTGAATCTAAATCAAAAAATCCATATCTACTATAATGACACTTCAAAAGAAGATATACTGTATTTACCCACTCAATCAATACTAAATTAGCTGGGATAAATATTTGCAACTCTACCAGTCTTAAGATGAAGCCTGTTATTTAGAACCTGTGTCCTGGGAGAGACAAGAAAATTTTTGCTTATCACACAGAAATGAGAACTAGGAAGCATTTTACAAGCAGGTGCACCTACCCTTAGCTGCTCTCTTTCACAATTCATCTGTTGCCTTGAAACCTAAAAAGAAAAGAAAAAAAAAAAAAACAAGGAAAGTCAGCAAGTTCTGCATGAAAAGGAGCATGAAAGAAAATAGAGAGTTACTTGTCATCACTTAGTTCAAAGAAAATCCAGAGTTAATTCATTATATAATTAAAATTACTTAGGATTACATAGCACAAGCTTCACTTGGACCAGGGTGAATGGGAGACTTAAAGTTGGAGGAGGAGAGTTGTACAGAAGAGAATGTGGGGAGCAAATTCTTCACAGGGTGAGGGCTCCCCTCTTGGTGTGAAAACCTGTCTTGCCCTGTGTATCAGCCATAGACAGTCCTCCCTAATGGCTGAATTGAGTTGTGTGTGATTAGGCAATGACAATACCACCATATCTTCTCTAGTGCTATGGGGCAGTAATGTCAACTACATGCCTTAGTATGGTTCTGTTCTAATAGGATGGTAGTAACTGCCCACAGCAGAGTGTTAAAGATTCTAAGAGCAATGTTGTATGAGAAAAATAACTCCTCATCTGTTGGTGACACCTGCCATGGTTCAGAGAGAGAGAGAGAGAGAGAGAGAGAGAGAGAGAGAGAGAGAGATTAACAAAACATATGTCAATTATCTTTGTCTTACTAACATGCTTTTCTAAACATTTAAGGATGCTTCATTACTGTAGCATATAGTTTACTATTCAAGCAGGGAAAAAGGCAAGTTAAGAGGGATGGAAAGGAAAGCATTACATGATTGCATAAAGGATATCGTTGAAAAGTGAAATTTCCAAACTAAGTGACATATGGTCACTATGTCTATGAGGATTGGTGGATTCTACCTCCAATGCAAATGACTGAAGAAAAATTTAGGTCTGCATTTTCAATTTACTTTTCTTCTGGGTTTTTTTTTAGCCAATGCAAAACTTTAGACTCTCAGCCCACGACAGTGTACTGTAAGTTTTTGAAACTTTTACTAAAGGATAAGAAGGTTTAGAAACCAACTTTTGATGTTTATTTTATGCATTTTATATTGAAAGTTTCTTTCTACTTTTTCTAAAACAAAAACAAAAATAAGAACCTTTCGGATGCACCAGAACTCAAAACCTATACATCAGTGCTTTCCACATCCTTTAACCTAGAAAAATGACCTCTAAGTACAGCTCTTAAGAAAATGAGCAGGGACATATGCAAGTGTTAATGTTCATATTAATTAAACACAGCATTATTGAGGAATGAAAAATGTAAACATTATACTAATGTAAGGAGAAAATTAAAAATAGATCACAGATATATTATGGAATAACACAAGCACTTAAAATCATGCTTTCGAAAAAAAACATGGTAAGTGTTCAAAACTATTCTTTAGCTTTTTAAGAAAAGGAGTTACAACAGTACACAAATTTTATAGTTCCTTTTTTGTTAGATCACTAAAGAAATTGAAGAAAGATATAATAAAACAAAGTGAAAAGCACTGGGAAGGCATATTCAAAACTACTAAAGGAAAATGGTACAATTTCATAAACACACATTAAAAATTCACACTGAATTTTATCTGAAATAGGTAACTTTATGTTACATAAATTATACCTCTATAAATTGTTAAAACATGAAGCAATCAAATCTGGGAAGACAGAGAGACCAGATTAGTGTTTGCCAATGACTGGGGGAAAGGGAAACAGGAGTGACTGCAGAATGTGTATGGGTTTATTGTGGGGTATCTCAAAGTGGATGGCAATAGTTGTTCAAGACTGTGAATGTATTTAAAGCCAAAGTGTGCACCTTAAGATCATTAAAATGGTAAATTTTTAATGTATATTTTATCACAAAAATAAAGCAGTTAGGTCTTATTCTGGATACGATGGGGTTAATGTCCTGCACTGGGTCTGCATGATGAACATAATTTTATAGTCTGTGTAGAATGAGTGGAACAGAGAATAGGCCCTCCCTCCATCCCCCAGTATTCACAGGCATGGATTCAAAGCAGCCCCGTGTCTAGCATTGATTACCAAATACAGACTGAATCCCAAGAGTAGCTCTCTAGTTCTGTCTTGAGAAGGCGGAGGAAGAATCTTAATGCTCAGAAAGTGGTGAAAGTCCCCCTCCCTCCCTCCTTTCTGCCTCTACTGCTGCAGCCTCCAGGCAATCTCAGGCTAGTAGCATCAGTGGCCTGAGGAACAGTGGCCACAGTGGATAACTGATGTCTAGCAAAAAGGGAACCATCCTCCAGGATCTGAGAAGCTGGGACCCCAAACGAAAGGCCATGAATAGGGACTGGGGTCTGGGAGGAATTTATTTTCGTGGAGAACAACACAGAAGGAGCTCTGGGATACAAAAATTACCCTGAGGATTCTGGAGAGTAAATAATTTGGGGAAATCATCATACAAAGTATTTTTAAGAACACTTGAACCAGTGGAAAAGATTAGAAGATGCGGACACAACTACAAACACAGTCAACCACCTTATCTTTGACAAAGGGGCCAAACATGTTCACTGGAAGAAAGATAGCCTCTCTAATCAATGGTGCTGGGAAAACTGGCTCTCTACATGCCAAAGACTAAAACTAGACCCATATCTATCACCGTGCATTAAAGTAAAGTCAAATGAATCAAAGATCTAAATATTAAAACAGAAACACTAAATCTACTGAAAGAGAAAGTACATAGAAATCCTGAAGACATAGATGTAGGTAGAGAGTTCATGAACAAAACCCAGACAGCATGGGAAAAAGTTCAAAGAATCAACAACTGGGATTTCATTTTATTAAAAAGCTTTTGCACAGCAGAAGAAATCACTAACAAAGTGAAAAGAAAACTCACAGAGTGGGAAAAAAATTTAATCCAATTTTCCTTCAGACAAAGGACCTCTATCTAGAACATATAAAGAATTGAAAAAAATCAGACCCCTCCAAATTAAAAAAACCCATTCAAAAAATAGGCATCTAGATTAATACATACTTCCTAGATGAAGAAATGCAAGTGACAAATAAATATATGAAAAAATGTTCAACATCAATGGTCATTCAAGACATGCAATTTAAAACAACACTGAGATTCCATCTCACACCAGAAAGAATGACTACCATCAACAAATTAACCAATAACAAATGCTGCAGGGGCTGTGGGGCAAAAGGGACCCTTCTCCACTGTTGGTGGGAGTGTCAACTGGTACAACCTCTGTGGAAATCAGTGTGGAGATTTCTCAAAAAGCTAGGATTAGAGGCTCCATTGCATCCACCTATCCCCTTCTATGTATATTCCCAGCAGAATTAAAAACATCATATCACAGCAATATATGTGCATCCATGTTTATAGTAGCACAATTTGTAACAGCTAAATCTTGGAAACAACCCAAATGCCCATCAACCAAGGAATGAATAAAAAAATGTGGTATTTTTATACAATGGAGTACTTCTCAGTCATAAAGAGAAACTTGAGACGTTTATCGGTAAACGGATGCAACTTGAGACCATAGTCGTAAGTGAAATAAACCACATTCACATGTGTAAACACTGTATTGTCTCCCTGGTGTGAGAAACAGAAAGCCAATGAGGCCTTAAAATATAAAATAGATACTGTGAAATGGGAAGAAGAAATTGTTCCAAAGGAAAAAGGAACTAGGATGGGTCAAGTGAGAAAGGGCAGTAGGGAAAAGGGAAAAAACCTAACTCAGTCATATTGTTAGTGTCTCTTAGTTCATTAAAAAGGAAGATTTGTGCTAATATCAATTGGAGAAATTTTAATGCCCGTATATTATAGCCTAAGCACCTACTTTAAAGATGACCACATGTAATATATTAACTATTGTTATTCTCCCATTATTTTGCTATGAAATTCTGTTTTACCTTTTCTTCATAAAATAAAAAAAAGAACACTTGTACTCACCATTAAGATGCATCTGTGTATCTGACCTTTAAAACCTTCCACACACTTTGTCATGACTTATATTTAGATGTCCCCCCAAAGCCTCCTGCTCTCATAGGTGTGGCATTGGGGAGGTGACTGGGTCTTGGGGGCACGATACTCATTACTGGATTAGTTTGCTGATGAGTTTATAGCTAAATGTGGTTTGGGAGGTGAAGTCTGGTTGCAGGAGGTGGGTCACTGGGGGCGTGGCCTGGAAGGGTGTATCTCTCTCCCTCCTCCTATGCCATAAGCAAGCCTCCTCTGCCATGCTTCCCTTGGAGCTAGACTTCTATGGACAGAAACCTCTACAAGTTGTAAGCCAAATGATCCTCTCCTCTTTTAATCTATGAATGGTATTATCATGTCTCAGCAATAAGAAAATAACTAATACACATGTTGAAAATTAAATTAAGGGACAGACCACTGCTCAGCCTGTTGGACACACATGCAGGATGCATTCAACTCTGATTGCACAGGCTTTGGAACTCAGAACTCACATTGTAGCAAACTTTGCAGCAGAGAAGTAAGAAATTTCAGCTTGAACTCAACAGGACTGACTGGTGACTCCAACAGGCCCATTAGCAAATTCCACAGAGTTCAAATAACACACAGAGTCTCAGAACATCTAATATGCACAACACACAAGCCAAAACCACTCAGCTTGCAAAGAAGCAGAACATCTCAACTCATAGAGAAGGGGATAGTCACAGACAGGAACACAAAGATGTCACACGTATTGCAATTATCAAACAAAGGCTTTAAAGCAACTATTATAAAAATGCCCCAAGAAGTGAATAAAACACACCACCAATAACATGGGTAATGGTAGCAAAGAAGCAGAAAGAAACAAGTTGAACTTTTAGAACTATAAAATACAATAATCTAAATTTAAAAAAAAACCATTGAATGAATTTTATTGCAGAATGGATAAAGAAGAGTAAAATCATTGACCAAAAGTACATATTAATGAAAAGTATCCAAACTAAACAACAGAGACTTAAAATTAGGGGGAAAGAAAAGAGAGAAACTCAATGACTTAGAGAACAAATGGCACTCATGTCAATGGACTTCTATAACATAAAGATGACAGTTCACTGAAGAAAAATTATTTGAAGAACTGACAGTTGACCCTCCCCACAACACACTTGACAAAAGGTATAAACCCACAAGTTCTAGCAGGTATGAAACACTACAGAGTTAAGCTCAAAGAAATCTATCTCCAGATATATTATGAACAAACTGCTGGAAGCTTAAAGAAAAACTAAAAGGCAGCCAGAAAAAAATGATGGGGTACTTAAAGGGAATAAGACCTCAATAACTATGAACTTCTTGTTTAAAATAGACATAAAACAAAAATAAGGAGGCTAGAAGAAAGCACCATATCGTTTTTAATTGCTGAAATAAGAACTATCAATCTAGAATTTAAGTTCAATGGAAATATACTTTATAAAGAGATGCCACGGTTGAGGGCCTAGCTAAGTGGTAGAAGGCTGGCCTAGTGTATGCAAGGCAGTGGGTTCCATCTCAAACACTTGGATGGGGAGAGAAAAACAAAAGAAAGAAAATGAAGGTGAAATGTGGAGATAACTAACAAATTTCATTGCTAACAGACCTACTCACAAATAACTGCTATAGAAAATTTTCTAGACAAAGGTAATAATATCTGAAAGAAATCTGAAACAGTAAGAATTAAGGAAGATGAATGGAAATGGTAAATACATGCATGCATATAAATGCAAAAGACAAGTGCATTCCTCTTGAAGTCATTAAAATATTCATAGTGAGTTAAATTTTAAAAACTAAACTTGACTGTTGAGCTTCTTTTTGTATGTACACCAGACAAACACAACATAGAAGAGGGTAGAGACCTGCATGATGAACAAGTTTTTGTTTCCCCCATGTTTATTGAAATAAATCATCAAATTAAAGTTGTCTATATCTAAAATGTTTGACTTGATATTTTGATATATGAAAACATTGAGAATAATCACGCCACAATGTAGACACTTAATGTGGGTGTGAAGATTTCTACATTCCATTTGTGTGATAAAACACTGAATCATTGTAGAATGAAAGAAGAATCTTTATCATAACCCTTATAGCAACTGCCTTAAAAAATACAAAAAGTGATATACCCAAAGACAGAAGGTTTTAGGCTAATTGAATATACACACACACACATGAACACACACACACACACACACACACACACACACACACACACGCTTTGACCTAAACCTCATACTTACTACGAAAATTAACTCAAAATGGATCACATATCTAAGTGTAAAACATAAAACTAAATGAGTATTACAATTATAGTGATGACCATTCTTATTTCTTCATGCTTTCCTATAGCTTTCAAATTACCCTTTATGACATGCTGTGCTTTCACAATCAGAAAACCTTTCAGTATCGTGGCCTCACCAAGATACAGGTGCTTCTTAAAATGCAGTGGTACTGGTTATAGCTTTCATTTCCTTTAATTTAAAAAAATGTCATTACAAGATTAATATTTTTAATGTTGGTCTTAAAAAATCACAAGGGTTAGTCAGATACAGAAGCACAACGATAACATTTATGCAATGAGGGAAAAATCATATTCTAATATTCTGGCTACAGAGAACATGGAACACAGATTCTAGCAGTAGTTTAATCAACAGCTCTGTGACCCTTCCAATGAAGCATATCAAGGTGAGTGAGATCTGGGGCTGATAAAAAGGACATTTCAAGTAATCTCTAGAATGGCCATATTTTGTTCAATTATTTCTACAGAGCATCTCCTATTGTTTGGCCTGTGTTATAGTGACAACGTCTTGTTTCTCTTATTGGGCCATACTTCTTTGCAATTCCATAAATTATTTGGGAATTGGATGACACCACCACCACACTCTGCCTCCAGCCTATAAGTGTCTACCTATACCCTTACTTTTTGGGTTGGAAATGAGAGTTCCTGGCCACAATGAGAGTTAACTCAGTAATATGTACGTCATCTGCGCCAGGTTGCCAGTGATCTCTCCTTCCTCCAGTAGGGGCCATCAAGTGCAAATGTATAATTTCCTCTCAACACCCTGAAAGCCAGTTCTGAAGATGACTGAAACTCATCTGTTGTGGGACTGTGTTTCTGTTGCAAATGTGCTCATCAGAAAACATCCCAAATGGGATGCAACAATCGTTTGAGGACTCACAAAATTATTGCAAAATCTAATGAGCCCCTCTTCACATTTTTCCATAACCATGATGGGGGAAGTTTAGAGGGAAAAAAATGTATCTATAACTCTATATTGTCTGTAATGAAGGAAGACCCTCGCTGTGCACTCTTTAAAAGCCAGCCCTGAAAAATATCTTAAATGTACACTTTGCTAAATGTCATTTCATTTGGAAACTAACATGTGATTTTTTTTCCTCCCATGGCAGTAATGCACAAAACTAATATATTTTATGGCCTAAATGAAAAAAGGGAAAGTGGAAGGTTGGGCAGTGCTCCTTTAAGATGCTTCCAGAATCAAATACCATTCTCGATAGAGCTGCCAAGTAAGCACTTATGAAAGGTTAGAAACTGAAGCAATAAACTTCAGCCTGAGACCCTTTGCTCTGCTGGTCGAATGGGATGTTTAATAGCAGGGATTCATCTTTCCCCATCACCAAGCTTCACCTAGCCAACTGGCCAAGACTCTTTATCAGACTGACACCTTTCCATCCTTCTCCTGACTTTGAGTTCTCTCTTATCAGCTCTTCTCACTTTAATCCAGCCTTATTACAAGGCTGATTTTCCACCCAGCTCTGCAAAGATGAGGACTGAGTATTGTCAGCTTTCTTTTTTCTAGAGACCAGGATGACAATACCTGGAATTGGAATGGACTTGTTTGTCCAACCACTAATTAATGCAGGTACATCAAGAGACTTCTGAATATCAAGGTTCTTGGTTCTGGGGATGTACTGGAAAAGAAGACAGTAGGAGCTCACTGTCTGGAAAACAGGCAAATCCACAGTGATGATAGACAACACACTGGCCACAGTGGCAGTGCAGGTGTGCTCCTGGCAAGGACATCAGTTTACCTGGGAGAGTTGCAAAACATGTTTTATAGTGGATTTTTTTTTTTTTGCTTCTGCTTTCTTTTTTAACACAATGTATACAGGCAATACATGAAAAACATACAGAGGAGAGTAAGAGAAAGTGTGAAAAACTCAGTGAGATTATGGAAGAGCAGTAATTGATTATGGCTGAAAAGGTAAGGAGAAGTAGAAACTGGTTGTTAAGAGATTTACTTGAATTGAGAAAAGCAAGAGTCAAAAGCGGTATGACAGATGATAAACAGAAGGATAAATCGAGGCTACTGTTTTCCTGTTTGTGCTACTGTTGTAAATTCCAGTTTTTAGGACAATTGTAAATCATTATGAAGAAAGGCACCAGAGAAAGTTAACACCATAGAACTTGATAAATCAACTCAATGGGCAGCTGTGTACATTTTGTGGTTTTTCTGATTTTTCCAATATTATAAATTCTTCTGAAATAATGGAATTCTCCATAAACACAAACTGCAGAGTACCTAAGGTGAAGACTAAGGTTTGTTTCTGCTACATGCATTTCAATATTATAATATCCATTTCACATCGTATTCTGAGTAGCTGCTATTTGTCTAGTACTGTGCCAGGGGAACAGGTACAGACAGAGATGACACATAGCACATTTTCAAAAAGAGTCACAGAAGGGAAGAGAGAGAAATAAAAGAATATAATGCAGGGTCATAACTGGAAAACAGAGGCAGCAACAATCCAGCCTGTTAGTGGGATAAACAGCAGTAGGAGACAT
Organism: Dasyprocta punctata; assembly: GCA_004363535.1. NCBI lineage: Eukaryota > Metazoa > Chordata > Mammalia > Rodentia > Dasyproctidae > Dasyprocta > Dasyprocta punctata. The sequence continues at coordinate 91,865 of RJWM01000476.1, read as the reverse complement.
CAGTCAGGCACCTCTGGAGATGAAACACTTGATCTTCCCCTAGTGGGTGAATAACAGTGTTGACCTTCCCAAGCACTTGGGAAGACTAGGTTGCAAAGAATAGAATCATAGATATGACAAAGTATAAGGTCAAACAGTGGATTGGAGGGGCTATATCAGTGTTGTAAAACCTTTATACTGTGTTCAATTTTAACTGTGTTGCCTAGAAAGCAGCTATTTAGTCATTTTTGGTGAAATGCATGTTACATTAACAGTGATTAAAATGTATGAGATGTCTATAGCATGCCAGAAAACATTTTAAGCACTTTTTGAGGATAAACCTGGGCAATAATCACACTTTTATAAGCATGTACTGGCTTCAGCTTCCTTTTATAGGTGGGGAAACCACGGCACAGTAACATTAAGTGACTTCCTAAAACCAAAAAGTTAAGAAGTATTGGAAAGGGAACAATCATTTCCATGGCTTGATTCAATTCTCTCTCTGAATAATGATTCACTCTGTACCTAGCTCTCAGTATCTAAGAAACCAGCCATGATCACAGACACCTACATCTTGAACCTTCCTCTCCAATCTGTGCCCTATTTGTCATAAGCATGTGTTCTTTAGCTGCTCTGCACTGATGTAATGGTGTTTACACTCTTGCACTTCTCTCCAGTAAAACATATGTGGGCCATGCAAGTGCATTCATACATGCACAGATGCCTACATTTGGCTTCTTGATGTTTGCACTGGGCTAACTTCTACTAAATCAGGTGTGTCTGACATCAACACGTTGGGTCCTTCTGCAGATCTACTTTGTTCCTCAGTGGAAACTGGAGGCTCAGAAATTGGATGGCCTGAGTCCAGCTTTTACATATTGCCTATGTTCTATTAGCCATATTAAATAATCTCTCTGGGTTCAGTTTCCCAATCTGTACAATGGAGATAATATCGCACCTGCCCAGTGTTTTTTTTTTTTTTTTTTTTGAGAGAATAAAATAAGATAATTCGCTTAAAGTACTAAGTAATTCACTCTTAAATAATTCAACAAACTCTAGCATTTGGTAAAATTAATGGAACAAAAGGGGATTCTCAGAAGGAGCACTTGGTCAACTGAATTGGGATTCAAGCTGACTTGAATTTAAACCGTCCTAAGGTTAAAACCTGGCTATGTTCCCAAGAAAACTTAATTCCTGCATCAATTAATGACACTTTTTGAGCCTCCGATTACTTTTCTAAAATATGTAAGGGCAATAGCTTCTTTGAAATTTTAAAATGCTTGATTTTATTTTTTGAGAAGGGTGGAAATGTTGATACCACCCTTTGAGGGGGTCATAGTTAGTAGTTATTCTATATAAAATGTGCATTTCCTTTAACTCAGTGGTCCCACTCCTGGGACTCTCTTTAAGAATACTAAAATGAAGAGGAGGAAGGACCATACCTTCAAAGCACAGACCTACAGTGAAGAACATGAGGGCCCACCAGTACTAATAAAAGAAATTATACTTTATATTACATCTTCTTGCAGTGCTCATTAGTTGTTTTTATACATTCAAGCAAGCAGCAGCAATAATAATATAATTTAACCAGCCAAGCAATTCAGCTGCAGGATTGTTGTAATAATTAAATGAGATACTCTACATAGAGCATTACATCCAGGTCTAGCTTGGCACATAGCAGGCATTGCATTAATGGTAGCTATAACTATCATCTCAGAGCACCAAAAGGGTAAACCCAGAGTGGCTATCTTGCAAAAGATCAATGCCAATTTTGTAGGCACATTATAGATTTTTGTGTGGATTCTCTTGAACAGGAAAGTAAAAATACATACAAACAAGTTTATAAAGTTTACTAAATCTTGTAGCCCATGAGCATAATACAATCTATCAGACAGTTGTATGCAACCCCCTGTATTTTGAAAATTGAACTTACAATGCAAACATGTCTTCTGATTCAAGACAACGGATACTTTGTGTCAGATAAGCAAATACAAATTCCTTTACCTATAGAGGCAGAGACTTCTTTTTGGTATAGAGATGGAAAAAGGTGAGTGGTAATAGTGAGTGCTGAGGATTCTGAAAAGGAAGTGGGGAATAATTTAAAGTAAAAAAAAACACAAACAAAAAGTCATAACAATGAGTCAAGCCAGCCGTGGTTAATTATTGTGATGTTGGCTCACAACGCATCAATGAAGGAAATGCCTTGGAGAGAAGAGAGTGAGTGGGTGTGCCCAGCTGCCCCATGACATTTTCATTTTGACCTTGGGGAGAAGCAGAATCTGCTGCTAAAATCCTGCATGGTTTTGTAAAAATGCCAGCTTCCTGGGGTGGGAGAAGAAGGAGGGAATAGCTTGGCAAGTTCAAGTACTAAGTAAAACAAATAAATAAATAATAATAATAATAATGTGTTTGATGTTACATGTAAACTTGAACAGATAAATCCATTTGCTGAAAGTTCTAACATATTTAATTTATGGCTCTAGTGCTTCAGAATACTTTACCGACCCCATAGTAAAATTTTAAAATACTTAGTGGTTTTTGTACTTGAATGGGTCATGACATGGTCCTTTCCAGACAGCACACAACAGTTAGTAAGCACTTCTCTTGCCATTCCTTTAAAAATCAGATCACTTGGTAATATCAGTGCTTCTATCCGGAGGGCCTCTGTACTGGACGTAAGTCACTGGAGAGATTCGAGTGTTCATTGTGTGACTAAAGGGATGCTCTAGATCAGGGTGCCCCAGAACTTGAAGGAGCCTCAAGTGTCAGGTATTAAAAAGCTGTTTTCTTTGGAGAAAATGCTTTTCTACACTTATTCTGATAAGTGTTAAGTACCCCATTAGCCCTAGAAGACTCCCCTAAGATCAATGTGTCCAGGCTGAGGGATTACATAGATCAACACCACACAAGAGGTGGCAGACACGAGCAGCACGTGACCAGGATCCTCTCCAGCCCTGGCCTCTCTCTGCTGCTTGCCAAGCTGTTGCCTAGAGTTTTGAATTTCAGGTGTGATACTGGTCTTGGAACAAAAGGGCAGCCCCTGGCTGGTCCAACACTTGTACTCACCTTCACAAGAAAAAACAAAAAAAATCTTTGCCACTGATCTCTTGCAAGGTGGGGAAAATGTATTGCCTATTATTTATTCTAATAATAATCCATTACCCCAGGCACATTTTTATTTTCCAGATTTAATAAGGTATTTTGTGAACCGAGGCAGCGAAGGGCTGGAGAAACCAATTGAGGTTATTATAAAGATGATTTCTATTTGTTCAGATGCGGAAACAGCCACTATTCCTTTCCTCCACAGTCATGGGCTATAATTGCCCCCCAGATCCCACTCCAGCCTCTTGCTCAGACCAAGAAAATTCAAACAATATTCACTAAAAGGTCCTGAGGAACTAATAGGGTTTGGCATACTTCCCTGGACTGGTCTTCTGGGACCATCATTACCCCAGAGCAGGAGAACCCTGATTATGTTGCATGAACATCTCAACTCAGATTTTCCCATCATTCCCTTCTCCACATCCAAAGGTGTGAATAAGTGGAGTGGGCCAGGCAGGTGATTTGCATGTCATTTACATATCTCTACCTGGATAGAGTAAGTTCCAGAATATTTTCAAGTTAGGATATTTAAACTAAACTTCTTTTTTCCTTTCTTTCTTTTCTTCTCCTTTTTTTTTTCTTCTGCATTTTTCATTGGATGTTACAAATTACCATGGTCTTATCACCTTCCTAAAGACCTCTAAACACCTGGAGCTTTGGGGGAAATACTCTATGTCTAAACCACAACAATGAGTTAATATTTGGAAAGCAAATGAAATAATGCCTGACACTCAGCATGTCACACTCTATAAGTGCCTTTTCAGTACAAAACAGTAAGTTTAATCTGACATTTCTGTTTTTGTTGTGATTTTCTTTGTAGGTGGACAATGGCATGGATTGTCTCACTAAGTGCTTCAATGTCAGGTAAACAAAACCACAGCAGTGAAAGACTATGATTTTGCAAAGTGGCCGGTGCTTTTCAAAGTTCTGTGCAGACATATTAAAGGTCCATGTCTATAGATCATAAATCATGTCATCAGAAACAAATTACGTAGCAATAACTATGTTATCACTTTAAAAAGGTGAGGTGAGCTAAGTCCCATAAGACCAATTTTCCAGACAAGGAAATAGGGACATAAGTGACTTTCTGGCCTAAAGCACATGAACATTCCCAGACTGGCTTTCTAAGCTGTGGTGGTTTCTGCAGAGGGAAAGATCCTCACATCACTCTAAGAGGTTTTTTTTCTACTCCTGATTTCTTGTACTTTACAAAATGTCATCATTTAAGAAATGGGAATGATCCTGTAGCTTGAGAGCTTGAGGAGTATTCATTTTCTAATTTTCCAGTTCAGCTGTCTGAAAGGGCTGGCTGGATGGTGGTTGCTAGTGTTGCTCTGTGTGGCCATGTGTTTGCCGATGTGTGTGTGCATGTGCATTTACACCCTTCCTGGAAGGCAATCTGGAAGATGAATACTTCAGAAAAAAAAAGAGTTCTTAAAACCCCAAATGGAAGGACTCCTTACTGAAAGAATACGGTTCTCAAAAGTTCTGAGGGCTTCATGTAAATTGCAGGCAATTTAATAGCAAAATCTAGGTCATCTGGCTGTTTGCTTTGTCATCATCAGTATTAATTAGACACTGGAAGTAATGACTGAGCTCAGAGAGCTCTTCAGATTTAAAATAATAATAATAATAATAAACCAACAGAGCAGAGCTTTACCTTCAGAAAGAAAATATTTTCACAAGTAGCGTTCCAAAAGAAACTGAGTAGGAAAACCTTGCAATTAAATTCTGCAAATGTGCTCTGAAATAATCCCAGGGGAAGTCTTATCTGTACTTAATATTCAAATAAATATTCTTTTTGTGTGCAGTGCATTCGATAGGGTGCATTTTATTTAATTTAAGTGAATAACATAATCAGTATCATGAGGAATAATCACAAGGAGAAGCAGAATCCTTTAAGCAGGATAAATGGGCCAGCTCCATAGCTGAATGGGCGATCTTGGGTGAGGTAGGAAGGGAAGGTGCAGACACCCAGGCACTGTTTTGTAGAAGTGTCCTAGAGGACACTGGATGCTCACATCTGGGCAGTGCACACAACTCAGGCATCACCTACAAGCTCTTGAGCAATGTAGTCTCAGAGCCCAACCCAAATGAACTACGGACATTCTGCATTTCTTGAGGATTCCCCCAACCCCTGGTGACTCCTGTGTCTGCTGGATTTAGAGAAGTTCTGGTGTTAAGCGTCCCTGCTGGGAGTTAGGGGCATGTCTGCTCTTCCCCACCCCTCCAAAAGAGGTTGCTCTCACAGCCCTGATCATGTGTCTTCATGCAGCACACACCAAAGATCACCAGTGGGATGCTCCCGATGTCTTCAGGAGTGAAGTCTCAGGGCTCTCAGGCAGCTTTAGTTATACCTTCTTCTGTCTATCTTTCAGAAGCTCCCTAGATACAGTCATAATCTTACTTCCAGCTGGGGCCCAGCAGGGACACATGGAGGGAGCAGGGCTTGGTACCTCGCTGTGATGTCCCTGGTGGGTTGAGTGTTTCTATACTCAGACTCCTCTCTTCTAGCACCATGCCCCATCCATCCCAACCACCATCGAGCCTCCTGCCTTGCTCCTCCGACAGCTTATACCTTTTAGAGTCCTCTTGCAGTTGGTATTATCATAATTATTATCCCCATTTCAAGGAGTAGAGAAATGAGACCACCTGAGATTCAGCTAGGTGCCCTGCAGTAGGAAGGAGCCAGGACTCACACCCAGACCCACCTGGACCCAGACCTATGGTGTGAATCACTGCAGTAGGAAACACAGCTCACAAAACACAATGGCATGGATACATCCTCACCACCATGGGCCCCCACCACTGCCACCACCTCTGCCTCATATGTGCAACGTGGAGAAATCAACACTTCTGGCCATAGGCTAAAACAGAGATGTTCCATGGTTCACAGTGGGCTCAACTCCCAGCTCACTCACCCTCCTTCTCATTTCCACTATAACCATACTCAACTCTTTCACAAGGTACCATGATGTTTTCAAAGTGCTCCTCACAGTGTCACCCCTATTACCCTCTGTGTCCTCATGTTACCAATGGCTAACGGAATTCTCATGTCTCTGAACCCCCCATGAACTTGAGTTTCTGCAGACAGAACTGGTTACAGCAGGGCCTGACCCTGAGTTCAGTGCCTTCTGCATATTCTGCACATTGGCAGGACCTGCTAATGCCATCCCTGTCCCATCTGGCTCTCACCCCCACCCCAACCTGGAGACAGCAGGAGAGGGCTGGCCTTCTTGGCTCCACCTCTGATGCAGGCACAGTGCATCCTCTGTACACAGTAGGCACACTTCCTGTTTCTGCCAACTCATGTTGTACCCTAAGGGAAGCAGTTCTCCACCAGCCCAGAAAAGCCTCCTTTCCTGAATGTGCAGACACTCTCCCAGCCATCGCAATTACAAACATTAGACAAGTTTACCATGACACTGGGTCAGGGGCCCGGAGACATCTGCTTTCCACCAAGAACTCTCAATGATCTGTAGTGATCTCATGTCTACGTTGCTTAACTGTTTTAGGAAAGTTGCTGTTTAGGTAAAGTACTTAGTGTTAATACTCTCTTAAGACTTCTTCAGCAATATTGACTACATCACCCCCATCAAAATCTGTTTCATGAATGAAGATGATTCTACTTGACAGATAAGACAAAAACAAAGAACCACTAAAGACAGGTTTCTCCTGTGGGGCACATCAACATTTTTCTGTTGGCCCCAACAGGCTGCCATTCCCTCCCTGACTCTTATTGATTAGACTTTACTTGTAGATTATTCTCTTTTATCTCAGCATTACTAGCGATGCTTAGTTAAATTCACTTAGATACTAGGCTTCCAAACAGCATTTAGATGTGTTCAACCTTCATCAGTTTTTAGATGCAGAAACCACAGTTTAGATCACAAACTTTCCCACATATATGTACCTAAGTTGCAGGGCTGGATTTACAATCAGTCCCAAACGATACTAGCACATACTTAACACCTTCTGCAGGCTTCTTGCTTGTGGGTCACAAATCTTTGGATGTTTCAAGTTTTCCTCATTCATATCACCAAGCTTTCTACTGCTACTAGATTTCCGGGGTAGACTTAGTCCTAGGATCATTCACAAGTGCTTTCTATTCTCAAAGAAACTCAAAGGGATACAAACATCCTCCATGAATAGTTTACAAGTAGAAGTCACAGTGGTGACTGGTTAAATTTAAAAAGCGAGGCCTTCTTCTTGCGATTGAACAAAGAGTCCATGATGACCAAGTGTCAACAAGGAAAAAAATCCATCTCATTCGACTCCAGCCCTCTGCGGAGGCAGAGCAATTTGTACAGCAGCCCATTTATTCCAAGGCAGAGTGCGGACTGCATGCCAATTTGATTAGAAAATGGCTTACACATAGAGCAAGCCCTTCTATTACAGGGAGAGCTGGACTAATGAATCTTGGAAATGGAAGAGTCTATCTATCCTTCTTCAAATCTGTAAGCCAATTATTATATTGGATCTTGACTTCCAATATTTTCGCCTGCTTCTAGGCAGGGACATGGTGCCAAGCAACAGGAGGATGAGAAACCATGTTGCTCAGGACTGAGAACCTTCCTTCTGTGCCGGAGAGTAAATAAACTAATGAAATTTCCTTCTTCCCTCCCTCGCCAATTTCCTTCCTTCCTTTCTTCCTTCTTTCCTTCAACCCTTCTTCCACCCCTCCCTTCCTTTCTCCTTCACTCCCTCCTTCCTTCCCTCTTCTTTTTATCTTTCTCTCCTTTCTTCTGTCTCTTCCATTTTCTTATCTTTTCTTCTTTCTTTCCCTCCTCATTTCCTCCATTCTCTTCTTCCTTCTCTTTCATTTTATTACCTTTCCTTCCTTTCTCCTTCTTTCCTTTCTTTTTCATAACAAAAAATGCAATCTATATGCTGCAGAGTTAAAGGAAAAGAAATATATTAGTTTTCCTAGTAAAATCAGTTCATCTGACTATTTCTCTACCATCTGGAAAATGTCCTTATTAACTTCCTTGGAAGCTGGACTCTGAAAGGTGGGCTTCAGTCTCTGCCTGCCTGCCCTTTGTTCCCTGGGTGGGGGGCAAATTGGGGTAAATTACTTTTGGTCAGGGAAAAAGTAAGTCTGAAGACAAGAACGACTGTGGGGAGTGATTTAGAGCAAAACCCTGCAACCATACTGTCTGCATCTGGGTCCTGGCTCCGTCACTTATCAGCCCCCTGCCCTTGAGCAAACCACCTATCCAACCTGCACCTTCAGTACCCCACCAGAAAGGAGGATGTTACAGGTGTCCATCTGTTGGGATTGTTATATTGTTATATTAAAAAAGTTCTTTAATCTGTTTCTGGCCCAGGAAAGTATTACATAAGCTTTGTTAAATAAAATAAATGCAATTAACATATTCAGAGAGATGATTCATCCTCTCTATTCATTTGCTTATTTATTAATTGAACAAGTATTTATGAGTGTCTCCAGTGTGCCAAAAAGTTGAGTAAGATGCAGCTCTTGCCCTCAGGAGACACTCAGTCTCATCAAGAAGGCAATGTGTTCTTGAAACTACAAGGTAAACAGTGTTTAGAAGGGACGAGTTAAGGAAGCAGTGTCCCTCCCCTCAGGGCCTCTCAATGGAGGAGCATGTGGACTGTGGTCACAGGACAGCCTGTGGTCACGGCAAGCTGCCCGGCCAGGTTCCTCTCCTCCACTGGGTCTCATCCTAGAGCACAGGAGCCACTGTGCTGGTTTCAAAGAAAGCCTGGTCTCCAGAGACCTCAGATCTTCATGGGAGGCAGTGCACAGGCTGCTGTATGCAAATCTTTCTCTCCAGCAGGAGACACAGCGAGCAGATTGCAATGTCCAGATCAGCAGGCACCAAGTGTAAAGTTCTGTAAATCTGATGCAAAGGTGGCACAGTGCCCTCTGGCAGCAGGAAGGGGAGGAGAAGAGGGGCAGGGCTATAGTGGCCTGTCCACCTGAGAAGTACGGGGAGATCGGTTCTGCTTCATGAGTCCCTGCCTGCTCTGCTGCGGACTGGACACTGCTCCCTCCTGCACCACTACACAGACGGGTCACAGCGGCTAAGACGGGAGGGACAGGAGCTGTAAAGGCTATGTGAGGTTTGCATGTAAAAGAGAAACTGAGAGAGAGAACGGCGGTAGGGGGGAGGAGCAAGAGGAAGCGAGGGGAACATGTTAGATGTATAAGGAATAAAAGCAACAGGAAAGGGTTTGAATATTAAAAACACTAGTGCTATGCTAAACCGCTTTCGGTCTGCTCTGCACTTGTGTAAAGCAGTTCAGACACCTTTGTAAATCCACGCTGTCGCGGGCCCCCAAGTTAAACTACTGATTAAACCATGCTAACAGTGGCCTTGGAGCAGTTTCCAGGCCTCATAGTCCTAAAAAAGAAGAAGTATCAGCCTTCCTGAGGTGGGCTTTCCGCCTCCTCCTAGGGGATGCTCCCCCCATGGCTTCAAAGTGATCTCCAGGAGCTGGGTTGATGGAGACCTCAGGCAGAGAAAAGCTTCCTGCTGGCACTTCTCCTTGAACTTCGGCTGAGCCCTCCCCTCCAGGGCAGCAGGCGGTCAGTCTTGCACAGCATCTGCCTGCTGCCTCCTGCTTCCCCTTTGTTCCTTCCACTGCTAGGTTCAGGGTCTGATCCAAAGCCCCGTGCACCATGTCTGCTGAGGTCTGCCCCAGCCCACCCAGGACCTGGTTCTCTTTCTCAGCTAGACTTGGGCTCCCCACAGGGTCTGGGTGTCCCTGAAGTGCAGAATGGATTTAGAGTTCTCTTTCCCAGCACCTCTGATGCTGGAGTTTCTGAATCCAGGCCTGCCGGCTGTGCGTCTGGAAGGAGCTTCAGTTTGAATCCCTGGAGCGCCATCTGCTGGCCAGCTCCACTCAGTACTAAAATTTCAGGGAAGACCACCGCGCCTACTCAGCTGGGACATCCGGGGAAGGGTGATAGCGACCCTTTCCTGAGGCCAAACATTGCCCAGGGACCCCCTTGAAGAGAAGTCACCATGTATCTAAAGCCTTTCCAGTGCACCAGGGCCCGCCAGTACTCCTCGGCTGCAAGATTCAGAAGCACACAACAGCTAATCTAATGCCTTGCGATGTGTCTGGTTTAGCCTCATCTTCTCCAACCTGATGTAGCTACCAAGTATCAATCCTCCGAGCCTCTGTTTCTTTGTCTATGAAGTCAGCAGCTGAACGAGGTGATTTCTAAGGGGCCTTCTAGTTTGGGCTTTCTGTGAGTACCATATTGAAAACGATCCTAGTTAAAAATCAGCAGGGTCCAGAGAAAAACATGGGCGACTCTGAGCCTACTTTGACCCCAATGCATGAAAGACTTAATCACAAGGGCAGAGCTTCCGGGATGCCATGACATCACCGCTGTCCACTCATGTCCATATACCAGGAAGCAGCAGGAAGCCACTGATGCCGCTGACACAGATTGGTGGCCACCAAGCCACCCAGCATTTCTCCTCACCCTCTAAGCTGGCTGTCCCTGTGTTTGTGGAATGAGGAGGCATCTCCCAACATCTCCAGGAAGTTTTGCACGGGAACCTATAATTATTGTCTTTTCTTTTCTTTTTTTTTTTTTTTTTTTTGTGGCACCAGGGATCGAACTCATAATCTCGTGCCTGCCAGACAGGCGTTTAAGCCACTGAGCCAAACTCCCAGTCCTAGTTTTTTGAGGCAGGGTCGCACTATGTAGCTCAGGCCAGCCTTGCTCTCGCATTGTAGCCCAAGCCAGCCTCAAACTCACAACACTCCTCCTACCTCAGCCTCCCGAGTGCTTGGATTAAAGATGTGCGCCACCACGCCCAGCTATTATTGCCTTTTATTAAAGAGTGTGTGAGAGATAAGGTATGGATTATAAATTCATGGTAGATTATGTTTTAATGTTCCCCAAACAGAATAATTGCTAAAACTGCTTTGGGTATCAAGCTTCATAGCACTGAGCTGCACTTCAAGAATTATTGTCTTTGAAAAAAATCATTTATGGTATCAGATGGCATAATGTCACGGGGCAGGGCTCTCATGGTCGCCTCTTCCAAAGCTACCATGTCTCCGTGCACTAATGTCCAGGGTAAGACATAAGTGCCAATGCTTTAAATTAAGGTGTAATTTGTAAATGCTTCATTAATATTTATTAAATGATTATTAGATGCTCTTACAATCTTTAATAAGATATTATAAAGCATGTCATTAAAATGCATTAGAGGCACATTCTTAGCAAGCCATACCACAGCCTGCTGTTAAGAATTGCCTGGCTTTATGATCTTCCTCTTAAATCTTTTTCCATGATTATCATGAGGATATAGAAACTTAAGTGGCTGTCTGATCAAAATATCCCCAGGGAGGGTGATGAATATCATCTCGTGAGAATCTGAAATGGTGAGTCTTCCTTGGTGTCAACTCCATTTCCAAATTCTGTAACTTTGATCTTTCAGGAAACATCTGCAGGAATAACAAATAAATTCTGCAGCCCACTACAATGTGTTGAGAAGGATTCTGAGGCTCTGTTGGAGTGGAGTGGAGTAAAAAGAAAAAAACGATCGTTCATCTCCGACGTAGGAGAAGAGAAGTGGTCATGTCATGGACTCACAAATATGTCAGGTCATGATGTGGTTTCTACAGTATTTTGGTTGTCTGGTATCCACATGTATATGAAAGATTGCATAAAAGAAGAAAGCATCTTCTGAAGAGCATGTGTGAAAACACGGAGCGAGAACAGATCTCCACACCCTCAGCATCTTCCTTCCTTCTCCCCTCCTTCCCGGCTCCTGCATCTCCTACTCCTTATTTTGCAGTGCTGGGGTGACTGAACACAGGGCCTTCAGATTAAGCTATACTGCCAGCCCTTTCTTTATTTTGTATTTTAAGACAGGGTCTCACTAAATCGCTAAACTGCTCAGGCTGAACTCCTACTCCAACTTCTCCTGCCTCCCTCAGCCTGGCAGGTTGTTGGGGTTCCAGGCTTGCACCACCACATCTAGCAGCATCTTCTGTCTGTGACCCATAATCTGTCATTCATTTTGTGAAGGTCATTAGCGCCTTCCATCAGCAGCCTCCATGGAATATTGTGTTTGCTCTGAACTTGCCAAAATATTTCCTAGCTCAGTGGTTTGCCCAGGCTAGGCCCTGTGCTTAGAATTCTCTCACCTCTGTTCCTTGAATGGCCACTCTTTATTTTTCAAGTCTCAGTTAGAATGCCGGTTTCTTGTAAGAGCATTCCACTGTCCATTTTGCCTTGGGCTTGGCTATCTTTATTTAGCAGTATGCAGCGGAGACCCAGGAATTGAATAGTAGGGCTCCAGTTCCGATTCTTTAACAATCTGGTTGCGTGAACTTAGCCAGTTTTCAATTCTGCTGCTCAGCTTCCTTGGATGTAACACAATGTTGGTAGGAACAGTACTCATCTCTGCATGGATAAAATGAACTTAGAGAGAGCTTTAAGAAGGGGCCTGACTCATAGTAAGCACATGGTAATTATTCAGGTTTTTTTTTTCTTTATTTTGCCTATTTATCTATCCCCTACTCCTTGCTTCTTTTAGCTAGGTGTCAGCTCCTGGGGCAAATGAACAGAACCTACTGCATCCTCAGGTTCCAAACAGATGCACAGTCAATATTAGTTTTTTGTTGTTGTTGTTGTTGCTGTTTATTTGTTTTGTTTCATTTTGTTTTTAACCAGGACTAGTTTCTGCCCTCATGGAGAATCTGGGCCATACACAAAAGGAAACACAGCATTTCAGTTCAAACAGATGCACCACATGGGAACAGTATTGTGGAGGGGCAAGAACATGCTCTGCGGTCAGGCAAACCCGAGTCTGAATCCTGTCTCTACCATATGTAAGATTATGACCTTGGCCAAGTTATCTCATCCCTCCAGCCCTGTTTGCTCATTTTCAGAATGATATTACCTACCTGTAAGAATTATGCCTGAAACCCAGGAAGGAAATGGTCATTAAACTAAAGGAGCTACTATTTTATTATTTTGTTTTAATATTATTTTATTATATACAGGAGATTTGGCAAATACTATAATGAAAACTTAATCCAGTCTGCAAATTCTGAAGAAACTAGGCCTTGGATTGAAAGAAGCAGACTGAGATACAGCCCTAGGATCCTAGAAGCTCTCCAGATCTCTCAGAAAGTGGCCCTGGTTTTTTGAGAACACTAAGCAATGTCAGCAGAGAAGAAAGGGTTCCCACTGGGACCCCAAGGGCCCTGCTGGTCTGGAATTTAGTTGCTTGCTGGAGATTTCTGTAGGCTGGGGAGCAGCTTCCTTGGAGATCAGGGGGTCGTCTGGAAGCCAGGACCCTGACGGGTGCTGAGAAGTGCAGCAAGCCCTTTCCTACCTCCCTACATCCCAGCCCCCATGAATCCCCCTTCCTGTTCCTCACAGCCACACGGGCATGCACATACCAGGGCTCAGGCAGCTTGCTTTCCTCACTTCTGCTGCCCCCATGACAAAGCTGGAGGGCAAGTCCACCAAACAGTCTCATACCCTCCCATGGCATCTGAAAGACCTGGGCTGACACCATAGTTTCCCCACCTCTGACCACTAGACTTGACTTAAACTAGGGTAACGTCTTGCAAACTTAGTTCTTTTTCATTAAATTTAGAAAGTACAAGTTATGATGGTGGAAAACTAGTAGACACACAATTTGAAATGGCAAGTTTTCATTCTATATGTATTAATTACAAATATGCACACACTTAGCACATGCCCAAAACTCTTAACAAGTTTTTAAAATTATCTATTACCATATGGACTGGCTGATTGATTCACTGACAGATTTTCTTTTAACCAAAGCTGCATCATTTGGTCAGAGCAGTCCACTCTCATGACAGATAAGGCCTCACCCACCAGAGTACCCCAAAGGGTTGCAAACTGACTGACAGAATTGAGCATTTTCCATGAATAAGTACTACAAAGTCATCATTGTTTGCTTTTGTTTTGTTTTGTGATGATAGATGCTTAAATTCCAGAAGGAAAATTCAGCGTGCAAAAGGATCACAGATTCAGGGAAAAGGGCAAGATAGGGGAGGTTCCATGTCGTTCAGCAAGGTGCGCCCCTCCCAGCCCTGCCTCCTTGTAGGGTGTTATGGGAGAGCCATATACCAAGGTCTAGCCAGACCTATGTCATTTTAACTAGGGTGATTGTAAAAGAGAAAACTAAACCAAAAGGACCCAAGTAGGAACTAAGAGCAATGGAACCAAAGCAATATGTCTTAGCTACTTTTCTCTCGTTGCTGAGACAAAATACCCGACACCCAAAGTTCAAGGGTGGAAGGTTTATTTAGCTCACAGTTTGTAGAGGTTTCAGTCCACAGTTGGCTGACTCAGGCAGGGTGGCTTGGCAGAGGGCCATCACAGAGGAGAACAGTTCATGGCAGGCAGAAAGTAGCAAAGCAACAAGAAGGCCGAGACCAGACTCCTTCTGTTCCTTATGTTGTATGCAGGCTCCCTACCTTAGGGAGCGGGTAGAACTCACACCCCTTAATTCCAGCCAGAACTATGACAAATCAATCAGTGGACTGATTTACCAATCACATACTGTTAACCCCAACATCATACACTAGATTTAGCCACCTCTGAAAAAGCCCTATGGCTACGTGAGGCTTTGGAGAGACATCTAGACGCATACCATAACACAACACATGCTGGAAGAGAAGAACAATTGAATCAGCAGCGTGCTGATCTGAAAACAGGTGTCCTTACCAATTGGTTCTGTTGCTTGCTTATTTATTCAACAAAGTTTAAGCTCTCTCTAAAGCCAGGCACTGAGGACAGTGATGCAGTCAGTAGGAACAGACAGCCTTCACTGGGCTTATGGTCCTGGCGTATCTTCTTCCTTCTGCTTCTCTTCCTTTTGTAATGTGACCACACAGGCAGTATTCCATTCTCTTTTTCTGCTCATTCATTCTTCATGCTGAGCTCCTGTTTGCTTTGATAAGACACACTATCATCCTCGATTAATTTTTATTTGTTTTCTATAAACTTATTTTGAAGTCACTTTCTATCTACAGAAGAGAAGTGAAAGGAGCGCAGAAAGTGTGCAGGCACCTACACCCGGCCTGAGGAATGACAGGGAGCGATGGGGTGGGGATGCGAGGGTAAAATACAGAAGGCTCGGCCAACCTCATTTAGCATGGATCGGAGTGGACTTCCTGGAGGAAAGAGAAGACTATAGCAAAGGAAAGGCTGTCTCAAGAGGATAGGAGATGTGTGAGAGGTGAGAGGGAGCAGGACGTACTCCCTAGAGAGGACAGAAGGTCAATGCTGGACCCTGGCCTAGGGGTGGAGTTGGCAGCAGGGCAGAGCACCTGGCTCAGGATTCACAAGAGTGAGGTGTGGAATGATCTCTTAAGAGCTAAATCTGGCAGGCAGAGCCCATAATCACACAGAGTCCATAATCACATAGAGGCATTCTGTCCTCAGCATAAGATTGACTTCCTCTATTTCCTTTCTGGTCAAAGTCACACCTTTCTCAGTAATGATTCAGCCCAGGATCACTGCTGTGGCCCTGTCACTGTCATTCTCTACAACCGAATATGCACAGCACAGATCACAGGGGCAAGAGGTCTATGAGCTCAGGGGTGACAGCTTTCGGTTTATGGAGATGCTAACAGCAGCCATGAAATCACTTACAAAAAGCAATAAAGTGGCTTAAGTCTCTTTCTTTTTCTGTATCTCTTTGTCTCTGTCTCTGACTCTGACTCTGTCTCTGTCTCTGTGTATCTGTCTGTCTATGTTTCTGTCTCTCTCATGCATACACACATGCAAGGTCTGTGAAACTCAGCTAAAATCTCCTACTGCAAAGAATCCCTTGTGTGTGAAAACTTGGATCCCTTTCCATCCCAATCATCAAAATTTTTCAAATGTACTTTTTAAGATTTTTTTTCTCCAGCAATAACAAAATCTAAATGAAGTAAATGCATCAAATTAAATTATTTTCTACCTTTCCTCAGTATAGGAAAAGGAAAGAAATAAAAGGAAAAGGAAGGGAATGGTAACAACAGTTTTATATAAAATGATAACACCCAGTAGACTAAGAAAATTCCAGGAATGCTCCAGACTAAAAGAATGGGTATTGTTTTTAAGCTCAAAGACTATTATCATTACCTCTTAACACACACATACACCCCTAAGGAACCAGAAATAAGTCTTTGTTGTTCTAAATGGGTTTCAACATATAGATATTGCCCACATTTCCCAAGCTGGATAAATGAGTACAACACACTTGATCACACACTCACACCCACACAATCACTTAATGATACTCAAAGAAGTATCAAGTGTTAACCTCTTAAGGAGGACTGCCTGGAACAGTCCCGGGAGCTTGGGCTTCGGCCTGAAAACAAAGAACCTGTCTAAAATGTTAGAGATCCCCTCATATGACAAGTGTGAAGAAACACCCAGAACCTGAGCCAGTGAGAACTTTCCTTCTGAAGGTCCTTACCTACTCAGAAGGATCCACTGGCATGGGGACACCCCAAAGGGGCTTCATTTCAGAAGACCTGGCTGTCCTCTTGACAGTATGCCCTGGAGGAGTCAGCAGGACCTAGTTTCTAATGCTGGGACAACCTCCCAATGGGTCACTGAGAAGTCCCTTTCCCTGCATACCAAATGCGCCCAAAGAGAAGCATTGTGCACCTAATTCACACATCCCTGGCAGTTTGCAAACATTGCATTTTGGCAAGTTTGTTTCATGCCTCACTCTATTCCTGCCAAGCCTCGAGGTGTCCAATTCTAAATAAATAAATAAGCAAGCAAAGGAAAACGCATAAGAAAAAGACGATGTTCCTTTCCCAGAGGGTTATAATTCATCAGCATTTGTTTGGAAGTCAGCCTGTCGCAGGGCTGTGAAAAGGTGAAAAGAAAAGCTATTGAGCATCCAGAAAAGAAAAGGCTTCCCTTGCCAAGGTCAAGTATATATCAGCCGTGAGACAAAGCAACACTCATTTCAACCTGAGGCCACCATGTACCTTGACCCCAGCCTCATGAAAACAACAATTTGCCGTCATCTATAAAACACTTCCTCTATGTTCTCTGTTCTCTTGGCTTCTTCCAAAGCCAGACTCCTGAGTTAGCAGTATCTGGCTGTATTTTACAAGTATGTATGTGCGTGTGAGCGTGTGCTCTGCATTCTAAGATTTGGGGGCTGAGATTTATCTCATTCTCTGATGGCATTTTATCGTTATTAGAGAGCAATAAATTTCAGCTCCGTTAGCACTGCATTTAAATATGTACCCGCCAAGACAGAAAGGTGCTGGATCTATAATATGCTATAAATTTCCATCATTTGCCATCATTCTATACTTGGGCCTTGGCAGAACCCAGTCAAAGCTGCACATTTTGTTTAGATAGCTCCCCCTTCCCTAAAGGGAAACTTCACCAACACTTGAAGCAGATACAATTTGCTGGCCGCGACTCTGTTTGCACCTTAACAGCTGTTTTGCTTTCTTATTTAGAGAGAACAGGGTTGCCACCATCTGTCTTTTGAAAAATGAGTTCTGCTCACAGCAACATGGAACCATAAAAACAGAAAAAGGGAGAGAGAGAGAAATTGAAGGATGAAGGCAAATGGTGTGATGGAGAGAGGGTCAACTCCACCAGGAGACAGAAATAATGATGAAACATTTACCACTTGGGAGAAAAAAAGGCAGAGACTTCAAGGTTGGTAAATGGGACTCAAGTGACAGCACAAAAGAAAACACTCTTAAGTCCTCAGAAACAAGAGCCAGTAGCAGATAACCTTACTTATTAGGTATCCAACTCTTCTGTTGCTAAGGCTGCTCCCAGAATCCTAAGACTTCCCAGAGGGGTAAATATTTTAATAAATTCCAATTTAGAGATAAGCAAAATATGGTCACAGGTATCAGTAGATCATGATTCAGGTCCAGTATTTCTACTTTCTAGTTCTGCATCCCACATCATGCCTATTTTGCACCTGTCAAATGAAGAGTGGGTAAGAAGGGAAAGGAGAACTAATAAAACTAGGTGAGAGAATGTGGACAAAATGTGTGCAGTGCCTGGCACCCAGAAGTACTTAATAAATTTCAGCACTATCTGTCATCAAAGGATTAAATGACTTTGGTTAGATCTCAAAGCTAGTGTGAAACCTAGACAAGATTTAGACTCAGTTTGCAGAATTCAAGCCCAGTGCTTATTTTGAATTTAGTATCTCATAGCCGTTTTATAAAATTCACTTGTCCAGGCTAGTTTATATCACACCACTGCAAAAGTTTTCAACTCACAATGATTGAATACAGCAGAAGTTCACTGCTCATGGGTACCACATACACCAGGAGTATAATATACCCTGTTCCATAGGATTATTCATGGATTCAGTTTGAAGAACACTCTACCTTCAAGTATAGACTTCAGAATCATCAAGGCAAGGATCATGGGGCCCAGATGTTACGCACACAGCCCTTATGTTTTGTCCCAGCAGTGACATACATCACTATTGCCCACAACCCATTGGCTAGAACCAGTCTTATGTTCTCTTCTGCCTTCAACAGGAGACAGGGAAGTGTGATAGTCTTCCAGGCAGGAAACCTTATTAACACACATGGAAGAGTACTGATGCTATCACATTTACTAATGGGAAAATGATGAATGGACTGGATCTTTCTCCTTCATATAGATTTGATGTTTCTCTGAAATGTGCTGCTCTGTTCTACAGACACAAGTAAAACCAAGAAACTTGGTATTCCACAAGCTTTTCACTATAAGATTGTATCTCTGTCACTCTTTCTAAACAAGAAAATGGCAGTGAAAATTGTAATTAGGAATGGAATGGAATGGGATGGGATGGAATGGAATGGAATGGACTAAAGGAGAATATCCCAGAATAGAAGTTTAAGTTATTGATTTACCAATCATCAAAGAAAATTTCAAACATAATCGCACTTCCTGTTTGCCAAAAAGAACATTTTTAATAAGAGGAGATGAATCACAAATGAATATCTAATGGGTTCTTAAATTAGCCAGAAACTCAGAATAAAGCAGACAACCTTCTATCCAGAATGTTCTGAAAATTAAGCTTATGGAATGGGAAGACTGCCTGTCTCAAAACTGTTTTATACAGCTTCCTGTACAGCAACTTCCAAGCCGAGATTGAATAGCTATAGGACAATAAGAGCTCAGATGTTCTGAATTTATAAGGTGATTCTCATGCACATTCAGGGTGGGGAAGCCATATCAAGATCCACTCCAAAGTTTAGAACAGTCTCAGTATTGTGAAGAGTTCTTGGTTTCCAACCTAGTCTGTGTATAGCCTCAGAGTTCTCTTACCCAATGACATTCACATCTTCACGATTCACTCTTATGAAAAGATGATAAAATACATGTGAAACACTTTCAATAACTGGCATAATGCAACTGTTATCAACATGACATATCCAGGATGCTGAGGAAAGTAGAAGGGGGCATCAACTGACTATCAACTATAGCTCACACCCCAAGATCATGCCATCTCATACAGGTATGAAAAAGTGATAAATGCAATTCCTGCTTCAATAGAGCTTAGACACTGGTTAAAACAAACAAAGGCAACCAGCAAACAAACTCAGTTCCCCGTCTAATATCCACTCTGCATCACCTAAGGTACAACTTCTATCACCTTGAAATACTGAGAGTAAAATCCCAAATATATTTCTCCAACCTTCTCTGGACTGGTATCCAGTTTAAGTGTCAATTTACACATCATTTTGCACAGCTTTGGTTCCCTTGGTCAGAGTTGCAGGACATAAAATGGTTCCTTTACATTTATTCTGCACACTACAGTCCCTGTCCTAATAAATCTGCCATGTCACTCAGACTGTCTTTATTACACTGAGTGAAGACTGTTGTCTACTTGGTCTGTGGTCCCCTGGCATCTCTTCTTATTTTAAAGTGAATCTTAATGTGAGAACAGAATACATAGGATTTTGTTATGATGGTCCTACCTCCTTTCTGGTTCAAGGAATATGCCATCAGCAGCTATATTGCAATAATAGATTACACCAGGGTTTCTTGACCTTAGCACTAGTAACACTTTGAGACAATTCTTTGTCATGAGAACTTTCCTTTCCACTGAAGATGCACAGGAGCTTCCCTTGTCTCTGCTGACTGGCTAGATGCCAGGAGGCTTGTTACAGGCAAAAACGTCTCCAGGTGTGGCCATATGTTCTTGGGCAGGAGGATAGGCAGAACTGCCTCTAGTTGAGAAATACTGGATTGTTTGTTGCACATGCAAGACAAGGGACCCCTTCACAGCTGTTAGGGGTACTTCTTCAGAGAGGGGAGCTGCAGATAGCTAAGTAAGGTAGAACTATTGGAGGCAGTCAGGCAGGGATAGACCCTCGAGGGAGTCAGTGCAGAAGATGAGAACACATCAGAACAATGGCTGCAGATGCATCCAAAGCAGATCACAGTCACAGTGGTAAGATTTACATAATTCACTAAGGAATAAATGGGAGTTTGAGGTTAACAGTACCACTCTTCAGATTCCCCATATGTCATTAGGGATGACCCATCTTCTCCTTCCTACTACGAATAAAACTAAGACTAAGACTAGGACTATGACAAAGACCAAGACCAAGACCAAGAATAAGACTAAATTAAGGCTAAGGCTAAGGCTAAAGCTAAGACTAAGACTGTGACTACAGATTATAGACCAAGGTTAATGATGTCATCCATATGCCCTTGCTACTACTGGATCAATATTACCTAAGTGTCTTTACTTGTATTCCTATTGGTTGATCGTAAGTTTGTATCCACCTCTTGATTTTTCTCTATAAAGCCTCTCCTGTAAAGTGAGTCAGGGGCAATCCACTTTCCAGGACCCCTTCTGTCCCTCTTAGACATAAGCTTTCTTTCTCTCAATAAATTCTTCCTACTCAACAAAACAAAACAAAACAAAACAAAACAAAACAAGGAATGGTCCAAATATGTGGTGAATATTTTTTTAAAATTTATTCCAGTAAAAAACCCTGTATTACCATTAATAGCCCTCAAAATACACCCCTGAACACACTTACCCTATTATTGTTGCAGGTTTTTTTTTTCCACAGCACCAGGGATTGAACTTTTTTGTTTTTCCCACAGCACCAGGGATTGAACTCACAACCTCACGCCTGCCAAACAGGCACTTAAGCCACTGAGCCAAATTCCCAGCCCTCTTACAGTTCTTTCTGAAGTAGTTCTGAAGTTCTTTTCCTTCATGAGGTGTAATCAAAATAAGGTGAATGTTGCTGCTGAGTGCCTTCAAATGGGAAGGCAGAGTCATAAGAATATTTTGGTGCATTGTCAGTCAATTTTTTCATTGACTCTGGCTTTGTGAAACTTCTGCCTCTTCCCCAAAGACAAAATGACCATCAAAGGCAAAGATTTTGAACTGTTTCAGGACACTGTAGCTGTCACAATAGTGCAATTTATGACTCTAAGGAAAAAGGCCTTCCAGAACTGCTTCAGAAAGTAGCAAGATTAGTGGGATGTTTGTATGTAAGTATATTTGCAGCAGGGAGAGTGTTTTGAGGTGACTTAGTGGCAATATGTCTCCTATTGTAATATTTTTAAATGTAAGATTCACCATAATGTTTATCATACCTTGTACACTAGCAGCAAAACACTAGATTAAGCTGTTAACATATCGAAACTCCATCAATTCTTTCAACAACCCTATGTGAGTTGGAACTACAGTAATCTTATTTGTTTAGGTAATAAAATCTAATACTTAGGGAACTAACTTATTCTCAGTTGCAAAACCAATCAATAATAGTCAGATCAAGGATTCTGAGGTCCATGACCTTCTCTCTATTTTGTACATTTCATGAAATACCTGTTCTTATTTATGTTCATCTAGACTGAAATTCAGGAACCAGAGTAGAAATATAAAGTGTATTTGAAATCTTAGTGGAAGCATCTAGTCTCTAGAAACAGTCTCCACATCTCATTCAGATTCCATCATGGGCTAAGCTCCCAAGAAGCACACAATTGTCCTGCAGAGAGAGACTATGGATGGAATTCTGTGTGGCACCAAAGTTGGAAAAAAATCTATTAACCCTTTCCTGATTATTATAATAACACAAGGTTTTAGCCACTGAGTGATGTTTAACAGCCTTTGGGGAAATAAATCTGAAACTAGAGTAGAAGTCTTGTAATGGCTACTGAAAATACATTTTCATGGAATTTTCTCTTTACCTCTAGCCATATGCTTGCAGTGGAAATGGCCCTTTTAGAATTCTACAAGGCACCCCAGGACCCAGATAAATGAACAACTGATACAAGCTGGACTAATTAGAGACTACAACTGAAAAGCAGGCATCTGACTGAGTGGAGAAGGTAGATCATTCTCTGACATGATGAAATGTAATTTTTGTGAGTTGGCAGATGCTGGGAGCCAGTCACTACAGTACGGATAAGGACTGCTTTGGGAGGGGAGGCAGAGTGGGAGGAACAGAGGAACAGAGGGGCAGAAGGGAGAGGGAACAGAGGAGCAGTGAGCAGAGTATCCTGAGAGTATCTAAACCTTTGGAACAACAGCCAAATTCTCACTCTTGAGATAATGTGAAATTTCCTTTGGTGTTTGAGCTAGGTTGAGTTTGATTTCCGTGACTTCTAGATAAAATCATCTTTAAGCTGGAAGCTGGGGGAAGGTGGTACACATGTGCATGATTTCTCAGCATCTTCACCCTGGGTAGGAAGAGTCCAAAGAAGGCTTCAGGTCAAGGCAGTCCGGGGCCCATGGAGGAGTGTCAGTCCGACCTCCCTGTGAAGGGTGTACATCGCTATTTTTGGAAGTGAATGATCACTGTCAGGTGTTCTGAGTAATGTAATCAAAAATGGAGACATGTAGGAAAGGTGTGTCGTCTTTCCTGTAAACTTCTAGATGGCTAGTTATAGCAGATTGTCAGTTGCCATGTGTTCTCCCTGTCCCCAAATTCATACACTGAAATTTTAACCCACAGTTTGAAGATTTTTGGAGGCAGGACCTTTGGGAAGAGGATCCCAATCCCTTGATAGAATGGGAACCCATATTCACCCAGGAGAAAAGAACAATTGCTCACTCTCTTTCTCCACATATACACACCTAGTAAAGACCACATGAGGATAATTCAAGGTAGCCACCAGTATGAGGTGTGTTTTGGCACCCTGATCTTCAACTCCAGCTTCCTGAACTGTGGGAAAATTAATATCCATTGCTTAAATGACCCTATTCTTATGGAGACCCAAGAAAATCTCATTTTACTGAGATTCACAAAACGTAAGAAGAGATAAATCAGAATGTCTACTCCAATCCAATCTAACAATGGGCACAGTTGTCTAACAATGATAAATAACATAACTCACTCTAGTATTCTGTTTTGGAAAGTCAGCTGAAAATTATTTATTCCATAGTAAAAATTCTGTTGGATCTCAGTTTATTCTGGAGAACAACCCTTGTGCACCATTTGGGTAGAATCACACTGCTTGAGAGAAGGAAAGGAAGCAGGACTGCGCGGCTTTTCAATCCTTGTAGGGGCACTGTCTCTTCTAGGCAGTTGTCTCCAGGACTCGGGAACGGAGGCAGATGCAACTATCCATATCATGAGAGAGTGAAGGCTACTGATCATCTAACATGTCCACACAACTCCAAACATTGCCTTTGGTGGAAGGAGATGAATTACATTTCATAGATGCAGGGGTGGGGAATTGAGTAGACCTGATTTTTCAGTCCCAGGTCTGCCATTGTTATGCGACCTCATCTATGGGCATGTGGACATTCAGTCTCAGATGATTTCCCTTCAGAGTAGGGATAGTTTCTTTTATTACCCAGGGTAATGAAAGAGTGAAGTAAGGAAGGGAACAAAAGAACCTACAAAATTTCTTGGTATGCAGAGATAGTCAATAAATGACAGTGATTGTGGAATCACTTTGTAGTGTGGATATGGTTTCCCTGCAAAGGTCTATGTAATGAAAACTGGCCCCCGGTACGGTGGTGTGGAAGGGAGGGATCCTTTAAGAGATGGGTCTAGCAGAAGGTGTTAGGCAATCGGCGCACTGCCATGCTTCTCATAGGACCCCAGCTAATTCCCAGGAGAGTAATCCTGGATGCTGAATCCCTCAGGCTTCCAGCCTCACCATATGACTACTCTCTCTCTTACACAAGGCCACACTAGGGTGCCACTGTCATGTTATGAGGCAACCAGAGGCACTCACCAATGCCTGATTTTGAAACTTCAGCCAGCCCAGCTATGAGCCAAATAAAGCCTTGTTTTAATAAAGTATCCAGCTACCATTATTTTGTTATAACAACACCAAACAGACTAAAACACATTTTAAGACCATTATATATTTTTGCTAGCAGGATTATGAAGCTGTGCCTCATTGGTTACTCTATATGACTGGCCTACATCTTTTACTTTCTCTAGAAGCCTGGATGGTGAGAACTGACCTAAACTAGTTGGCCCAGACTACATGGACCAGATCACTACTTGATAATCTATGTAGAAGATGATAATGTCCAGG
Source organism: Dasyprocta punctata (assembly GCA_004363535.1). Classification (NCBI taxonomy): domain Eukaryota; kingdom Metazoa; phylum Chordata; class Mammalia; order Rodentia; family Dasyproctidae; genus Dasyprocta; species Dasyprocta punctata. Next base: position 67,303 of record RJWM01000476.1, on the reverse strand, counting down.
ACTAGATTAAAAGCATGCCCAGGAATTAAATGGCTTAGGTGATGTGTTGAAAGGGAATATGCCATCACTCAAGCTAATGTCAAGCAATGGCAGCCAATCTTTCCCATTCCCATGACTGATGTCACTGGCCAGATCATCTTTATAATGGACTGACCTGTTACTGCAGGACATAATAGGAAGGAACCAGCCTGGACTCAGCCCCCACATGCCAGTCACAATCCATATGATTGGCAAACTACGGAAGCTCTTTGACCTTCAGCTTTTTCCTCTGCCAAATAGAAACCATGACAGCATCTCAACCTCACAGAATCAGTCAAAGAGTTAATCAAGTTAATTTTGTAAAAGCTCTTGGAATCAGATCTGGCATTGGGAAAAGACTCTATTAATGACCACTAATTAATAAAATAAACCCACATCACCCCCACAGTTTTTGACTTTTCAACTACACAGACATAGCCTGAATGTCTCCTTCTTCCCATGGACCCTTTCTGCCTAGATAAAAGAATATTTTCAATTAAATGGCAATGCCCTACATTGGTCTAAAATATAAACAAAGCATAATAGGGATATACAGCTAGAGAAAGGTGATTTCTCTCCTTGCCCAATGCCCTGTTCCAACTCACACTGATAGGAGGATACTATTAGCACACCGTCTTTTGCACTGGAAAGAAAACTCAGACACTGAGTAGCCCTTCCAGTCCAATCTACATTTCCTCACTGACCATAGCTTTCTGCCAGCAAGCTGTGAGAATGTTAGTGGAACCTGGCACCTTGTCTGAATGTTCCCTACAAATGCATGCAGCAGTTGCTATGTCTCACCAGTGTGTGTGGTAGGGTAAAGACTTGTGGAGGACAACTAATGAGATTGTGGCCTTAATACTCACAGTGCAAGGTCTTCCAGTTTGGTCTTTACATGTCCATGAAAAGCAGCTTTCTCTTAGTCCTAGAGAATTTTCTATTAGTCCTGGATTGTCAGTGGATTTGTGCTGTAGGACTTTATAATGACACATGTGTATATGGGTTTCTCATAGTATCCACAGCTTATTAAACCTTGCCCCTCCTGGAATGATCATGTGCTTTTCAGTAAAGAATAAAGTTGATACCCTTAGGCAAACTGTTATAGAAGTTAACTAAATTTGAATTCTCCCAGGGCCTCTTGACTGCATTCTTTTCCTTCCTTAAGAGTACTCTGAGCTTGTATCAGGTCTAATTGATTTTTAGCGCAAGAAACCTTACCTCCCAATATAGCACTGGGTCCTTTCCCCCTTGTAGCCAGTGGCAAAATATCCATTTATAAATTGTTAAACATGTTCACAGCTAAACGACACCAAAATAGCCTAGGAATATTTTAATATTCATAGTTTGCTTTGATTAAAATACAAACTTTTCACATTAGCTCTAGGATTATTTTTCATAATGCAGGCAGGTTACAGAGCTGAGTGCCACTTAATTTAGTGTTTAATCAGGAGAACTACTGTGGCATCAGGCTGATTAGGTTGGCTCAACTGCTGCCTGCTCAATTTTTCCCCATAATTGCGGGATATTCTTTATGGTGACAAGTGCCCAGACGGTAGAATTCCAATATGCTATACATCAGTTTCTCCATTATTGGATTAGCTGGATGTGGCGTCGTTACTGCTGCGCTCTCATTCCTATCATTGATCGCATCGTCCCTTCTATTTCACAATTAATGCAAGTCTGCTGGACTGATCAATCTTCTTACGCGCTTGGGCCACAGTCGATATATTCTTATGGCTGTACGTTAGTGATCTGCGGGGCTTGTCGTGAGGCCTGTGGATTTGTCACTGTGGCAAGAGATTTTCTCATTTTAAAATGGTTCTGATCACATCAGGCACCTGATGCAGAATCTTCAAATTAAACATGTATGGATTTTTTTAAAAAAAGAAAAAAAGAATAACATTTTACAGGCACAGCTGGCCAATTCTTCAATTATTACTGTGTTAAGTCAATATTACTTTTTAAAATTTTTATGATATCTACTCAAGACAACAAAGCCAACTTGCCAAAAATAGCATACACAAGGCAAAGAGGATGAAGATAGAGACAGACACACACATTTTCTTTGGTAACAAGATTTCCCGCCTGGGTATTGATGCATTATTTTTTAAAATAGCTTTATAAAAGACAAGAAAAGATTAGAACTATGGTGTGGCTAAAAGCTAGACAATGAGTTTGTCATTAATGGGAGATTGCTGATGCTAATTTGAGTGACAGACACAGAAGCCCAGGGTTCTTTTGGTTCTTTTCCTAGCACTCCTTAAATTCACTCCATTTCTTAGACTTCTCTGAGCACTGAAAGGATAGAGAGGCTCTGGCCAGTACCCTGAGAAGACCATAGGGAATTCCTCCCCTCTCTCACGCTTCCTGATTCTGGAAAGTCTCTGCGTGGGCTACAAAAAGTCCCCAATCTGATAGCTTCTAAGGTCCTACATTACACAGGCAGGTGAGATGATCCCACCCAGTGAAGCCAAGATGTTGGAACCAGACATAGAGGCAGAGTCACACTAAAGAGAAAATCTTCCAACCAAGAAAGGGTAGAAATGTATCAATATGTTTGAAAGAAGTGTTGTGTACACGAGAGGTATAGCTGAGGGTGGGAGGCAGAGAGCAGTTTCTATGTGTGGTTGGCTAAATAACGCTTCCCTCCCCAAGGACAACCAGGTGCTAACCCACAGAACCTATCCATGTCATGCCCAGCATAATAAAGAGGACTGTGTAGATGGATGTCTTAAGATTGTGGTTCGGAAAGAAGGAAGATTAGTCTGTATTGTTGTAAAGACTCTCATATAATCATCAAACAGAAAATCTTCTCCATTAGAGTCCAGAGAAATGTAGGGCAAGAGAAAGGTAATGAGTCTTGAGGTGTACGCAGGGCTTAGACCATTGCTGGCTTGAAGACACAAAGGGCTATGCCAGGGAGGGACTAAAAGCTTAAAGTAGCACCCAGCTAGCCACTATGTAGCAAGAAAATGGAGTATTCAGTGCTATACCTGCAAGGAACTAGGTTCTGCTAAAAACCTGAAAGGGCTTAGAAGTGGACATTTCCAAGAATGTCCCGATCAGAGCTCATTTAGCCACCTCCCAACTTCAGCCTTGTGAAAAGCTCAGAACTCAGAAACCCATTGGGTGAACCAGACTTCTGACCCATAGAACTGTGAGATAAAAGTGTATAACATATTTAGCTATTAAATATGTTGTGGCAGTAATAGAATACTAATAGACTATGGAAACTCATAGAGGTAGTGAATTCATGCAAAAAGGGTTCTAAAGTAACAAGTCAACACTCAGAGAAAAGATGCCCAGGTCAAGAGGTAGTTTCACTGCCCATAAATTGCATGCCCTTGAGAAGTATAGAGATAGAAGAGATGCTTAGATAAGCTTAAAATAAAGACCTGGGCCCTTTTGCAGGGGAAGAAAAAGACGCCTCTGTATGGCTACGTGCAGCAGGCAGGTTTTTTTTTGTTTGTTTTTTGCGACACCGGGGATTGAACTCACAACCTCGCGCCTGCCAGGGCAGGCGCTTAAGGCACTGAGCCAAACTCCCAGCCCTGGTTTTTCGAGGCAGGGTCGCACTATGTAGCTCAGACCGGCCTTGCGCTAGCGTTGTAGCCCAAGCCGGCCTCGAACCCACAACGCTCCGCCTACCTCAGCCTCCCGAGTGCTGGGATTAAAGGCGTGCGCCACCACGCCTGGCTGCAGCAGGCAGTTTTCAAGCAGTTTTGTGGTTCGAAGTTTGTGATTCTGACACCTGCTCTGTGTAGGCAACACTGTGCCTCCTAAATCAGGTTGCCATGCCTACCTAAGTTCCCCTATTAGCCCACAGAACCAAGCCCCTAGCAACAAGCCCAATAACCAATCAATCGTCAACCCTTCTGCAGGATAGAGATGGGGCTCCTACCCCACAAAACAGGACAGTTTCCCCAGATTCAGCAGGGATCCAGCTCTGGCATCCCACTCTTCAGAGTGGCTTTGTATCTTGTATCTGTTCTTTCCACAAACAAAAAGTACTTTCAGTTGGTACTGATCTTCTCTGACTCTTCTTTCTCAGAGTGAGACCCCTAGGCCCCAGAGCCTCTGGGTATAACAGAAGTGACCTAACCTAAAGGTACTTTTATCTGTAGTCTCTGTTAAAATGAATGAGATCAACTCTACTCTCTGGCCTTACTACCTGTTCCAGAGAAGGAGACACACACCATCAGTAACCATGGTGGTCCGGTACAAAGGCTTTTCTGTGGGGCTTCGGCTTATGTTAACTGATCTTAAAGGAACTAAGACTTTCCGTAGATTTGATGTTGTTAGAAAGTAGGGACATACATTATTATACATGTTAATAAATCTTACTTGGAAGAAGGAAAGAATATAGGGAAGTGAAATGTGTGGTTTGAAAAGAATCATAGTCACCTGTATTGGTCAGAACAGGCAAAGAACATTCCACTTTGTGGTTTAGGCAAAGTGCATAATTTTGACTGAATTCAGATGTGATGACCAAGTGCTATTGTTTTCTTCCTGACTCATCACAGGGAGAGTGTCTGTGTCTGACACTGAAGTTCACAAAGCTGCCTGTTTTTGTCAGGATGCCACCAGTACTATCTGACTGAATCAGGCTGGCTCCTTCCAATACCCAGGTTTAGATGACACGATTCACCGGATATTGATTTTATATTCCTGCAAATAAACATAAAACACTGATCATGGTATCTAGAATACAGTGAACATTCGATAAATATTTCAGAGAGAATAATATGTTTATTCTCTATTTTTTTAACATTCAGTACAGCTGATAGTTTAGTGTATAATTAGCATATATTCCCAGGTGATCCATACAAAACCAGGAATCCATTAAAGCCACATTTGGAGGAGTCATCCTAAAGCGAACTCAGTACAAGAGCAAATGATGACTCAAAATAATAACTTCATAGTTCTTATTTATTTTCAATTTCCAAACATTGCCCACTGTGTGATTTATCACAACTACCTGTAGTTTCTCTTTTCTTCTTCCCTTCAATTTTCTCATTCACTTGCTGTTACTAAGTTCTCTCTTCATCACTGACAACTATCTTTCTACGCGGAAGCTTACACTTCCATTATTAATCTTTTTTTCTGTCATTCTTTCTCTTAACATTCCTCTATTACGTAGGCCAACTTGATCTCCCAAGCCCAGCACTGATACCAAAGCAAGCAAGAAAGAAAGGGCAGGAATATAAGAAAGGGATTGCTAGGTTCTCTCCAACAGTGAGGGGAGGACTATGACACCCAGATTTTAATAACTATTGCTCCTCACACAACAAAGATGAGGATCTTCTTTTGTTAAAGATTTCACCTGTTTGTTTCCAAGATGCTTTAACCACAAGCCTGCACACTTGTAGAGGTAAGTGAATGAGATTTTTGTGATCAGGTGCAAACAATCTTTATCACTGCTGTTTCCCTTCTGTTGAATACCAGCTCCCCATACATTGTTCTGATTATAACACAGATTATTACATAGTTTCCCTACATAGGGAAATGCTCAGACAATGTTTTTACCTTCCAGGACAGTGGTTCTTAAATTCAGATCGTCAAATGCTGACTGACTGTATTAATGCATCTTAAATATATGACTAGGATGTGTCATTCACAGAGATGGTCTCTTTCAGAAGATTGATTGATACATCAGGTTAATGATTGAATGAAGCTAGGCTAGGTTAACAGACTCCAGTGAAGCAAAAAGTCACCAGTTGGGATTTGTCTGAGCAAATATCACAGTAGGATAAAGAATATGATCTTGTGGCATCCTGGTTTCTCCCCTGATGTTAACATGCTCATAATCATAGTTTTGAGTATCTTGAGGTAATTTATCTTAAAATATTTTTATGCATAAGATCAAAAATAGTGACTCACTAAATATAAAACCAAAGGTATTTCTATACTAGGGAAAGGGGATACATTTTTTAAAGGAATGCAGACAAATTTTTGGATAATCAGTTCTTCTGATGACCATTTCAGTGGCTAAACAGTCCTTATCTTCTGATTATACATACCGAAATATTAAAAAACATGATATTTAAGGACTTGTTTATACTAAGGAATTATTGCTACATTTAGGGCACTTAGTAACAGTGATAAAGTGGTTCATTTTCCTAAAGAACATTCTGCTTTTGAAAATGCACATTGATATATTCAGTAAAATATAATGCTTGGTATTTGATTCAAAATACAGATGGATGGGGGCGTGCATGGTCGTGCACATCTGTAATCCCAATTAACTTGGGAGACTGAGGCAATATGACCACAAGTTCAGGATCACCCTAGGCAACTTAATAAGACCCTGACGCAAAATAAAATTTTAAAAGGTCTAGGTATATAGCTTGTTCTCTCTGAATTAAATCACTAGTACTACAAAACAAATAGTTAAACTAACGTATAAATATAAAAATGAAAATATTCATAGGGAAAAAGGAAAAGATTGAAGTACAAGCGAAGGAAGCTTGGCTAAGGGTTGGTAGATATTAATACTGGTCACTGAGTACAAAGATTTAGTATACTATTCTCTATTGTGTTACATGTTCGAAATATTTTATGATTAAAAATTTTTAAACTACTACCAAAAGAAAAAAAAAAAGCAGAGAAAGAGTTTAAGTGCAATTCACTCCAGGCCACTGATGAATCTGAATTGCAAACTTAGCTCCAGTATTTGTGGGCATCTTCAAGAATACAGAAGAGCAATTCCAGACCTGAGGTCAAAACTAACATGCTCTTTCTATTTCCTCCAGAGGTCCTGGTGCTACGTCTTCTGTATTAGTCAACCTCCATCCACCCATCAAATGCCCTCCACTCTTGGAGTTGTCTGAGAACAAAAGACACAAGATGTGATAGGGGATTGGAATTGAGAGACTCCAAACGAAATCTCACCAATCTATCTTAAAGACGTTACCTAACTTAAAACCTGTTTTGGCTTTTATCTCAACTATGTGTTCTCTTTCAGACTTTCTAGAACTTCTTGTGTCTTGCTCTTTGCAGGGCCAACTCTTTTCCATATAATCAAATATCACTTCTACCAAGCTGCCCTCCCTGACCACACTTGGTACAACTTCAAATCAGTCTGTGTCTCAAAGGCCTCTCTTTTCTCCTTGCAGGTCAGCCTTTACCATCTACTGCATCTCATGCATTTTCTGGTGTCATGTGCAAACCTTTGGCTCCAATGACAGGAACTGGAGAATATTGCCCACTTCCAGCTTTCCATATCCTGGACAGTTCTAGCACCCAGTAGGTATTCAATACATATTTGAATACAGAAGTACATAGTGGTTAAATCACTACTAATCCAACAAATGCCTATCTTTTCAGCTAACATTTTACATTAATTATGATAAGTAAAATAATTACCATATGCCATTTTATACTAAAAAGATGTACATATTCTATAAGTTACACATTTTTCTAAACCTAAGGATATGCTACATTGAATTTTAACCACAGCTCATCATCTATCACCTTTAGGCAAACTTTCTTTTCCTTTATTGTGTTAGGTCTGATAAGTTTAGTAGGAATTACTAGAAATATGTCATTAAAATAGATGTCAATGTTGTTTTCCTCTTTTCATAAAAGCTTGGATAATACTACACAACATTCAGACAATTAAAAGGATGTTCTGATAACTCTTTCCTTCTATTATTAGAAGACAAGTTATTTGTGCTTAGAGAGCAAGATATTCTACCTCAGAGAAATAGGGAATTGAGTAGTTTGCAGTTGTGAGAACAACAAAGTTAACATTCAATTAAGTTCCACCACAAGATTTATACTAATCATTAACCAAAAATTGTCTTCGGTTTAGTATCAGGAAATTGAACAATACCCTGACGAAGGGAAAGACCCTCTAAAAATTAAGCAATAATTATAGTACGTTTGCAAAATGCAGTCTATCTTTTGTATCTTGAATTTCTTGGCTCTGTAATTTGTATACACATTAAACTCTGTGGGAAATTGGAAAGCAATTCAGAATTCAACAATTAAAAGATACAAATTAAAATTGTTAGCATTAACTTAAAGTTTATTGCTAGTGCAATGCTCTTGGATATAAATGAACTCTGATCAACCAGTCGTTTCTCTCTTGGAAGTTCAACACATTTTCAACTTTGGGTTCAGTTGTATCTTTAAGCCATTGGTTGACTGAAGCCACTTCAAATTCATAAACACTTTCTTTTTAAAAATGTAAACATGTCATATCTTTTTTAACCATTCTGGGTTGATGGGCATTTTGGTTGTTTCCAAGATTTAGCTATTACAAATTATGTTGCTATAAACATGGGTGCATATATAGCGCTGTGACATGACATTTTCAATTTTTCTGGGAAAACGCCTAGAAGGGGAATAGCTGGGACTTTCAATCCTAGTTTTTAGAGGAATCTCCATTCTGATTTCCACAGTGGCCACACCAGTCTACATTCCCACCAAGAGTGAAGAAGGATTACTTTTTCCCCGCAGCCCTGCCAACATTTGTTATTGGTTGATTTCTAAGATGTGGTATTTTTGTGTGATGGAATATTACTCAGCTATCAAAAAGGATAATCTTGAGGTTTTTATAGGTAAATGGAGGCAACTGGAGACTATATTCATAAGTGAAATAAATCAGACTCACATTTGTAAATATCATATTATCTCCCTAGTGGAAAAAATAAGTAATAATAATAAAAAACTGAAAGAGTAATAAGATCCAAAATGTACAATAGATGTTGTAATAATGAAAAGAAAAGAAAGCACTCAAAAGGAAAGAACAGCTGGGATGGGGGAAAGGAGAAATAGGAGAAAGGAAAAGATTATATGTATGTAAGTATACACATATAACTATGTATGTATATGTATGCAAGATAGATAACTATACTACCAATTCTCTGTTAGTTCATCAAAAAGAACAGGTTTTTGCTGATATTGTTTGATTATGTGATCATTGTTTATGCCTGTATCTTTTAACTTGAACGACAATTTCTAAGATAACAATATGCAATATACTAACTGGTGTTGATTTCTGTTTTTTTTCTTTTTGAAATTCTGTATTATTTCTACCCTTTTTTCTGTTTTGCTTTTTTAAAATAAAAAATGGATTTAAAAATATAAACATGTATGATTGGAAGACTTTTTTTCATTAGAAAGAAAAATTCAAATATCTGTTGTTTCAAAGGTTTTATCACTTCTTAAAACACTTTAAAATTATCTGAGGGAAATGCTCAAATAATTGTGTTCAACTTCAGCTAACAGTAAGAAAAGATAAAAATATGTAGACTTGTGAGTTTGAGAGCAACCTAGTCATTAAAACAAAAGGTATTGTTTACTTTTTCATATTTGTGTATATATTTTACTTTATTATAAATGAATGTGTATGTAATCACATATGAATCCACACAAACTGATGAGAAGTTTTCATTGTAGAGAATTTTACATTATAATCCATTGAGAAATCATTAGTCTAACTGCTTGGGTGCAAAACTCAGTCCAATCACCTCCCAATCTGTGAATAAGGGTTCATTTTTCTTTTTATCTCTGATTCTTCTTCTGCAAAAATAACAGCAATCAACTAAGTTTGGTTATGAGCACTGAATGAGAAAAACTTACATCCCTACTAGTTACATGGAGAAAATTCTCAATAATTGCAAACTATTAATTTTGTTAAGTACAAAGGTATTATTTGAATCCCATTCCTACTACATACTGGCTCCGTGGGCTTCAAACAAATTAATTAGCTTCTTTGTGCCTATCAAAACACTTTATTGTCTGTAAAATGGAACTATAGTGTATATGTACTGGGGTCATTAAGTCACCAAATGAGTTAAATATTTGTAGCCCACTTACAAGAGTGCCTAGAATATACAGAGCCCTCCATAAGCATTTTTAAGTAACAAATATATATGCACAGATGGATGGATACAGACAGACTTCGATACATACTCAGATATACACAGGTACAGAGAAGGAGAATGAAAAAGAGCTGATCTGTAGAAAATTGAAATATCCCACTATCATTTCATTGTTATAAACTAGAGATACTCAATATCACTGTGTTTATTTTACTTTAAAAACAAAAGGTCAGATAGAAGGCTCATATTTTCAGGATGGCCAAGAAATCAAAGAGCTTTGGCTTTTTGGCAACTACCATGCATTCTACACAGCCAATTTTCAAAGAATTAGGATACAGTAAAGTGCCCTGGACATTATAACTAACTGCATATACTTGGATCACTGAAGGTCCTTTGCTGTGCCCCAAGGCCATCAACATAGGGACCAATTATCAAGGTAAGTCTAGAAACTTAGATTTTGATGCTATAAATATTCTTCCAGTGGGCAAAAGTAGATAGGGAGTTGAAAGTTTCAGACTCAGGAACTGGACTTGGACTGCTTTTTCCTATATGTGTTTTCTAGTAATTTAGTACTTTATGTATAGGAAGATGAATAGAAATAGATAGATTTGCATTGAGTTATAAGACCTGAACCAATCTAAAATGTGAATACGTTTAGGTTTTACTTCAAGTCTACCTCTTCTATTGCCCACAGCAGGATGATTTAGCTTGGAAATTTTAAAACATGCTTAGGTCTATGAAACATAATAAATACGAAGTACAAAAATCCCTCCCAATGTTGGTCATATAGAAGAAAGGACAACATCTCTCCAACACACACACACACATGTACACACACACACACACACACATTCCTTTCAGATTACTTTTATTTTGTAATCAGTATAGGTGTGACCAAAGCAAAGCGTATTCTTTAATTAACTGATCTTATTACATCCAATTCCCATTGTGTAAACCCATACTACAGCAGAAATGTCTGTGACAACTAGTTTAAATAATGGTGTATTTGTTCTAAATTATTTTTCCTAATCAAGAAGAGGTCTACTCATAATCAAACACTATACAAAATGGAAACATATACACACATATACAAGATGTATAAGTACAAATAATTACATATAATTCATATATATATATATATATATGAATGCTCAATACATAGAAGTAAACTGAAACTACAGGATATGTTAGGGATATGTACTGATAAAGAATTATTCGAGTTGACTTCTAATTATGATTTAATAACGCCTTGCTTTCTCTCTACCATATAAAGTGAATTTTTATTAGTCTCTGAAAGCATATGGTACACATATAATTTGGTATATATATATATATATAGCATAACAGAATAATATATTTCAGAAAATGCTGAGGAAAATGTGAAAAAGATAGCTTTAAGACTTTCATAGTGAAGCCGGGTGCGGTGGTGCACACCTTTAATCCCAGCACTCGGGAGGCTGAGGTAGGAGGAGCGTTGTGAGTTCGAGGCCAGCTTGGGCTACAATGCAAGCATAAGGCCAGCCTGAGCTGCATAGTGCAACCCTGCCTCAAAAAACTAGGGCTGGGAGTTTGGCTCAGTGGCTTAAGTATTTGTCTGGCAGGCGTGAGGTTCTGAGCTTGATTGCCGGTGCCAAAAAAAAAAAAAAAAAAACCTTTTATAGTGAAATCAGAATCCTTTCTTTCAGAGAGGTGTTAAAAGAGAAAGTGGACAGTTCTTCCATTGAATTATTTTTCAATTGTTTATGTATGACTGGATTGTTTGTTATCATTTTCTTTTTTATTTTAAAGAAAAAAATAACAATAAAATAGCTTCAAAATGGGTTAGTAGGAGAGTAACAATAATTAATAAATTGCATATTGTTGTCTTCATATTAGCTATTCAGAGTACAAGACATAGGCATGATATTCTGTCCAAACAATATTAGCATAAACCTTTCTTTTCAATGAATCAAGAGCAACTAGCTGTGTAACTATCTTAACTACCTTGTGTATAAGTATATTTTTTTCTTTTTCCCTTCCTTCCTTTCCCCTTTTTCCCATCACAGTTGGTCTTTTCTTTTGAACAGTTTCTTTCCAATTCACAATATCTATTGTACATTTTGGACCTTATTTACTCAATTAATTTCTCACACTAGTGAGACAATATGATGTTTACACATATGAGCCTGACTTATTATACTTATGAGTATGGTTTAGAGTTGCAACCCAAATGCCCATCAACTGAGTAATAGATAAAAAAGATGTGGGTTTTATTTTTTATATATAATGGAGTAGCACATAGCCATAAAGAAGGATAAACTAGAGAATTTAACAGGTAAATGATGCAACTTAAGTCCTTTGAATTATTGATGTAATGAAAATACTAGCAGACAAGCAACATCAGTCTTAAAAGTACTTGGGCTAGACACTGAGTTTTAGCTGAATTTTGGTATTTCTTTCTTCCATTACAAAAATGATAGAAAAAGTGACTGTCTCTTGCTTATTCAAAATACAGGGAGCTTCCTAGCAGTTCAGAGCAATACAGTACAAAAAGAGAGTGGGTGATTTCTATCACTAGGTGGGGAAAGCATTAGGCCATCCACAATCTGAGTTTTAATTTTAATTCTGTATTTGGATCAACACCTGGGTTTTTTTTTTTTTTTTTTTTTTTTGCGGCACCGGGGATTGAACTCACAGCCTCGCGCCTGCCGGGGCAGGCGCTTAAGCCACTGAGCCAAACTCCCGGCCCTGGTTTTTTGAGGCAGGGTCGCACTATGTAGCTCAGGCCGGCCTTGCGCTCGCGTTGTAGCCCAAGCCGGCCTCAAACTCACAACGCTCCGCCTACCTCAGCCTCCCGAGTGCTGGGATTAAAGGCGTGTGCCACCACGCCCGGCTAACACCTGGGTTTTAACATCTCTAAGAAAATAAACACCTACATCTAACTCTGCATTTAAGGAAAAGATGGCTTCATTACTTTATAAGGCAGAACTTTGTTGGATAAATCTGTGTTCTCCCTGGCTTAACCTTAACGTATTTTCCTCCAAATTCTGCAGGCTGTATGTATTTTTCTCTTAATTTCATCCTAATTCTACAGGCCGGAGAGGGGCTTCCTGTGGCTCCCGATCCCATTAATACCCCAAGCTCAATTCCCCAACTTCCTTCATCACCGGCAGATATCATTTCAACAGATGTCAAGAACAGCTAACGTGCACTTAGGCCTATTTGTTAAATTCCTAAGAGGGGAGATAGATGGGTGAAATTCAGCCAGTAATTAAACCACATACTTCTTCCAAATTTGCGGTTACCCCTCTTGCCTGTATAATCTCTCTGCCTCGCATCAAATCATTTAGGCACTTATTGGCTACAATCAATACAATATGAGATACATTAATTTTGTCCCTGAGAGGCTTTCGGGGAAGAGGTGGTATTGCTTCACAAGCATTTCAGACTCTTCCTGTAAGCGTGCTATCAAATGCAGCAATACAGCCTCCATTCTCCAAGCTGGCAGATTTACAGTCTCCCCTGCCCTGTGCCCATGGAGCTGGGCTTTTGCCAAACACACACAAGTTGGATTGGAGCGAGAAACATTAAATATATTACCTAATGCACACAAATGCTAAATAGTGCAAATCACCCCACAGACGTGGGCTGGCTGAGCAGAATTTTAACAATTAAACTCAAGTCCTTCCATATGTTCCAGGACCCATTCGCGCCTTGCTGTGTAGAAAGAAATTATGAGAGGGAAAAGACCTTTCAGGTTTCCTGATCACAGAGTCTGTTTTTTCAATGCAACAAGATTTTTGCAATTTTTCTCCCTCCCTACTCCCCAACCCACCTGGCACTCTGGCTGATCCCTCGTCTGCAATGCTTTTTAGAGCTGGTACCAGGAACTTCTTACAAGAGCAAATGCATTCATTACTGAAATGAGCTAAATGAAGGCTTGCCCTATTCACTATTTTCTAATACTTCAAATGTATGTGTTTTTGTGAAATCAACACATGTTAGAGACCTTGATCTTCAGAAGGATCATTTGGAGGACAAACTTAAAGCTTGAGAAGGTAGGTACCACCATGGTCTATGATCTCTCTGCTTCCCTGATCAGGGCCAGCTGGCATTGTAGTCACCCATTCCGCTGAGCCTCCTATGACGTTTAATCCAAAGAAATAAAAGCCCATGGTACAGTTCAGTCCACTTAACGTTCATATAGTAGATGCAAAGAATGCAATGGATTAATAAAAAAAATTGGAAAGTGAATGTAGGGGCCAGGCTACAGCTACAAAATTAAAATCTACCAGAAAATTCCCAGTGTCAGTCTCCTGACTTCGTATCTAAAATGACATAGTAAGTGGGAAGGCAAGGCTCTGCATTTTACAATGCAAACTGCTGAACTTTTCTAATTAAATCTACACCTTTCTTGGACAGTGAGCAAGGACTAATGGAATACTGTATTAGACACCTTTTCTCTCTGAAAGGGAAGGATTCAGGATGTTTAGTCATCACCGACACTATGATGCACAATGAATTCTAAAGCCAAGACTCAGAAAAGCTGGTCTGGGGGCTGTTTCCCTCTGTGAATTTGGGGTCCTCACAGAACTTCCCAAAATCCAGGTCGCCTTGTCTGTAAAATCATTAGCTGGCTTGTGAGGCCCTCTGTGACTCTAACAGCATATGGTTTGAGTTACATAACTTTTATCCTCAATTGCCCTCTTATCTAGTCACTAAGACAGATCTTTTCTATGCATTTAACACTGCAGAGAAATGTCAGGACTGTGGAGGAAGCTCAAGCTGGCCTTTGCAGGGAGGAGCAACCTACACAACAAATTGCCTCCTGATTTGCTCTACTTGCTCAGCTTCCTACACAGAGGGAAAACACAAGGACAATCACTCTTCTTCCCTTTGCACAGCAAGGTCATTGGGTTCCAGAGGTGGACCACACTCACAATAGCTTGCAAGAATATTTTCTGGAGTACCAGAATTTGAAACACTGGGAGCCATGTTAACTTAGATTCTGGGGTTCTCCTACCTCCCTGCTGCTTGAATCAGATATTCTGTGGATGGATCCTAAGAAAATGAATTTGGAGCAAAATCCCCAAGTGATTCCTGTCATGGCTTGTGTCTAGATCTTCCCACCCCACTCTACCAAAGCCTCATGGACTCATAAAGTGGAGCTTTGGGAGGTGGTTGCATCATGGGTGTGTAATATTGGATTAGGGTGCATGATACTGAAATTAAGGGCCTGCGGTACTAAATTAGTCCACTGATTGTAATTAGTATAGTTCTAGGTGTGGCTGAATGGCTTTACTGAAGACAGAATTCCACCCTGGGTGAGGGTAGCACCAGCCAAAAGGC
Source organism: Dasyprocta punctata (assembly GCA_004363535.1). Classification (NCBI taxonomy): domain Eukaryota; kingdom Metazoa; phylum Chordata; class Mammalia; order Rodentia; family Dasyproctidae; genus Dasyprocta; species Dasyprocta punctata. Next base: position 52,127 of record RJWM01000476.1, on the reverse strand, counting down.
TTATAGCCAGGATGGGATAAAAGGGAAAGGCAGGCTCACTGCTATTACTGCTGCTTCTGCTGCTTCTGCCTTCTGCCTGCCACATCATGAACTACTGCTCCTCCGCCATGCCTCTCTGCCATGTGCCACCCTGGCTTGGAGCCAGCTGACTATGGACCAAAACCCCTACAAACTACGATGTAAATAAACCTTTCCTCCTTTAACTTTGGGGGTTGGGCATTTTGTTTCAGCAATGAGAAAAGTAACTGAGACAATTCCTCTGCACATTAAGCCCTGAGAAATGTACTAACCATCAGGGTGAGCTCATGTTACTCAGACATGTCCTTGTGTTTGTGCTGATACTGTGGCAACTTACCACTGTATTAACTTCTCTTTTGTAGATGCAGACCATATCCTGCTCACTGATGTCTCCCTGGCATCCTGCCCTTCCCGGTTCCTACAGATGTACACACAAGGACTAACTGAAAGATAAGGTGGCTGTTTAAATTAAAAAAAAACTTACTATGGTAAAGACATACTGTCAAGAATGATGGAATAAGTATATTCGAAGTAAAGGGAAATATTTTTGAGTATCTTGAGGAGGAAGAATTAATGGCAATGTGTCTTTGGCAATAATGGATTTTTAACTTAAACATTCACTGTATTTTGTGAGCATCCTTCACTGGTCAAATGTTTATAGTCATTTCTTTCAAATAAAAACATGGTGTGTCTAAATATTTACTGTATTTTTTGGTCATACGTGTACTAAAGGTTCAAAAGTATTTGCTGACCTGAAAAAATATATAAATATCCACATTGCATGCAGTGAATTAGAATCTTTGCATAATCAGTGGGCATTTTGGTGACTCTTTCTCAATAGATGTGACATACAGATTTTTTTTTTTTTCATCTGGGACACACAAACTGAAAAAGAGAGTCATATGTTATATAAGCACAACACAAAAACTCATCAGAAATAGGTTACCATGGTTTTGTTCTCTCAGAACTTTCTTCCTTGACCTTGACAAGTAGATTGGGCTGGAATTATCCCAAGACAAATATGGAACACAATAGGCTAAAGTAACCATCCGAAGTCACACAACTATATGAAGATCCTTAGCTTAGCACATTTGGACAATTCTGACTGAGCAAAAAGTTACTCTTCTGTAATAGTCAGTGCTAAATAGAGAAATTTGTATGATATACAAATTTATAAGAATTTACAAGATTGGCTTACAGTGACCGCCCCCCCATAGGGTCAGATATGGAAGAGTGCAAAAGGTCTGTCTGTGTGCTTAAGACCAAAAGGATCTAGTCCAAGGCCTGGAGCTCACTGCAGTGTCCTATGTAAGTCCATATCAGGAGGCCAAAGGGTCTGTGATGGAAGGCTGAAGGTTCTGTGCCAGAAGGCTGAAGATGACATCTAAGATAAAGGCAAAGACTGGAGCTTCTCCAAATAAACAGAAGTGAACTTTCCTTCTTCGCTTCCCTTTATACCTACCATTCAGGTGACAAGCCACCTGTTATGGATTAAAATCTGGTGGTCAATTTAACACCAGCTGAATTGAATCAGCATGGTGCTGAGTATAGATGGCCTACCTGAGGAAATTCGCCAGCATAAAAATGAGACAAGGAGAGGAAGAGCATAGCATTGTGGGTTCTCCTAAAAATAGTTGTTTGGAGCAGTTGGTTCTCCTGGAAGAGCCTGTCATGCTAGCTTGCCTGATATGAACTTGGCTATTGTCACTGGAGGAACTCAGGACCTTGTTACTGAGAATGGCTGTGGTTTGCTTTGGGGCAGCTCTGGTTCTTACTTTGAGCATCACTTCCTGGCTCCAGAGGAGAAGATGTGTGTAGTTCATTCTCCAGGAGAAGCTTGTCACACAGGGTTCTTGATACATACTTGGCTGTTCTCATTGTTGGAGAAGATTAAGACCTCATTATCACTGAGGATAGCTGTGATACTTTTCAGGGGATCCTGGTCCTTACTCTGAGTGTCATTTCTTGGCTCCAGTGTAGAATCCTCAACCTATGGGCACAGATCCTTCATTCCACTGGCATAGACGCTCTAGCTTCCACCGCTGATCTTTGGGCCTTCCCAGTGCAGATCCGTAAAACAGACTTCAGTACTACAAATTGGACCCAGAGCCTTTGCACTGAGCTACATCCACCATCTAGCTAGTAGGTAGATAGACATATATTCTAGATACTTAACCCTATTTTATTTTATTTTTCACTTTGAAAATGGGTCTTTATAAGTAAGTTGCCTAGGCTGGGTTCAAACTTGTGAGCCTCCTGCGTCAGCCTCTCACAATGCTGGGATTACAAGCATGCAACACCTTGTCTGGCTTTCACATTGCCTTTTGTTTGCTGGTTATGTTTTTTAGAAAAGAATTATATTATGTATATGTACAGTATAGTACATGATATTAGATACAAACAGAAAACTGTTTAGCACAGTTAAAAAACTGAGTAAGTGTATAGTCTTGGTTTCATTTATAGTGTATTTTAAAAACTTTGAAATATAATCATATAGTGAATTCTTTTTTCTTTCAAAAATGTTTTGGGACTTATGTTTCATTTTCCATATGCTCCTCAACAATATAAGGTTATAAAAAGATGCCATAGAATTTTAGAAAGAGAATTCTACCTTCATAGCCCATTTCCTCATCTCCCATTTAAGCCTGAGCTCATGTTAATTCCAATGCCCATCCACCCTTTTCCTGAATGAGCAGTCATTCCCTCGGTCACCAAGCCCAGAGGGTGGTAACTGGAACTCCACTTACTTGGTCTGTTTGTTTCCACACATTACCCTCTCATGGAATGTCTATCTCTTAATTTCCATCAACACCTCTGTCCCTGGTATGTCCTATAATCCTTCCCTTTATTTTTAAAACTGTCTACTAGTATAACTTCTGCTCTCCTCTAAAATGTGCTATCTTTAAGTTGTACCTGTCTTCCTTTTTATTTTTTGTATCTACCAATACTATTGCATGTACATTGATGGGCAACTTATGGATCAATTGATGTAAGGATTGCTATGGGGAACCGACGAATCAATTTATATAAGGATCGGTAGGTGATAATTGTAGAGAAAGATCTTTGTTTACTGAAAAAACTGAATTGTACTGTTAAATGATAAGAATAAATAATAATTCATTATATGCTATATGATGTTATGGATTAAAAATCAAATGTCAGTAGACACATGTTGATATATATAAATTGGTAGATAGGAAGATGTAGTTCTGTTTATAGATGAACTATCTAGATACATATTGCCCACAGAAATGGTTGCAAGCACTATATGGAAACTTAATTCTTAGAGTAGCCACATGAAAAGATAAAAAAGACAAGCAAAAACTATTATTACAACATATTTAGACTAGTATAACTTCAAGAGGCAGTCAAATGTTGAAAGTATTCAATGAGCTATTTTACACTCTTCTATTGTACTACTTGAAATCTCACGTGCGCACAACATATACCTAGTGGCAACCACACTGGACAGTATGATGATGAAACATTTTCATTGCTGCAAGAAATTATGCAAGGCAACCTTAGTCATCTGGACGTTAGTGAAAAAATAAAGTCTTCCTAACTGCAAAGAACTAGCCATGAAGGACATGTGTATTTTCCAAAATTCAGGAAAATTTGTTAGTACATCATTGACTTGGTGGAGTATTTTCATTCTAAATATGTTTCCTCAGATGCTCTCAGTTCTAGCAACAACTCAGATACTGTCGCAGAAGGTAAAGCATCTCTGAACCCAAGTCTGACTCTAGGCTTTATCATTTTCAGGGTGTTTGATTTGGAGTAACTAATAGCCTCTCTGTACCTAATTTTTCCACCCATAGCATGGCTGAGATGGACGATTAAATAAGATAATGCATGTATAGAGTGACTTACTGGCTCTCAGTGAACTTGAGTTTCCTTAGGGTCTCATTCCAGCTACCATAAACATTTCAGGTCTGACCTAAATAAGGATAAAATGTGAGTGGTTTGAGATACCCTCTCAGCAAAGCAGCACTTCTCTATTTTTTTTTTCTGTCACTGCACTGATCAGACAATCATCTGATAGCCTTATAAAGTTTACTTCACTCTGCTAGGCACTACGCAGATGAATAAACTACGATCCTCTTTGTGGGTATGTTTCTATTACCAAGTTCACGTTTCTAGATTGTAAGTTGTAGGTCACTTGAAGCTCCAAACATGGGTAACATTTGAATGAAACACAAACTCAATCTGTGAATGAGATGATGTGTTCTTGTGCATCTCTGTCCATGTGTGCATCTGTGTAAATGTGCAATTGCTTGTGTAAATACACACAGATGTGTGCACATATGTGTCAATGGATATGGGGGTGCATGCGTGTGAATATATGCATTGTGTGCACATCTATGAGGTTGCATGCACGTGTGTGCATGTGAGTGCCTGAACATATATGTGTGAATACATGGCTCTTTCTGTGTGTGTGTTTATACCTTAAGAATTTTCTATTACTCTTCTGACTTGGCTCACTGGCTTGGGGAATTACCTGACCTGGGATCAGAAACCACAGCAACTTGGAGATTTTGGGAAGTTTTTTATTCTTTCTCATTTTCCACTTTCTCCTCTGAAAATGTGGGGGCTGAAGCAGATGATTCCTAAGATTCTGTCCAGCATGAATATTCCATGACTCAGTGGATCTGTGCATGACTAGGGCCAAGGTTCTCATTCTTGTTATCACAGGCAATCAAGAGTTGGCAAAACACTTCAGTCCTCTGTCAAAATGCTGCTCTCTTATTGAACTCCTATTATTAGGTCCACTACATTCACATAAGACTGAGAAATATGAAAGCAACTAATTGACCAATTGGATGGAGCCCAAGAAGAGGGCAGCCATCCACCAGGCTTCATTTACAAGTTTCATTCCACTCAGAACTGACTCATCAACCAACCCATGAAAATATAACAAATGGCACCTGAAACACAAACATAGGGAAGTCATGAAGGGTAGACAGGGAACAGCCTTGGAGAAGACACTTTACCTGGCCTCTCTGCATTTTGAGATTCTAGAATTCTGCAAGGATAGGAGTTAGTAAATTATCAAGAAACACAAGAAGCGAATATGCATTGGCATGGTGGCATGGGCAGTTATTTCTCTAAAGGCAAACAGAGCATTTCATTGTGACATCCACAGGACCCTCTATGTTGTCGGGAAAAAAATGACCAGACATAAAATCTGAAAGAGGCAGCAGGCAGGTGGAATGGGAAAGAAAATGAGTAAATGTGAGAAAATGTTAGATACTGGTGATTTTCAGTGGGGTTTATGGATGGTAGTAGTCATGTGCTTTTCCATAGGTGTAGAATTTTTCAAGAGAAAAATGTAGCAAGATGTTGCATATTTTCAAGAAAATAAAGAAAATTTAAAAACTGGAAGTGAGCATATTCTCTAAGGTGAGTCCCCAACTCATAATCTTTTTTAAAAGGAATTCTTTGATCCAATAAGTTTAGAGCTGCTTTGTTCTACACAGTCTTCATGAAGGTTTGCAGAGGAGTCATGAACAAAAATAAACGCTTAATATTTCCAACTCAGTGTACTCCACACCTGTTTTCATAACCATAAAATCACATATGTGTGCAACACTCACTAACATAAGGAATTAATGTCTCAGGAACATGAAGTAGCTCATTCTTTATTGTATTTATTCCTTCTTCTTTAATTGTTTTCTACATACCAGACACACAAAAGCATGAGAACAAGATATACTGTATATTCACAGTCATGAACAACCAAGAAGAGGGGTGAGGAAAGAGAAAAACATTATGATTGTAATAAAATTGAAATGCATGTTTTAAGCCACACAGTTACAGAAGTGTGGAGGTCAAAAGTGGAATAAAGATCTGCCTAGAAGAGTAGCAATGGCCTACTTCAAATAAGTACCTGGAAACTTCCTCAGTTGAGAGAAGAAAAATACAAAGGATATAACTCACTGGGGTCTGTCCAGCTTTGCCCAACAAATATATTATTACATCACTCTGGGTATTTGCCCCTGTATTGCTCAAGGGTGCCCTCTTAATCTCTTTACAATAGTCTACATAATAAGTTTCTACATAGGGAGGCACGCAGCAGGCTTCAGATTCTTGCCATCATAAATGCTCATGACTCAATGAATCTGGAAGTCCCTGAAATGCTACATCACTTCACTTTAGTGACTGCCAAGAGTGAGGACACTTGAGGCTGAAAATAACAAAATGTGACAAACAGGGACATGTACTATTTGCCTGCTTATATGTCTGGTGGCAGATGGCTCTAGGCTAGTTTGGTGGCTCATCAGGGCTATCAGAACCAGCTTTTCACACATCCTCACTTGAAATAATACTATGCTCATTCCTATGTTACACATGAAGGACTTGGCCAAGTTTCTCCAGGTCGCACAAGCAGGAAGGAGGATCCAAGTTTTTCAAATTATTCCACCAGCAGAGACTGTTCTTAAGATAATAAAACAGTCTGACCAATCAAGAAGTCACACAACTTGTCAACACGACTCAGCAGGATACACTCTGACTGATGCCCTGGTCACAGTGGTACAGCTGCCCTTTCCCAAGGAAGACCCTGTGCATCTCTCAACGACCACACAGCCTACATCGCAGCGCACACTGCTGTCAGCAGAGGAGGGGCCTCCACTCCAGTGAAGGAACCCAGAGACTTCTCCTCTTCCCCAAGAGATTTATAATTAACCCTGCAAAAAAATTAAGAAATTAATATAAAAGTTGCCATGTTGCCAATGCTTTTATTATACTTTAATTTACTAGAAACATTTTCCCAACACCCCTGGGGAGTAAGTACAGTGCAAAATTGCTTACATTGCTCTTAAGAGCTGAAGTAAGCGTTTCCTTTTCATCTTCCATAATCCCATTAAAAAAAAAAAAGCCAGAAAGTCTGTGGACCAGAAGCAGCAAATAGATAACTGTATCACTCTGGACATTTTTCACTGGCCCCTTCTAAGACCATCCCTCTCCCTGTTTTTGTCAATAATTCTACAGTTTCCTCATAATTAGTTTACAGGTAAAGAAGTGATGAAATAAACTCATTGGATAGGCACCTGCACATCACTCTAGTTAAGTTACTAGTGTTTCAAGTGGTTCTGTCATCACACAGAGAATAAAGTAGGTGGCAGTTACTGAGAAAGAATACCAGGGGAAGGAGTGGCTGGAATGATCTGCTGCTAGGAACCTTCAGGGAGTAGAGTTAAGGGTCTGGGTGTCCAGAGAACCACAGTTGGGTTCCCAGTACAGCCATTTACAAGCAGTGAGCCACCAGACAATTTAGCAAAACTCCTTTGAACCTCAGCTTCCATGCCTTTCGAAATAACATAATGGCAAATTTACCTTTTCATTATTGAATCCAGTGACCTTCTCATTGAGCTACATTCTTAGCCCTTTTTATTTATTTATTTATTTTTTATTTTTAGAGTCTAACTCAGTTGCCCAGAGTGGCTTGAACTTGCAATTCTCCCGCCTTAGTTTTCCAGAGTGCTGAGATTAGAGGTGTGTATCATGTGCTGAGCTTATTGTCAACTTCAAGTGTAACGATATGAAAGAGAAAGTTTTGCTCAGCTTGTGGACACAAGCAAATGTTTAATCCATAGCAACTATGGTTTGAAACTGTATCTGAATATTCCTTATCCAAAATGCTTGGGATCAGAAGTGTTTTGGAATTTAGAGGATTTTTTATTGGATTTTAGAATATTTTCATATACATAAAGCAGTATCTTGTGGTTAGGATCTAAGTCTAAATAAAATGCATATATATATATACATATATATATATATATGTATATATATATATATATATACCTTTTGCATGGATCCTGCACATAACTTAATAAAACACTGCAAATAATTTCATACATGAAACAAAGTTTCCTGGTGTTCAACTTTCTAGTTGGGTTGTCACGTCGATGCTCATAAATTGTGGGTTTCGGGACAAGTCAGATTTCAGATTTTCAGATAGACAGGCCCAGGCTGTATTAATATGGACAGTCAGCCTAGGGTACAGTGAGAGGTGGGCAAGAACAGCTCTGAGACTGTTTCAGATACATTATGTCTATGCTTCTTTTCAGTGAGCGACTCTCAGCCTGCTGTAGTGGAAAGACTTAAGTAAGCATGGGTGATTGATGCTGGAGTCAGTGTACTTACTGATAGTATCAAGAAATATCAGAGCACCATGATGGTCACTGATAGCAGTAGGTTTTCATAATGTTCAAAATGGGATAATGTAAGTGATATCTGTTACCTGAAAAAGGCTTTCTAAATTGAAAGGACTAAACATCTTCTGAAGTACTTGGTTTCTGGCCAGAGGACCTCTCTCAGACTTCTCAAACACAAGGCCATATAAAACACTGCCGTAGAAGTTGAACTTGGGTAACTCTCTAGATCAATTGTTTTGCTTAATGATTGGAGCAGGTTCCACACAAGTGTTATATAAAGCAACACGATTGCATCATACAAAATAAGGAAGATTTTATAAGAATTTGAAAGACAAAACATGATGCTTCAAAGGAATCATATTACACACCACTTGTAGGCATCAGTATATTTTCAGCTGCCATTAAAAGGTAAAAGTAAGTGGAAAAGTACAGGGTCTCATCAGATTTGAACATTTTCTTCCCACAAGCAAATCTTTCCCCTTTGATTACATCACTGTCTCCAAGTTCTATATGTGAGAGTGAGAATCTTGGCCAAATTATATTTTTCCTTGAGAAATAGCAACATCTTTTGGTAATTGAAATTATTCTCAAAATATCTTGCCACCTCAACTTATTAAACACAATTTCCAATACTTTGTTTTGATTCCTGTGTCAAATATCAACTTATAAATACTTTTCTATTCATGGTTAGTGAATGGACCAAGAAATGCAAACAAAGATCTTAAAAGTAAGAAATGAACTTTTCAAATAAACCTTTCCCTGCTTAGAAATGGCCAAGGAGCTCTTGGAGGAAAAGAAAAAGGCACAAATGCATTATGATCAGTCTTCTTACTTAACTAAGAAATCTAATTGGTAATATGTAATGGAAAAACTAATATATCATACACATTCACATGCATTTCACATTTATTTGGGAGATTAAAATTTGAAATAGTTTCTCATTTAGAAATACACTGGTTTGCAAATAACTGAAATCCTAAATGCAGAGGCTGAAATGAGTAGGCATTAATTTTCCCACATGATGTAAATTCAGAATCAGTATATTTTCCCCCACAGTTCAGCCATCCTGTGAATCCCAGTGATTGTGAATTACATGCAGCAGATCCACCATTATGATACCATTTTGCCATCATTATGTCCATTATGATGTCACTGTGACCATTATCATTCATATGAGCATTGTGACACCATTTTGATCATTATGATGTCATTATGACTATTATGATATCATTATAACCATTATGATGTCATGTCCATTATTATGTAATTGTGGCCATTAGGCAATCGTCACAATCATAGTGATATTATTTTGGCCATCAAGGTGCCATATGAACGTTACAATACCATTATGACCATGACTTTGCTACTTTAATCATCACAATGTCATTATAACCATGATGATACCATTATGACCATTACGATGTAATTATAACCATTATTCTGTCATGATGTCCATTAGGATACCATTAAAGATGAGAAGGAAAAGGAGATGGAGAAGGTGCTATTTTATCAGAATAATGGAATTGTCTTCAGAAGCCCCTAGCAAGCTTCTAGTTACCTCACTTTGCTCAGAACTTGTCTCTTCTACCTGAAAAGCAAACATAGATGAGCACATTGCCAGGGCGAGCACATCTGGTAATTTTATACACATAAGGATATGGTGATATAATTATGAAGATAATTTTTCATCTCTAGAAAGGCCCATTCACTGTTATGATGAGTGATCAGACTTTGATGTTTACAAACATCACTCGCCTTAAATGTTTATTTACTTAATATTCTGTTGAGACATAAGTTATTTCTGCAGCCAAAGGGAAAGTTATGGGCTACCTGAACTGGTAGAATGCTTCCCACCCTTCTATACTGAGCTGTGGGTCCTGCTGTCTCTCTGCAAAAACATCCCTGTATCCACTTGAAGGTATTGATTTTAATTAATCACAACATATGGCAACTTTGATCAATAGAAAGGTACAGGGGAAGAACAGAAGCTGTAAATCACCATTATTTCTTCTCTTCTGAGATCTTTTCTTCAACTTTAATTCAATGTTTCTATTGCACACAATGTTGCTCAGATTCAACTAATGTGTTCATAATTACACTAATCACTACTCTTGCCAGATGCTATTAGATTCTGGGTGTTTATTCATACAGTATCCCATATCATTTTACTGCATTTTACTATTATTCACACTATAAGAGAGGGAAATTTGAGAATTTAAATAAACTTTCAAAGGTGTAAACACTGTTAATATTAGAGCTCAGATCTGAATTCAGGTCTGACTCTTGCTGCAGTTTTACTTGAGCTTCTAACTATTTTGAGTGTTTTGGTACAGCGATCCAAACTTTGGTAAAAACCTTTTCTAATCACTTCTCAGAAGTTCCATCTAAATGTCACAGACAAGGAGCAATTTGCCTGACATAGCACAGACGACAGGTCATCACACCTAGAAACTTGCAGATGTGTCTAGTCCCCAGGCCCCTGTCACCTCCAGTGCACTGGAAACATCCTACAGGATTATTAGCGCACAGTGTAACCAAGCAGCATGGCCTGAATGGATGAAGCCGTTTCTGATCTGACATGGAAAATATAATGTAGCCACAGAGCACAAGCCCCCAAATCAGACTGTTGGTGTTCAAAAATCTTCTTTCAAGCTTACTCTCAGATTTATGGTATCTTGATTAAATTTGCAAAGCTTCAGCTTCCAAATCTATAAAATGAAGGCAACAAGATTAAGACCTTATTAAGAGGAACAAAAAACAATAGGGAGAAGGTAGAGGCAGAACCTAGAATACGGAGAAGAGAAAGGGGCTGCACCATCATGAGCCAGTTACTTACCTTCAATGAACTTCAGCTTTCCTTCTCTAAAATGGGGATAATAACCTACCGTTAAGAGAACTCAGTCAGTGAATATGCAACAAGGGTTTGTAACTGTTCCTGACAGATGGCATATGCTCAGTAAGCTAGCTGTCATCATCTTCATCATGATATCTATATTATCAGCTATGCTGAATTTCAAAGACCAGATGAAAACAGAAGAAATGAATCCTGATTTCTTGCATGGAGATATCAGTGATGTCTGCGAGGAACAAAGCAATGCATATCAACACTGGAAACTTGCTTCTCAAGGAGCTTTGCAAAGGGAAGCGTAGGGCACAGCCAAGCCTGGCTAATTAGCTGCATTGCCTTATGCCATGGGGCCCAGGGCATTGCACGGCTGTTGTGTTTGGGGGCTGGAGGCTGCAAAGTCAGCTGTAATTGACACTCACCTGAAGGAATGATGCTAAGGTTAGGTGGAGGGTGGGGCTTGATGGACCTGGGAAACAAAGACACAAAACCTAGGGAGCTGAGCATCTTGCAGAGACACATTCAACCACACTGGGGAAGAAAGTTTGCTTTTCTTTATTTCTTTTTCTGGGGAGGTTGTAAGACATGCATCCCCTTGCCAGTTCTCTGGAGAGTCTCCTCTGCTCATGTGTCATTCTCAGACCAGATTGGAAAGCAGGTTTTCCAGGTATTGCGAACAAGCCCAGGAGTCTTTGATCCAGCCTGTCTAGTGGAATAGAGGGCTTGCTCTTTTTCTTCCTTCAAAGATGTGGCCTTTACCTGACATTTCTCCATCGCAATTTTATTCAGTTCAGGCAATATTCACTGAGGAGAAGCCTGTCATGTGCCTGGCATTGTGTGAGCTTAAGCGGTGAAGAGACAGTGAGAGCCCTGCTGTGGGAGGCTTGTTCCAGCAGGAAGCAACCTGTGCTGAATTAGGACATGTCAAACCAATGGCCACAGGTGTACAAGCAGTGCTTCTCTCTGCAGACTATCCTATGAAAATAACACTGGCTTCATTTAGTCAAAGAAAGCATAAATAAGCTTGCTGTTGCAGCAAGATGAAAGAGAATTTAAAAGCATGGGCTCCAAGACCACAATGTCCATTATCTCACCAAATACTTGTTCTTCACAAGCAAAGAAAGTTTTTTTAATGCCTGTTCCTCAGTTTATCCCTTATACTAATAATGACAATGCTTATCTAAGAATTCTTGAGATGACTCCTTTAAAATTCTTAGAGAAGCATGAAGTCAGTACTAATTTTATTATTACTATTATTAGCATTATAATTATTCTTATCTATTCACTCAGGAACTTCCTAAGTCCTCATACAGTACACTGTACAAGATCAAAGAAGTGGAGAAGTTTCAGCCTAAGGGCTTGAGCAGTGGTATTTGTTCAAAAATTGGTTTTTCAAAGGAAATATATAGACTTGAACTCAGCTTTCAACTTTATGTCCCAGTCTTCTTATCTATGCAATGGGAAACACACATCTGGTACATGTGGGCACTTGTGGTAGAATTCCTCCAAGAAATCGGTATAGAACGCTATATGCAGAGATAGTGACTCCATCTTCAGTTGCCCTTAGCAAATGCTACTTTTGTATAGTTGATCAAGATGAGGTCCAAGGACTCGACCTTTGTCCCATGTGATTAGACCTAGAGAGGGTGCCCACAACAAAAACAACTGTGCTCAGGCTGGTCAATGTATCAACCCAACCAGCTATCCAGAGTAAAATACTTCCAATATGCCAGCAAAACTAAGATGCCTTCTAGAGCATGAAGATTTGCAGACCTCAACTCACTACTACTCAGCACTGTTGTAAAGTTGCTATCAGAGAGAAGAGCAAGGATGGAGAAGTTCAGCCAGGAAAAGGTTCAGGGAGAAACCCTCAATTGTCCACAGAAATGTGCAGGATTGCCAAAATACTTATGAATCAAGATAAACAATATTTTAAGGGCTGTTTTGAAAAACAATTCAAGCAATGCTAAAAAATTCATGATGATAAAAATATCAAAAATTTAAGGCTGATCTGATCCAACACAAGAGGTGTTAATCACTGATTTGCCTTCTCCTAATTCAACCCTGTGACATCCTGTCATTCTTTACCATTTTAATATTTTATATCTCAAAGTTATTTGCATTAATCTTGATTATTTGCATTAAAATAGGATATAACATGATTGCTGAGGTTTTTTGTTGCTCACTTAAATTTTGTGCTGCAGGCAAATGACTCCACTTGTTGCAGGAAATTTTCCAAGCCAAGCCAAGCCAAATCCAACCAAACCAAAAGGAAGACTCTTTGCACCAAGGAAATAAAATGGTAGCATTTAATCTTTACACCAGCGGACTGGTGGAGTTCACGCCAGTGGACTGTTGCAGGGATAATTTATCCCTAGCAACGACCTTGAATCTGGAAGTTTAGGCTATATAGAATTAGCAGTGTGAGTTACAGAACAAGTGACCAAATGTTACATGATTGGTTCCATACATTGAATCATATATTGACAGTCTAGTCTTGAAACAATAGAAATGTTCCAGGAACCAGGGGAGGGGACTCTTACAGAATGACTATACTTGAGGGCATTACTATAATACAGGAATCATTAGGGAGAGAGAGACTTGATTGAATGAAAGTGGTTAAGGACATTACCATAACATAGGAGTTGTTCTGGAAAGAGAAACTTGACTGACTGAGCACAGGTCAGCCCAAGGTGCCTTAAGATATAGGCAATCGTTCTGACATTGTCAGGGTCAATTGAATTTACCAGAGACAGCAGAACAGCGACTTGGTCAGTCTTCCAATTAATCATGAAATATCTATAAGTTTGTTATTTTGCCCCAACACACTCTCCCTGCCCCAGTTCTACTGCAGAAACGTACAAAGCTCCTGCTGGATCCTGAACAGAGGGAAGCACCTTTCCTTTTCTGGTTCCTGAGCAAGGGACTCAGGTTTTCTGCTGTCCTCAACCTGGCATGGGGACAAAAGGAAAAGTACCCACGGGTGAACATTCCTGCCTACCCCTTAGTGCTAAGGAGGCCAGAACAGGACAGAATTCTTGTGGAATGATTCTTTAAAAGACTGGTTAAGGAATGAAGCGGGAGGATCCACTGCAAATCTCATGTAGCTGTGTTTAGAAAGAAAGGCCTTTGGGAAGACTTGATTATAGATGCCAGGGTGGTGATAGGAGAGGAAGCAGAGAGAGATGCCAGTGAGGCTCCATGAGGAGCAGGGGGGTAATAAAAACAGCATGGCAGGACTCCTTGGGGCCTCCTGTGGTGCCTCGCTGGGGCAGGGTTTCAGAGTGAGGACACAGAGAAGGAATGGAAAGAGGATTTTAAGAAGTATTGCCCTCTTCCAGATGGTCTTCCAGAAAAGAAAACACAAAATGTGATTTCTGTCACCAAAAACTGGAAATTTACTTATGGAATTGGCAGCAATCCCCAGTTGGACAATGTGAGTTTTGGCGACATTAGAACAATGCCCCATTAATGAGCAGCCCAAGCACAGTGGTACTCCCTGGAACTTACAAGTGACTATCACACATATAATTCAACACATTTGACTCCAAACTCCCCAAAGGGGTTTATTTTTTAGTCAACAGCCCTGCTTTCTTTAAAAAAAAAAAATGTTTCTTTGATAACTGTCAGAAACAATAAAAAGTCCTCACCATTTACAATATCTATCTCACCATCCCCTTGGGAAGAAAGAAATAAACACACTCTCCAAATAGAGCCTGAAAAATCAACATTGAGCTTCTTCAGGAAACAGGAGGATTTCAGCCAAAGAAAATTCCTGGCTGAGTCCAGCGCAGTCTTCCTCGCACGCTATCCTGTTGGTATCACAGGGCGAAACGCTTCCTGACTGATTGATGGGTTATTATCTTTTATATTTGAATTATCTCTGAAATGCCAACCATTATAATAAGTGCTGCTTTTGTCTGACAACAAAGATTGGCTTTATTTTGTCTGCCTGGCATATAAGAAAATACATTGGGTTGATTTCAAGTACTTCCTGTTAATCATTCGTTGTATTAATGGGGAGGCAGTTCTGAGCCACCCCCTCACACACACAGAGTTAAGCACCTTATCTCTCCCTTCATAAAGAAAACAGAAATTCAGCCGAGTGTGGTGCTGTGCAATTATAATTCTAGCACTTTTGGAGGCTGAGACAAGGGAATAACAAATTCAAACTCAGTCTGGGCAACTTAGTGAATTAGTGAGACCCTGGCTCAAAATAGAAAAGAACTGGGGGTGTAGCTCAGTGTGAAAGCCCTGGGTTCAATTCCCAGTACCAAATCCATCGACCTCCCTGGGTGTTTTTCATCTGCCCCTATGGCTGAGGCTAGCAGCCTTATTAGCTAGGGCCAACCCTCCAGTCAGGTGTTTGGTTTTGCAAATGTTTGCTTTTTCTCCTACATTGTCAAGGCCTCTAATTCTCTCAGCAGATTTGAGTCTAGATGAAAAATATTCATTAACTATGTATGTACCCATGTTCCTAGCTGCATGGTTCATACCAACAAAGAAGTGAAAGTAAGTCCAGAGTCCACTGACAGATAAATGGATAAACTATATGCAGCAATCACGCACAATGAAATATTATTCAACTTTAAAAAGGAATGAGACCTTGTCACATGCTACCACAAAAATGAAACCGGAGGATATAATGCTAAGTGAAATAAGCCAGACATGAAAGGACAACTACTGAAAGGTGCCACTGATAAGAAGTAGGTAAAATAGTCAAGATTACAGAGACAGAAAGTAGAATGGTGCTCACCAAGGAGAAGGAGACAATGTTTGATCAGTAGAAATGTTCAGATTGGCAAGATAAAACATTCTGGTGCTCTGTCACAACAGTGTAAATATATTAAACACTACTGAACTATACCATTAAAAATAGTAAAGAAGTTAAATGTTATATTACTTTCTCTGCAATAAAAAGTCTATATACACAATGGAACATTATTCAGTCATAAAGAAGAACAAAATCACGTCATTTTCAGGAAAATGAGTAGAACATGAAAATGTAATGCTGAGTAACATAAGTTAAAGTTAAGTACACCACGATTCCTCTTATACAAAAAAACTTAAAATATAAACAAATAAAAGAATATAATAATATAGAGTTGGTAGGAAACCAGAAGGCAGATTTCTGGAAATGAGGAAGGGAATCAGAAGGGACAGATAAGGGAGAGGGAGGCGTAAGAGATCAAAAATGATCAAGATATACTAATTGCCTGTATCAATGCCCATCACTGTTCTGTACTGCAAACATATACTAATTTAAAAATAAACTAAATTTATTGAATTTTTAACAATATGACTTTATTAAAGAAAAATTAAAAGATAATAAAGAAAGACCCCTAACCTGCTCCTGTCTCCCCCCATCCACATGACCTCACAGCAGCACTGCCGGGCAGGTATTACCTCTATGGGGGCCCTGTGCTCACTCACGTTCTCCCCACACCCTGAGCCTGGCCAGTATTCACCCCACGGGGCCTGCTCATGTACACCTCACCAGGGTAGCACCACAGGCGGTGAGGCACACACTATGCACAGTTCTCTGTTCCCCTGCTGGATTCTCTTTTCTCCTGCTCTCCATGTCCACTAGAAATGGGCCTATGGACTCCATGTAATGTACCCTAATCTATCCACCTCCCCAGATCTCCACTAATGGCACCCACAATGTGACCAGTACCATCTCTCTACGAGATACTGGCGAAGGAATCCAGGTTGGAGTCTCTGTCTCCACCTAACCTCTCCTTCACACTCTGTATTACATGCAACTGCTGGTGATCTTTTAATAATGTAAATAAGACTTTCCACTGCTCGAAACTCTCCAACGGTTTCCTGGAATGAGTGTGTGCAACACGCACTTCTCATTGCTAGCGAAGACTCTTCATGACTTGACTCCTCTAACTGCTTTCTTCATTTTCTACTACCTTTCACTCTTCATATCCTGAGCAAAAAAACTGCTTCCCAACTAGGGTCCATGTCCTGTCTCTGCCTGCTGAGTGGCTTCTTTGTTGCTGTTTCTGTGACTGGCATTTTATTTCCTCCCTATTCCAGCCTACAGTTGAATTCGTAAGATCTCCTGAAAGAATCCCATCCCAGCCAACAGTTCCACTGGCCTTTAGCACATATGTCTCTCTCAATTTTAAATCTCATAGAGTAAACATGGTTTTCTGAGCATTTTCTTCCTGGGCGTTAGGGGCTTCTTCATTTATTGGAAGTCAGGATATGCACCTGTCCTCCTCATCGCTATACCTCAGGTAGAGTAAATAATATACTCCCTAAAGAATATTAGTAGAAGAATCCTGGTAACATTCTGTGATCAAATAAGGGCAGAGGTAAACCATATATATGTGTGCATGTGAACATGTACCTATGTCCTGGCATGTGTTTCAGATGAAGGAACCATGTAGTGTTCAACTAAACATACCCTCTGTTGTTGGCAAAGCCTCTTTGCTTCCACGGAGGCTGAGAATTTTAGGTGGCGTTCTTCTTAGACTCACTGAAAGCTATAGCTTGTGTTCAATATGGGTAATGGGTACTAGATCTCAATACCTGGGTCTTCTACAGAGTTCCTATGTTGAAACCTGGCATCTACTAAGGTAGTGCTAAGAAGGAGACCATGTAGAAGGTTATTAGATCACAAAGCAAAGCTCTCATGGGATTAATGTCCTTAAAGAGAAGCTAGAGGGAGTCTTTTGCCACACGAGGACCCAGCAACAAGGTAGCATCTGTCCCTGAGGCAAAGAATACGTCCTCCCCAGACAAGAATCTGTGGATACCTTAATCTTGTGTTGGCCAGCCTCCAGACCTGGAGCAGCATACTTCTATTGTTTATAAGTGACCCAGTCTAAAATAGTTTGTTATAACAGCTTGAATAATCTAAGACCATGGGGCTTGGGAGTGTAATCTTACAGGTTGAACACAGTTGTGTATTGAACTAAACTTGTCATCTCTATGTGTCCTGACTGGAACTGTACTAACAGTTTCACAACTGAGAAGTGACAGACGTAAAGTATAAGCTAGTAGGCTGAGAACGCAGAAAGACAGAAATAGTCTAGGTGACTCACTCTTGATGACATTGTCAGTCACTGAACATGCTCTGTCTTCTTATTTTATAAGGACTTATTATGTCGAAGAACACACGTCTTTATTGTATGACACTCATAATCTATTGCAGACTCCTGGGAGTCTTGGGTGACACACTATTGCATACTGAACAATTTCTGTAATGATGCTTCCCACACAGCAAATGCCCAAAATCAGGACTAGAATTAGGATAAGTTATACAACTGAAGGGGCTGGGAAGCCCAGAAATCAAGATAAATCATCCAATTTTAATGTAATACTTTATAAAATCAAAAATAAAACAAAATGTGCACAATGAACAAAATATTTAAACTTTAAATCAAAACAGGATCCCTGTCTCTGCAGGGCTTTAAGCACATGATCCATTCTAAGCCCAACCCTACTCTGAAAACAATTGGTTAAGCAACTATGTGAGCATTTTGTAGCCCTGATCTGAAGTTCAAATTCATGACCATCCTTACTCTTCAGGTATGGGACTCAGAGAGAGATTGAGCCACCTATCTGGGATCTGAGATCTAGGAGTGGCCTGGATGACCCCAAATGTTGTGCTTTTAACTGATGCAGTAGAAGATCTCTTTTATAACACAGCTTGCCAGATCTCAGATGGGAAGTATCTGAGGTACAGAAGGAAAATTGTAGGAGGTTCTAACACTCAGACCTTGCTCTGAAATTTTTTTTCTATCAAATAACACTGCGTGGGCACCCACTACTCTGGCCATTGTGGGACTGTGGCTTTCCACTAATGAGGTTATTATACAAATCCTGACTCAGAGCCAAGAGTCATGAGTGGCCTCCAGCAGCCTGAAGACCCACAGGCTTTGATTAAAAGGAACATGCATTAATACATTTGGAGTTAATGAAGGCATCATCCCACTTACAGGGTAATAGGCAAAGAGGAGGGAGGTGAATGAGGCAAGTTGCTGCAGGCATGGCACTGGTGCTGGACTACAGTGGGTCCTAAGGCTTTGCAGGTCCTTTGGGATACGGCATGCTAGGTAAATGCCAACTAATAGTGACTGAGTAGAAGGGACCCATCACACAATACGTCCCTCTGAAAAGCTTCCTGCCA
The DNA here is from genome assembly GCA_004363535.1 of Dasyprocta punctata. Taxonomy (NCBI): domain Eukaryota; kingdom Metazoa; phylum Chordata; class Mammalia; order Rodentia; family Dasyproctidae; genus Dasyprocta; species Dasyprocta punctata. The sequence continues at coordinate 32,959 of RJWM01000476.1, read as the reverse complement.
CACTTCGTCCTCTAAATCTTTATGGCTTCTCTACGGGAAATGCAATTGGAGAAAGTAGGCCAAAGGCAGGGAGAAGCACTGACCTCTCTCCCAGGACAGGGCACCAGGCACACCCTCTGAGATGCCGATGCATGAGATGGGGGCATGAGAAAAAGAAACAGAAGTAAAACATCTGATAAAGAGAGAAAAATCCGTGAAGAAAAGAGAAGGGGAAGGGATGAAATATTGTTATCACCTCCACGGCTGCTAATTTCACCAGGCTGCTTTTCAAAGTTCCTTTCTCTGACTGACAGCTGGCCTGGGGGCTTTGCTGAGCTAAAGGCATCAGCAGAGCAAAAGATGTCAGTGAGTGGGAACTGGAAAGGGAGCCAAAGGAGACCCTGAGAGACAAGGTTCCAGGCCCATGGGCGAATGGGGCAGGATCAGTGCCAGGGCTGTGTGGGGTAGCAAGCCCCCAGCTTGCATCCATGCCAGCAGCTCTGTGCTGCATGCTGAGGTCAGGCCTGCTGCCTCCCAGCCCTAGGGCCCACATGGTTTCCTAACAGAGCAGACAGAGTACCTTCCTGCTTTGTCAGCAGAATTGTCAACCCCCTCCCTGAGCGCCTGCTTCATCTCTGGCACCCGGGGCAGCGGAGCAGCTGGTGGGAGGAATTGGAGCAGCTATGAAGGATGACTTTTCTCAGACTGACAACCTACTTCCTCAGAAAGTGTGTCTGCTTGCTTCTAAATCCTCTCTCTTTGTGTTTCTAATCTTGGAGTCTGGTCACCTGACGCCTCCCACTCACTCCTCAGGGACCAAAACTGCACAAGCTGCCAGGCACAGGCCATTCAGGAGGGCCCATCTGAGCAAGAGTCCACTCTGCCCAATGGTTTGGATCAGGCCCTTGAAGAGAGCAACCAAATTCCTGAGCAAGGGCCTCCCTGAGCCACAGCACCTGTGCTTAGCATGGAGGGGCTGGGCAAACAGCAGCAGTGAAATGTGGAGCCACTTGGGAGACATACACACCTGGGCCTCTTCACTCAGCACACCGAGAGTGGAGTGTTTCTGTTTTCTCCCTAAAGACCTCTCACGCCCTCCCAATGCACTCTCCTAGCTCAGCCCTCATCACCTCTCCAGCTGGCTCCTAACAGGCCTTCCCAGTGACGCTTCAGCTTCTTGTGCTTTCTTGCTCATGGGATACAATATTTAGACAGCATTGTTGATAGCTGATAGACAACAGACAGATAGACAAATAGATAATAAATGGATGGGTGGGGTGAATAGAGGAGGGATATGGGTAGAGATAGGTAGATAGATAGATGATGGATGGTTAGATAATAGGAAGATAGATAGTAGATGATGGATAGATGAGAAGATTAAGAATGGATGCATGTTCAAATGGGCAGGTTGTTAGCCATCTAGGGAATTGATGGTCAGTTACTAGAAAGACAAACAGAGAATAGTTGGGCAATATACATGAGATAAGTACACAATAGACAGGCAGACAGACAGAATGATGGACATGTACAGTTATAGTGACTTCTCATTAGACCTAGGATTCCAATCATTCTTTTTACTTTGGCCCATCCAACTTGATCTGGCCTTAATAGTAGTAGTAGTGGTCTTTACCTAAACTCTTGATCTGTTATTGTAGGCTTTTCAGTCCATTGGCCTTATTTTTAAATTATTTGTTTACTTTTTATTCTCTCTGAAACACTGATTGCATAATTCCATCATTTCTGTGCACCTCCCTCCTGCCCTTCTCTCTGGTCTGCTTGGTGCAGCTCAACTAATGTTAACCAGCACCTTCTTCCACCCCACCAGGAAAGCTGCTGCCTGAACTTGTGCCTTCCTCCCGCAGATCGTGAGGTGATGTATTTAATGACTTGCTTGTCATCCCTGTCATCTCAGAGAGCTGACCTTGGTTCTCCTTCACTCATTTCATGTTCTGTGAAGCTTAGTGATGTTCACTTGGCCTGCGTGTGGCCCTGTGTGCGGCCTTGGGACAATGAGTAGAAAACATAGACATGATCTTAGCAGAGCACTGTGCACTCTAAACACTGGACACTGGGCCCTGTCCCTGATGTTCATTGCCATTCTGTCACTATTTCCTTACAGATCCCTGGGTGAACAACACCGTCCCCTTACGCCCCAGTGTCCTCATCTGTACAGTGAGGCCAGTTTCAGTGCAATGGGGCCAGTCACAGCACCAGCGCCAGTTCTGGCCAAGACAGTGACTGCCACACAGGACAGAACAGAGCGCTTCCTCTGCTGAAAGCCCCACCAGAGAATCAAACATTACTCTTTCCATTCTCATTTTGCACCAAGCGTATCCCCTTTTTAAGTTCAAACAATACGGTCCTTCTATTTATATTCCCCTCAAAGATATTTTAAATGAATTTGACTATGTTTGTTCATTTGAATCCTACATAAACTTTCCATTTTTTTATACTTGAATGAGAATGAGTGAAAAGCAGTGATTTCCTTTTAATAAGTGATTCATTTCTACCCTGCCCTGAATATCTTCCAGGAGGGCAATACAGCAGGACAAAATGCCCTTGGCCCTGAAACCCCTGGTTAAACTCACTTCATGCTGCAGGAAGGTGGGGTATTATATCCCTATCCCAGACTCCAGGGAAGGAGGAAACTCAGAGACAATAAAGTAACAATCATTTCAACTGCCATTTATTAAGCACCTACTGTCTTCCATACACTGTGCTAAGAGCTTTTCGTTTGTTATCTCTCTTGATCCTCAGAAGTATTAGTACAGTTTAACTTTGTAACAGAGGATACAAACTTTTAGGTTAAGTAGTCACTTGCCCAGGATTCCACAGCAAGGAGCTGGTGAGCAGGGATTTCAACCTGTTCTCTCAGACAAAACTCTTCTTAACTTTAAGACCCTAGCAGCCTGTCTGAGAGGCACTCAGAGGCCTCCTGGCAGGAACTGTGGATTCAGAGCTTCTAGGACACACTTCCCAAGGGAAATCCTTTGTTAGTGCATCTTTCTTCACTCTGGGAGAGAAAAGTTTTAGTACCTAAACTGTAAAGGATGTGAGTTTCTTTTTTTAATAGGTTGGATTTTTTTTAGTAATATTAGATTTATAGCAAATTAAGCAGAAAGTACAGAGATTTCTCATATACTTACTGGGCCCACACATGCACAGCCTCTCTCTCCCCTTTTTAATGTCTTCCACCACCATGATGCACTTATTAAGACTGATGAACCTACACTGAGGTCATTTTCACTCAAGGTTCAGGTTTACGTTACAGTTTACTCTTAGAGGTGTACATTCTACAGGTCAGATGCAGTGTAGAGTAACATGAAGTCACCATTATTGTATCACAAAGAGAATTCTCACTGCCTAAAAGTCCTCTATGATCCACTTATTCATCTCTCTTTCTCACATAATCCCTGTAACCAGTGATGTTTTCACTGTCTCTTGCCTTTTCTAGGATGCCCTAGAGTTGGCATACAGTATGACCAAAATGAAAGTTTTAAATTGAAATTGAGACATGTACTCCTTTTGCAAATGAATCAGGGCCTCTATGATAGATATTGAAGTATGGGACAGTGACTCAGGGGACATAAGATGACTTATGGTACCACCACCTACTTGGAGAGTATCCAGCTGAAAGCAAAGGCTTCCTTATAATTTTAACTTTTTTTTAAATTTTAAACCATTGTTGATTTCTCATTTTGACTAAACCAAGGTTGAGAAATTTGTCATTAAAAAATAGTTACAGCTGAAAGTCCCTAAGATGGGCTAGCTTCTCTCCAGCATGGTTGTTGTTTGGATGCTACTCCTTGACACAAAAATTGTCCAGTAAAGGACTTAGATAAAATATAGACATGTGTGTTGCCAAACTAGCACCCAAGCAAGTCCTATCCCAGGAATGGATCTCAGAATCCCTCAAGGAAGGAGGGAATGAAAGATGTGCCTAAATCATTGCTCTGAACACATGAAACTGTATTTTCAATCTAAGATTTCTAGAACTGATGTCCTGGCTGGGAGTCAGCAATCTCTTTCTCCCTTGCCAGACAAATTGTTAAAACTGACATGTATGGGTGACATAAACCAACTACACTCTACCTTGCCTCAAGTCTTATTTTATAATTTTGGACTGAATTATCTTTTGAGCTCCTGAAGTCAAGAGGGGAGGCACAGATGTAGGAGATAAGACTAATTAGGGCTTTCATTATGCTAGGGGGACTATATTAATATTTTGTTTCATAACAGAAGATTTACACAGGTTACAGTGTAACCTAAATTGCATCCTCTTACAAGAGAAGTTGTAAGCCCTGCACCCATGAGTGTGAATGTAACATATTTATTTGACCATATGGTGTTTGCCACAATGTAATGTAATTAAGTTATGGATCTCAATATGAGACCATTCTAGATTTAGAATGGATCCTAAATCCAGTGAAAGGTATTCTTATAAAAGAGATTTGACACAGACAAAGAAAGAAGATCATGTGAAAAGAATCAGAGACTGGAGTCATTCTGCCACAAGCCAAGAAAATTCAGGATACGCCAGGAACCAAAGGAGTTGGCAGAGATTATCCCCAAGAGTTTCAGAGGACCCATGACCACAGGAATACCTTGTTTTTTGGACTCTGACATTCAAAAACATGAAAAAACATTTTTCTTGTTGTTGTTCCTTTAAACTACCAAGGTGATTTCTTGTAGTAACCCTAAGAAAGTAATAGAAAGGCAGAGCTTGAAAATGGACTGAGTGAACCCACAGTGCCACTTCTGTCTCAATGCTGAGCTCTGCTTGGTTTTGTACCTCCAGGCTCTGGCAAGTTGTCCCCTTATGGTGTAAAACATAGCCACCAGCAGCTCAGGGACAAGATTCTATCAGTTTGATGCCTCCAGCACTGAGTTGCTTGTTCCTGGCTTGGCCTGTGCATTGTCCCCAAAAGACTCTGCAGTCATCAAGGACCTGCTGACAGAGGGGTAAAAGTCTACATTCTGTGTCTTCCCCAGTAGAAAGACTGTCCATCACTGAGGATAGGACAGTTAGAAGACAAGATGATAATCAGGAGAGAATGAGAGGGGAGGAATCCACTCTCCAGAAAGCAGGGGAAAGAAGAGATGCAAAAAGACCAGATGGAGTGGAGAGAAGGTAGAGAAAGAGGATGAAGTATCTCCTCTGCAAATTTTGTGGGTCAGGTGAGTAAGATCCAGAGAAATAGATATAAGAAAGTGGTGGTCCAGGAGGAGCTCTGGGGTCTTGGTTCCACATGCACTCAGAATTAGTGAGGGGAAAAAAAAGGCACTTTCTAGAAATCAAGTTCAGAAGTGGGATGTTTATATTGACTTTTATATGCATGTTTGCTGTGACAAGCTTAAAGGACAATTCTTAGACAACCAAAAAATTCCTTTCTAAAAATCCACTCAAGTTCACCATTTATGAAATGTTTTGATAACAACTGTTTCTGAGAAATTAAACCCAGAGAAAGTTGAAAATGTCTGCACAACATCTCTCTCATAAACAGATTCAGAGAATATGCTCATCTCCCAAGCTTAGCAAGGAGAGGTATTTCTAAAATATAATATTTGAGGGAATATTTTACAGATGAAAAGTCACGGGCTTCCCAACCTAGAGTGTTCTGAAAAGGTGGGTTTTAATTTCCGAAAAGACAAAAGCCAAGAGAAAAAGAAAATGCATATCTTCATGCACTTGAGAACTAGGATATTACTTAGGTGGTGAAGTTTTATTCTGAAAAATGACTGTCAATTATGATTAATATTCTCCTTATAATTAATTCAAAATCTTATTAAAATCAAACTTTTATAACTTTACATATAAGCATACCGCCTCTGCCAGGATGGAGAATGTGCTTTGCCATTAATTTTACCTGTATCATTTCTCAGTTCTCAAAAAAGGCAATAAAAGTTCCCTCCTCGAAAATCATCAATGCTGGGCCACCCTCATCTCCATAATGACACAATTTCCAATTCACGCCTCATTTTCATTAATGTTTCTGGCCATAAATTTTTAAGCATATGATAAAAAATTTCTGAAGCGGCATAAAACTAACATGAAGAGGGAGTTCATTAGCATGTGACCCTAATTAGAAATTCCACATTAACTTCACATTTCTACTTCTGCAGATTCAATAATGTTGCATCTCTAGTCTGAGTGTGCTTTTACATGGTGGGAGGAAATATTCCTCTTGGTTGTTTAATTCTGTGGCTTTATTTTTAAAACAATCCATGTGTCTCCTCTGTTGTTGAATAAGTCAACAGACAATCGTAACATAGAATGCCTTTTGTGTCACAAATTATCCGGAAGAATTGTGAGAAGGTCTTTGCTCAATGCTTTATTAATGATACCAGATCATAAAAGAGGGGGAAATATGCTGACTCTGTCTCTTTTCTAATGTTGGGTGATAAAAATGCTACTTCAGGATCCAGAAGGTTAAGTTCTAATGTGTATTTTGAATAGAGTATGTTGGAATAATTGCCTCATAAAGCAAAGCATTGCCCAGCCCGCTAATGGCCGCATAGTGCAGGGCTCAGCAAAGACGACCAAGCTTACTGGAAAAAATGCTGTGCCTCGACTTTTGCAGCCCTCTCATATGAAGTTAACTTTCCCCTCCCCTTGATTTTCAAAAAGGTATAAAATCCCATCACACATTTCCCAGTTCAGATGTGCTGCTGCCTGTGACAGGCAAGAGAGCTTGTCTGCACAGAAAATCCCTCTATCAACTCTGAGTCCCTATAACCTCATCACCATGCAATCACCTGCTGTGCTGGACTTGACCCAGTACCATATTACCTGGAGAATATGCTGGAATTAATTCCCTGGGATTTCTGAAGCTAGGTCATAGATGACCTCTTGTTTCCACCTGAGAGTTCTGGATGCTGTGCACTGGGGAAATGCAGGTACCTTCTCAAGGATGGGACTGATTTGTGACAGCCATGCTGTGAGGAAGCCCAAGTTACAGACACAGAGAGGCTCCATGAAGGTAGATGCCTAGGAATCCCTCAGCTATTTCAGCCAACTGAACACAGACACCAGATGAGTGAGGAGAAAAACCATTTTGGTCATGTTACTCCATCCACCCTCTCAAACTCCTGCCCTAACTGTTCTCTGTCACAGCCATATAAAATACCTGAAGTCAGATCCATCCAGCTGAGGCCAGTCATCCAGCAGGAGTTGAATATGGCAGTGAGTTTATTTTTTTTTTTTAAAGATATCGAGATGATCAGTACTGCGACATAATGCAATGGAGTATGGCAAGAGACTTTTTCACATGGAGCAAGTGTGTAAGAGAAGGGAAGGAAAGGGAAGGGAAGAGGAGAAAGGAAGGGGAGGAGCAGGGGAGGAGAAAGTGGGAGAGGGAGGGAGGAGAGGAGAGGAGAAAAGAAAAGAGGGGAGGGGAGGAAAGGAAAGGAAAAGAAAGCAAAGGAAAGGAAAGGAAAGGTAAGATTATGAGTTCCATGAGTTTGTCTTTCACAACTGAGCAGAGGTAAATTGCCACCATTGGCCTTTAGAGTTTAATTCTTTCCTCCTCCTCTATGTTTATTCATCAATTGCTGTCTTTGATATGATCTCTTTGTGAAATTATTTGAAAAAAGCTAAGCATGTGTCTTACCCTTGGAGAATGCAAGCGTTAACTAGCAGGAAACAGAGCCCACTCATTTCCCTTGACACCAGTCTCAACCCTGAAGAAATTCAATACCAAAGGACCACAGGGGATATTTAATGAGGGAGATGTAAATGGGAAATCTTTAGTAAAGTGATCTAAAATCACGCTACACCTACAATCTTAAAGTCTGACTGCCCATATGTTATGGTTTAAACCTAGAATGTTCCCTCAAATTCTCATGTGTTCAGAGCTAAAAGTGGTTAGATCTATAACTAACTGTGTTGTTAGGATGTAGGCCCTGATCAGAAAAGGTGGGTTTCTAGGGCATGACCTGGAAATGCATGCATCCCTTTCCAGCTCCTCTTGTTCTCTGCTTCCTAGTCACCATGGCATGAGCAGCTTTTCTCCACCACAGCTTTGGACCTTTCTCTTCCTCTCTTGGTACCAGTTAACTATAGACTGAAGCTTTTAAAATTCCTAAGTCAAAATGAACTTCTCCTGCTTTAAATTGTGTGTCTAGTATGTTGGTCTAACAATGAAGAAAGTGATTACAACAGCCAGAAAAATCCCTTCCCTCCCAACTGCCTCTCCAAAAACAAAATGCAGAACTGCTTATTTGCAATTCACTCTATCTCTTCTCTGATTTAGCAATTTAACAGGCTCACATTTATGAACCTGGACCCTCTCTCTGCAATCCTCCCTCAGATTTGCAGAACAAAGGAAAGGTAACTAGCTCACTCAAAAAAGGAGTCCACATGCTCATTAAAGCATGCACTGGGGTAGAGAAGAAGGGAAATACTATTACTTTTCTCTCTTATTGCTGTCATGTGAGCAATAGGATGCACCAGCCTATAAAACCAATATCACACCAAGATGCTCACAGAGGAGGAAAAGTGCCCTTTGAAAAACTGAGCAATGAATGAGCTGATTTAATTCCCTGAGATTCATACTGTGTCTGAGAGTGTGATCATGTTAAGGACCTTTAACTAGTGGAATATAGAACAATATTCTCATAAAATTAACAATCAGTCCACAAAGTGTGTGTGTGTGTGTGTGTGTGTGTGTGTGTGTATAGAAGGGGAGGCATTAAAGGTGAAGAACAAAAATAATAATTTATTGGTGACTTATCATGGTATGCCAGGAGATTTCCTCCATTCAGAATTTCATCTTTAAATAGTCTTCTAAATTTGTGATACCTATTCTTCCTTCTTTGAGCACACCAATTACAGAGGCTGGCTCAAAGATATAAAGTTGGTAAGCAATAGAAAGGGGATTTAAAGCTCCCATCAGCTTCCAAATCTGGTCCCCAATCAGGTCATGCTTAAATAGCTTCGGAAGGATGCAGTGTCCAGGGATCAGCCCTACACTTAAGGGTGGTCTTACAAATCTCCTCTTATAAATCTTTCTCCAATACATCAGACAAATGTTGGAGAAGCACCCTGAGAAAGTCATTTCTGCTCTGCCTCAATTTCTCCCTCTGCAAAATGAGGAGTTTGAATGAGACCATTCATGAAGATCCTGGGGTCATGATTAACATGGCAGAGGGATGGACAAAGAGAAACAATGCTAGTAATGTATGGTATCCCAACTATCACATTTTTATTACAAAAAATGTTTCAACAAATTATGTTTTAAACAGAGTTTTCATCCTGCTTGACAATTTATAGTCATGCAATTTTTAAAATGCCAATCATTAAATGCAAAAGAGTGACATATCTAAGCATGCCGGAACTGCTAATGGATGGGAGTATGTTATTGCAACTATAAATCAACTCCTCAGACCTTAAAATGCCATAAATAAGCAAGTCTCTGTGTCAAAATTGGCAAGATGACCAGAATCTCTGTGCTGATTTATTACACAGCACCTTCGTAATCAACACACTGTTGATCTGCCACTTTCTTTTTATATAAATATGTGAATAACTTTTTGACATCAAAATAAATCATAGCTACTAGATCTAAGCTATAACTTGCAAAACGCCAGCAGAGGTGAATGACACTTTGGGTGTGGCCTATTATGTTGTGTTAGAACCTTGTTGACAGAGAAATTTTATTTCTTCCTTGTCATTTGAGTAATAGACACACTTGGCTCAGTATCTTTTCTTGCCTTTTGAGTAAAACCCATCAGTAAAATGAGTAAAACAGATCTGTAACATGTAAACACTTTTATAAATAACAGCTTATTATTCTGTCATAAGCAGGATATGTTTAAGGAAAATAATGATAGTTTTATATAAACAACTGGCTTTGGGCACCAAAGAAAGTCAACTCAGCTACCCAGAAGCAATCTGTTCTCTGGTGAATATTAGCTGTACTGGTTTGAAATCTAGATGTTTACAGCTGGATCTATGAAATCTATTAATCTATCTATCTATCTATCACTTATCTAATGGTACCTTGGTTCACAAATTTAATTTTTTCCACAGTGATTCTGGAAAAGATGACCATGTTCATGTTCATGCAGGATAGATACCTGTGGCTGTGTGTTATGGTTTTCATCTGGATGTCCCTCCAAAGTCTCATGCAGTCAGGGAGGTTGGCTTCTAGAGTTTGTGAATGACTCATAGCCCAATGCTGGGATTATGGGTGTGCGTGCCACACCCAAGTAGGTGTGGTCTACATACATTATAAGGGACAAAAAGTCTTCCCTGTGTGCTCCTCCCTTTGTGCTCCTGTTGCTTGCACTGTTTTCCCCTGCCATGAACTATTGCTCCTCTGCCATGTGCCACTTTGCCTTGGAGCCAGTTGATTATGGACCAAAACCTCCACAAACTGTGAGCTAAATAAACCCTCCCTTCCTTAACTTTGGGTGTTGAGTATTTTGTCTCAGCAAGGAGAGAAAAGTAACCAAGACATTGTGCTTGTCACACAGTGCAAAGTTCACCAAACAAAAACAAAATTTGCAAAATGATTCTGCTTGTTAACCAAACTATTTGCAAACAAATCATTCATGAACCAAGACATCGCTGTGTAATATCTATCTACCAACATCATAACATCATATATATATATATGATGTTGATCAATAAAAGGCTAATAAAGAAAAGGGCAGAGAAAGTGGAAAAATACAACAAGACAAATATCAAAATCAAAGCACAAACCTAAGAAAAAGAGAGGAAAGGAGTCTGATAATTGGGATACTTTTGACAGAAAACTGGGTGAGGGGAAATTAGAGTAGAACAGAATAACCCTACCAGAGCGACTGAATGATGATCAATAAATTATACCAAATACGTCTGCAGTATGATACAAAGTTTTATTTGGACCAAAGCCTCTATTTTAAGCTCAATTTAAAATTATAACACTAGGTTGTATTTGCATCACAGAAAATAAAAACACAGCTGAGTATTGCTGTTGTGGATTTTATGAAAGAAACTGTCTTTTTCCAACCGTTTCAATGAGTGCTGAAAGATGAATTAAAGGTGACAATTTATTGATAATACATGCATATCTGTGCACATGTATGCATAGCACACTCATATAGAAATTTCAACCAGTTAAATATTATTAAATTGTGCTAAGGAGTGCCTGCTTAGATTTCTGAATCAGTATTCTTGATTTATATTTTATTTATTTGAATTTAAGTTGCATTTTATTTAAGGAAATGGTCCTATGGGCAACTAAGTATGGAAGCACTGAACACATATGAAGCTTAGCACAGTATAAAGGAATACATAACCATGGATATTTTTTCAATTAAAAGAAGCATATGTACATCTTATTTTTTATACAGTGGAAGACCTTTGAAAATCGTTCTAATGTGTGTAGCCTCATTTCCCCACCTAAACAATGGGAATAATGTTTAGCACTCATTTCAAGGCTAGGTGAGGAAGCATGGTTCATATGATACTCTTTGTACGTCTCTAACAGGTCTAAGTTTACTACTTTGTCAGAACTAGGGCCCTAATCCTTTGCAAGTATACACCAAGAGAATTTTCTTCAAAGGTCTTCAGGATCAGGATAGCTTTATCTTTAGGTTGCTCTTTTAGAACCAGAAATCTACAGAAGTGAAAATGGAGGCTTTATTGTTTCCCTTTAAAAAGGTTAACAAAGGATTGCACCATTACTAGTGCCATGCTGATCTGTGAGAGTGAGTCTGTAGTCTGCAGAGCACAGGTGGGTAATGAGGAAAAAGCACCAACTTCTAGAAATAATGGAGGATAGTCCTTTCCAACAGAAGCCAACCTCATCTTTCCTATCCTTATGGTCTTCCACAGGCTGCCATCCCCTGGTCCAGAGCGAGAGAATTCATGGCTTCTCTCCCTCAACCTAGATGTGAGTCACTGGACTGCATTGTGGGTCACTGGATCCATAAGTGGAAGTGATAGCATACTTACAAAATCTGGCTGTTCTGAAGTCACTGAAAGGACGACCATATGAAGAGATGAGAGAGGGAGAGAGGACGGGGGAAGACAGAAAGATAGACTATAGTGACTGACCGTGTATTACAGCTCCTACTTTTTGAATCTTTCCAACTCAGAAATAGAAATGAAGAAATACTCAAAGATCCAGATCAAGGACTACCTATCTGAACTCACTCTATCACCAGATTCTTGAAAAATATGAGATATAAAATGCATTTTATTGTTTTAAGCCTCTATCTTAGGGTGTATTTTGAGCCAGCAATCACTATGTTAGCAGTAATCACTTGAAATATCCTGATTTAATCATGCAGTCACTTAGTTTGTAGCCCAGAGTAACTGAGATGACCCCTCAGATGAGTCAATTCTGCTTCCAGCACTCTTGTGTCACATCACAATGGGCAAAGAGACAAAGCTGACATATATAATAGGCCCCCTTATATCAGGTATGACAGAACCCTCCTATGATAATACTAAAAGCAAGCCATCTGGCCATATGTCATGGTTCCATGACACAGCTCCTGGAGTTGTTCTCCTAAGACACTCTCTTTCTCCTTTCTCAATTCATCCTGAACCCATGCTCCTTCAAAACTGAGAAAGACTCACAGCTTCTCCACAAGGCATACAACACCAAGATATATATTGTATTATCCTAATGCTATAGCAATCAGTCTCCTAACTCATATCATTTCTAAGCCAGGGGAATAATTGCCAAATGTGCTTTCTATTTGTTCAGCTTTAATCCAATTTAAGTCATCAAACATTTATCAAATGTCTACTTTGTGCCACATACTTGGGACAACAAACTGCTGAGTCACTACTTTCATTTTCAGTATGCATTTGGCATGTGGGGAGTAGGGGTAGGGTTGTTCAGGGACACAGATATCCAAATACCTGTGGTTCAGTGGAGTGACACACAGACATATACGTGAGGCTATGAGCCACAGAGAGTTACGTCTGTGTAGGAAAGGATGGGAACACAAGGAATCTTGTGGAAGCTGTCTTTGAAGGAAGAAGAGCACAACAGGCAAAGGAGGTGAGATGGGCATTGGCTCTACCTAAGGTGGAGGGCTGGCCTGAGCATAGACAAAATAATGCAGAAGGAGTTTAAAAATTCTCATGTTGTGGACTGAGTTTCATTCCTCTAAATTTATGTATTGAAACTTTAATACCTATGTGATTCTATTTGTTGGTAGGGCCCATCAGGAAGTAGTTGGGATTAAATGAGAGTAAAGGTGGGGCTTTGGTCCAATCTGGTGGCCTTTTCAAAAGAGGAGGTGACACTAGGAACTAACAGACATGGAGAAAAAGCCAGCTAGGGACAGAGAGAGAGCATGCTTGCCTGCAAGCCAGGAGAGAAGCCTCAGAATAAGTCAAACCTGCTAACCTGTTGGTCTTAGATTTCTAATCTCCAGAAGGGTAAGAAAATAAATTTCTATGGCAAAAGTTGCTCAGTCTTTGGTGTTTTGTTTAGGCAGCCCTAGCAGACTAATACACAGCAAAATAAGTAAAAGCCATTCACAGAAACTGTTTCCAGGAAGGGAAGGAACAAAAGGTGAAGAAAAGCCAGGTGTGGTGGTGGCTGCCTATAATCACATTCTGAGAGCTTAGGCAGGAGGATTCAAAGTTTAAACTCAGCCTGGGTCACTTAGTAACTTAGTGAAATTCTGTCTCAAAATCAAAAAGGGCTGGAGATGTAGCTCACCAGGAAAGCTGTGGGTTTGAACCCAAATCTGATTACCACAAAAAAACAAGTGAGCATGATTGAAACCAATTGGTGTTTTCTTCATTCTTTATGGGTGTGTGCTGTGAATCTGAATCAGCCTCTTGCTGAACATGCTTCTGTTAGCCTTGTTCCTCTGTCCTGGAATTTATCTTTTATGGTTTTTATACTGAAAATCAGGCTTACAGAGGACTAGCATCAATTACATGTCATTATTTGGAAAAAATCACTAAGTAAATTTCATAGCAGAAAGGAAACTTGACATCTACATTGTCCTTACTGTGTATTTTGCAAATCACATTCCACAGAGTTGAATTTCTTTTCTGCCCAGAATCCTTTCTTTGGAAAAATTATCCCAAACTATCCTATTGCATAGTACCCTTGTTTGGTCCATAGAACTTGGATGATATTTACCACTCTTCCTGCTTGGCAATCAGGCTGAGTTGTCTTTCTGGTCACTATGATTGATGTATAGATGTATAGATGTATGACTGACCCAGACCATCAATCACAGACCTCTCTAGGATTTATGCTATAATCATTCGCAGAAACACTTGTTCCAGAGAGTGAGGAAATTATCTGTTGCATGGGAAAGCAACTTTTTTTAAAAAATAGACTATTAAATGACAGAAAGAATTTCTAATAAGACTGACCTTATTCATTTCTGTATCCATTCATATAACCTTAATATGCACATACAAACATTTGATTTGTTTAGGGACTATATGTGTGTTCATCACTATTTAAAACTGGTCAATCTGAAGATCACAGGAAATACTGCTTAGTTTTACTTTTCATTCTCTCAACAGGTTTGTGTTCAATGATAGGTTTAAATACAAGTAGCACTTCTGTATTCTTCCTACCCTGTGACATCAAGTCAGACTTTTAGATTTTATTTGTTTGTTTTGTTTTGGGGTGTGTGTGTGTTACTGGGGATGAAACTTGGGATCTTACGCATGCTGGGCAAATGTACTATCACTGAGCTACACTCCACTGTGTAAAACATTTATCATCAATTCCACTAAGAACTTGCTGAGTCTCTCTACCCTTCTTGTCTTTTCTTTAATTTTATTTTAAAGAGGATATAACAGAATAAAACCAATCAAAACAAACCAGGGTAAGGGATACAGGACTTCAAAACATTATGAAATCAATAGTAGTTACCATAATGCCTTTTGATGTCTTCAAAATAGCTGCAGATAACTTCAGAAATAATAAAAATCAAACAGAACAGAATAGAATTGAAACAATAAAGACAAAACAATGCATGCAATAAAGGACTCCAAAAAAAGCCAATAGTAAATCCAAAATTTCTACCATAATATGTCTTGCTATCCTTGCCATCAGATTTAACATAATCAAACAAAAGAGAATAAAACCTAACCCAACAAAACAATGAAAACACTATAGGACCTCAAAAGAAGACCAGAGAATCAACAATGGCTGCAACTCTCAGAAGGAGACCCCTCTAGATGTCACCACATACCAATATCCTCTGAACCTATGATCAGACCACTGACCCTAGACCTGCAATGTTAGTGAAATATCAAAGCACCACATGTATCCAATTGCATTTCACCTTGATAGCTATCATATCCTGTGTTTCTCTGAATGAGCTGATCACTCATGGGTCATGGGGGGAGATTGGTACTTCTTGTTTGCCAGCCTGTGTGCTGGAAGGGGCAGGGGTCTGGCTGTTCCTCGTCCGGACATGGCTCATGCATGGCCCTGGTTCCCAGACTGTGCTTGTTTGCTTGTGTGGCCATCGTTCTCTTCCTACCATTCTTCTCAATGCAACCCTCACAGCAGCTATTCCCAGTCAATCAAATTTGGTCTTCCAAATGAAACCCTTTTGCATCTCTGCATTATGTCACCCTTTTCTTGCATTTCTCTAGAATTTTCTACCAAAGAGTAAAACAAGGCAATCCCCAAATCAATGGTGACTTTTTAAAAGAAAAAAGCATATGGACAATAAAGTCTTTTTCTATCACCTGATTTCTCACTGAGAAACATGTTTGTGCTTTTTGTTGTCCATTCTATGTCAAACTCCAGAAGGAGGGAATGAAATGGCAAACAACTAAGGAAGAAAATCACCTAATTAAATATTTATAAACAGAGCCCAGCAAACCGAAGCTCAGAGAAGAAATGTAGCTTGCCGAAGGTAATAATGACTGAGGAGAATTCAAATTCAGTTTTGTCTGGCTCCAGGACCAGTTTTCTTCCCACAAAAGATTGCTGTAAGGAAAAACAATAAGAATCGGGGTACATTCACATTCCTGGAGGATTCTTCTCATCTTGCTTCTCCTTCTGCCTTATTTAAGTGTTTTCCTACATCCTTCCCAAGAACATATGTTCCCAGCTGGCTGAAATAAGGCCAGCTGAAGACAGAAGCTCCATCTTCCATCTGTTCCTCCTCTTAGAGAACCAGTGAGAGTAATAAAGATTCAAAGGGCTCCCGTTTTCAACTTGTACCCAGGTGCCTTTATTGTCTTATCTTTCAAAGACTCTTACATCACATACTATCAGTTGGAAGAGCAAACTGATTTGAAGCTAAAGGTGGAAAATACAAACACAAGAAATTGGCTCATCATTTTGGCAATTCTTAAAAGACAACCAAAGGGCCAATACAGAGTCAAAAGCTTCACCTTTCACACAATCATTAGTCACTGCTATCTTACCCAACAGGCACAATGTGCCAAGCAAAGTGTTCATATTTTAATAGACCTTGCCTCTTTAGAGTCTCTTAACTATTGTCTAAATGAGGACTGGAATTATTTTTTTGGTTACAGATGAGGAGTCTGAAGCCAAAACAGAAATAGAGTCACTAGCTCAAAACATCATAGTGGAGAAGAGTGAGAGGTACAATGCAAATACACATTGAAAGGGCTCCCAAACACAAAATGAAAGAATAACTTGCAAGGTGTTTGAAACTCAGGCTTTGAATGAGAGTAGCTTATAAGAAGAAATGTTCTCAAAAACCACCAATAGGAAGTGAAGGAAATACAATGTTCTATAAAAGTCCATCACCATGCCAGTTACCACTATAGATAAGAGAATCTCTTACCTCAGAGAGTAAGTGCAAAGTACATGCTTTACAGGACATACAATTAATGTGGGGCCAGATCTGACCCATTAGACTGTTTTAGCAAATAAAGTTTAACTGGAACCTATTAACTATTTTCTGTGGCTGTTTTTATGCTATAGTAGCCTAGCTGAGTAGCTGAAGTGCAGAATAGATGACCTAAAAACACAAAAATATCGACTATATTTGATCCTTGACTGAAAATACATGCCAAACTCTAATCTCAACTTATCCCATCTGAGAGGTAAGGAAAGGTTACAGCATTTGTTATTCTCAATCCTGAGTCATGGATGGAGGTTGTAGGGGAAGGTGCTCCAGCTTTTTGGCACCCTTAGTATGGCAGCTGTGGGCAGAGGTAGCACGAGCACATTTAGTTCCAAAAGTGAATTCCAAAGTCATGAACTCGTGGCCCATGAGCTACAGGTTTTCGCTGAGTGACCACAGGGTGTTTCACAAAAGTGGGAAATAGTGGGAGATTTCTCATCTTCAAAATCAAAACATCCAGTTTTTCTTTTAAAAGTAGGAAAGCTGGCACCATTAGGGCTTACATCATTGTGTGACCATCTAGAAATGGAAAACATTGTGCAGACCAGCAACTGGCCAGTTACACCTGCATATATTAACTGCCTGCCCTGGGTGAGCATTGTTGTTGGTGCTCGCTGGTGTCCATAACATCATCATCATCATCATCATCATAATTATCACCACAGTTTAAAAGATAAATGACTCATACAAAGACAGGTTATAATTAGGTGTCTGAGCACATGTTGTCCATGTGTTTTGCCGAACAGTGAGAGGTCATAGTCCTTTTTGCTTAGAGTATCATCCCTATGTATATATATTATATCCCCACTCTGTGTGACTCCAGCAAAGGAACTTCGAGTACAGAGCTAATCCTCTGCTCTGTCTTCACAAAATCTGAATAATGCATTAGAACATGGAATGCAGAATGTAAAGATAAGAATAAGTGCTGCTAAATGTCATGACCTTTGTCACCCAGGAAAAGCAAAGACTAGTCAAAACAAGACTGAGCCATTTCTCACCCTGCCTTCATTCTTATGGACAGGAGAGCTGACCCAGAATCCTCCCAGGAACCAGCCATCACCAATCAACTGGGATTGCTAATTGCACTCTGACACATCATATGCAAAGTCCTCTATGCCTGACATTCTTGTGTAGTTTGCATGGATGAGATTCTCCCATACAAGAAAGTTGTGGCATAGGGTTTATCCAAATAGAAAAAGGGACAGAAAGATTATATGGAAAACCACACTCTAAGCCAAAGGAATAGTCTAGGTGTCCTAAAATTTAAGACTCAATGTATCATCAGACCCCTTGTGAAACTGAACAACCACCAAATTTTGTTGCTCCCACTTCGAGTCCAAGTCATTATAACTAAGGAAGTAAGGAGTGTCTAAGCCAGCATGTCTCTAGTAGACACTGGCATTGGCCTAATTCCTAGGTTTCTGGCATAGTAGAGTAAAATGTTCTGCAAATATCTCACCTTCAAACATAAGGGATATTTTTCTTGCATCAAGAGTAGTCATTGACTGCCAGCTTCCTCTGGAAAGGGTTATATAACCTTCTGGGCATGGTAGCTCCATTTTGCCCAAGGTATGTCTATGCTGAAATGATAGCTGGTATCTACTGACAACCAAGTAGAAGTGCTAAGCAATGGATACAGCAGCTAAGCTTATTAAAGGGGATCTGGTCTGGGCATCAACAGCGTGTAGTGTCAAGGCATTCAGGGAACTCACTTTCAGTTTCCAAGGTGAGCCATGGGTAAGAAGAGATGCAGGAAATCCAATTTCCTTCATCTAGGTCACGAAATATCTTACAAAAATACATGATAATATTGCAACTCCAACTTGAGTCATGACAGTAACCAGAGCTTATGCTCCAGCATGCCTCAAAACATTAATATTACATGTTTCTCACTCAGACCAGTCTTCCTCAAAACCCATTCGAAGTCCTCCGTTTACCCTGAGACTGACTTGGACACAACATGAAATAACCACCCCAACACCTGTTGTGAGTCTGTGTGTTAGGAGTCTTTAATTGGCTACCAGGCCAAACAAATCCCCCAGTGTGAAGCCTGAATGCATCTCAGACACCATCCCATTTTGCTTATTCGATCAATGCTGCCTTTGCATCTCTTCTGCACTCTAAAATTTATTCTATCTTAATACCTAAAGGGTCTTTGTGACTGTCTTTGCAATGCTTCTACAGCATGCCACAGTTGATAGTGTCACTTAGAGGTGGAGATGTCCTCAGGGTGACTAAGGTTGACATTTCTTGCACGCTGTGAGTATGGGTTCCTTAGCCTTCCACATCTTGGTACAGTGGCTGTTTTCCCACTTCTATTCAACTGATATATACATATATATATATATTCCTGACATATGTATATTATCCTTTATTACCACTGGTCCTATCTCCATGATGGATAAGATCTACAGACAAATGTTTTTCTGATTTTTGTTTTTGTTTTTGTTTGTTTTTTGCTACTGGGAATTGAACTCATGACCTCATGCTTACTGGGCAGGTGCTTGTGCCCCTGAGCTAAATCCCCAACCCTGACAAATCTATTCTTATAATGCCTGACAGGTATAAAGGATGGAGGAAGTGTGCAACTAAAGAGATACTAGGGTATGGAAACAAGGTCCTTTAAATACTCCACCAGCATATTCCCTATACTGGGAAGGAAGAATGAATCAAATGTTTATGGAACATCTATATTTTATAGAGGAATTTTATATATTTGAAATGAAGAATTGCCTAATTCTCAGAAAATTGAAGTTCTACCTCACCAATTGTCTTATTGTGAGACACATAAATTATAAACAAGTTGGCTCATTTGAACCAGGCATAGCTGACATCCTAACCTGAGGACCTTACTCTCTCAAATACGGCAGGCCCAGTAATCAGTTGCTTCTTAAAAGACAAAGAGAAAAAGACAGAAGAAATACATATCCTGGGATAAGAGTCCAAAAACGATTTGACTTTATACATATCTGTGTAGACAGAGGGTTTCTGCACTGATACATTTCTTGAAGATTCTTGAAAACTTCTTTCTCCAAAGCCTTGAAATACCAACATAGACTCTCCCCTACCTGCTCATTTAACGCCCTTTTAAAGTTCTCACAGCACACACACAAACACACAAACACCACATACACACAACTACACATAAAAATACCACACACAAGCAAACGTGCACACATACACATGCACACTCTCACAAAAACACATACAGATATGTACACACACATACATGTACAATAAAAATACACACACACACACACACACACACTAGATCCCGAAATATGCAATTTTGGAATTTTGGATCCTCACCAAGAAAATAATTAAATTTAGATCAATTTCTTTCAAAGTTCAACAAATTATTCTTCTCATCAATATTTACTTGGAGAGTCATTATCATCACCCACTTATCAGTTTTTACTACGTGGATCAAGAAAGTACAGGAGCTTTAGCTGGTTGTGAGTTGTTAAGTTCCTACACTTGTGTGAAGAGATACAGCCATTGTAATGTGAGTTTTTGCTTTCAAAGATTCAGATTGGTTACAGCGACTCATAGTATCCCCTGCCCACCTGGGTAGCATCAGGAGCTCAATGATCAAGCCCCTACCATTGCCAGAGGCAACCTATCCAGCTTTTCTTTTAAAAATGGCATCTATTGTAAATTATGCAAACTTTAAATATTACCCATGTCATTTTTACTGTCTCATTTGAAAAGAAGATTTGATTAAATAATATATTAATGAAGGTAGAATTTAGTAATAGTAAATTATCAGAAGCCTTGATGTTTATCTTCCACCATCTATAAGACATGCTTTTCATGAAAAACCTCTGAAATTTGGTTTAAATTTCAAGTAAATACATTGATTAACCTGGATAATGATAGATCTTATACAAAATAAATGTCTCTGTGAATGGATACTACATATATATGGCTAAAACTTTGAACTAAGTAATATATTGCTTATGAATCTAAGTAATTTATTTAGTTGTCATTTCAAGCAAAATTAACCAAAATAATGACTTGTGCTATACTAGAATCTGAAATATTTTGAGAAGAAAAGAAAAGGCTATGGGATTCCTATATCAAATTTCAAAATGCAATAGTTAAAAACATTTCTTCCATAACAATTGTATGTCAGTAAATAGAAGTCCTGGGTTCCAATTTCACCTATGCCATTAAATATGAAGTAACATTAGGAAGTTGCTAAATTCACCTGGGTTGTATTTTCTACAGGAATAAGATAACAGAAAACAACCCATTCTAACATTAATGTTCTAGAACTCATTACATGTCGAAGTAGATCGCTGAGAAAATCACCATAAGAGTAGTTACAGTGCATTCTTAGATAAAATATCCATTCCACATTTCCTATTCTTCAACCTAGCATGTCGAACTAGAAACAGTCAAACTGAATGTCCCACAAAAATAGAAAAGCAGAGATCCACCTCTGCCTGCTGGTCCCCACCACCGGGAGGCTGCTTCCTGTGGGCAGCCAGTGCAGGCAGAGAGAGCCAGCAGAGCCGCTTCTGCCTGCCGACAGCCACCACCGGAAGACTTGCCACCTGTGGGCAGCCAGTGGGACCAGAGACACGCAGCCAAGTAAGCCCCATGCACCCCACCCGTAGGCCACCATTGGAGGCTTTTGCTTCCTTTGGGAGCCATCACTTACTGGTAGAATCAGACAAACACACCCCTGTGTGCCTGCCACCATCATGGGAGTCCCACTGTAGACACACAGGATGAGAAAAGCAGCCCTGCCCCCCGTGCACCCTTGCCCATCGGGGAAGCCCCAGTGTAGTTGCACAGGTCAGGAGAAGTTCACTCCACGCCCTGCTACCTCTCTATAAACCCAGGGTCAGAGGAAGACAGGTGCTTGTCCCATTCCCCAACAACGTGGAGGGGCAGCCAACCTGGAAAGTGCCTGGGACCCCACAAGCAGCTTGTTGGAAGGAACCCAGGAGAATGTCAAGACCAAGGAGCAAAAGGCAATCTCAGACCTCCAGCTCACAGAGAACAAGTCTGGGAGATATAGTTATGGAAGAAAACGGAATTCACACACCTGAAATGTTTGAGAGGATAAAAAATGAAGTAAAGAAACAACTTCATGAAACTGTAAAAGTAATCAAATCAGAAATAATGTCTCAGGTAAAAGAAGAAATGGAAAAACATAATGAAAGCATTGCTTAGAATATCTAAAGAAAACATAGATAAAAAGGAGGATCATAGGAAAATGATGGAAACCTTGAATGAACAATATAGAAAGGCATTTCAATGCATGAAACAGATTCAAAACGATATCCAGGAAATTAAAAAGTTGATTGAAACCTGGCAAACCTGCTTCAAAGAGGCAGAAGATAGACTTTCAGACCTTCAAGACAGGATTGCAGCTAGTGATTGTGAAAGGAAAGATCTTTTAAAAATAACAAGGAACCAGGAAATAACAATTTAATGGCTGCAAGATGATGCAAAGAGAAATAATTTAAGAGTGATAGGTACAAATGAAGAAGCAGGGCTCAACACAAATGAAATAAAAAGGCTATTTACAGAAAAAATAGCAGAAAATTTCCCAAACATAGGAAAAGGATCTGGTATACAGATAAGTGAGGCACATAGAACTCCAACTAGCCATAACCAAAGTAAATCTACATCCAGACATATAATAATCAAGATCCCAGAAATTCAGCACAAGAACAGAATATTAAAACTGTTAGAGATACGAAACAGATCACCTATAAAGGAAAACCAATTAGAGTGACCGCAGACTTGTCAACACAAACCATCAAGTCAGGAAGAGTTTGGAGTGAAGTGTTTCAAATCCTGAAAGAAAACAATGTCCAACCCAGGTTGATGTACCCTGCAAAACTATCTTTCAAAATTGATGGAAAAATAAGATTCTTCCAGGATAAAAAACAACTGAAGGAATTCATGACTACCAAACCAACCATATAGAGAGCACTGAAGGATATTCTAGGAAGAGATAAAGATGACCATGGTTCCAGGAACAGCAGCAGAGGCGGATTGCCAAACAGGACAGGCAACTGAATGAAAGGGAAAAGTGAAGGACCAAAAGCAGGAGGATAGCATAGCAGAGACAAACCAATGTACACTGATTGTAACCATCAATGTAGATGGCCTCAGTTCAGCAATAAAAAGTAACACAGGGAGAGTGGATCAAGAAACAAGATCCATCAATATACTGTATAAAAGAAACACATTTAATTCAAAAAGAAATTTATAGACTGAAAATCAAAAGGGAGAAAGCAATAGTTTCATGTGATAGGAGACCAGAAAAAAAGCAAGGGTAACTTGCTCATCAACCACAGAATGGATAAGAAAGATATTATATTTTCATATAATGGAAAGCTACCCAGTTATGAAGTAGGATAATCTTGAAGCTCTTGTAGGTAAATGGATGCAACTGGAGGTCATGTTCATGGGCAAAACAGTTTGAACTCATAGGTGTGAAAACTAGCATAAAAAAACAGAAAGAGTTAGTGGGGTCCAAAAACAAAAGATACTATAAAAGTGATAGAGGAAGAACCACCTAGAAGGAAACGGTGGTAACCAATGTTAATTTCTTATTGTCTTGTCTTGAACTCTTGTAATGTTTTCATAATTTTGTTAGGTTTGGTTCTGTTCTGTCTTGTTTTATTAGATTTTACTGTGTCTGATGGTATGGGCAGCTATTTTGAACAGAATGGAATGTATTATGCTAATCATGGTTGGTTTCCTATTATCTTATTTTGAAGTCCTATAATGCTTTCATTCTTTTGTTTAATTGGTTTTGTTCTGTTTTATTTTGTTTGATTTTATTATGTGTGATGGTATGAACAGTTATTTTGAAGAAAATGAGATATCATTGTAATCATTGTCCATTTCCTATTATCTGGTTTTGAGGTCTTATAATGCTTTCATTCTTTTGTTTGATTGGTTTTCGTCTGTTTTCTGCTATTTTATTTCATTGTGCAAGAGGGTATGGACAGCTATTTTGGAGACAACAAGAGACATTATGAGAGCTATTGTTGATTTCCTATTGTCTTGTTTTGAAGTCCCATAATGGTTTCATTCATTTGTTTTGATTGGTTTTATACTATTTTGTTTTGTTTGATTTTATTGTGTGTTAAGGTATGGACAACTGTTTCAAAAAAAAAAAATAAAAACAAGAGACATTATGGTAGCCACTGTTGTCTTGTTGTGAAGTCCTGTGTTGCTTGCATTGTTCTGTTCTGATTTGTTTTGTTCTGTTCTATTTTATTCTCTTTAAAATTAAAAAAAATTAAATAGAAAAGCATTAAAAGAAAAAGAAACAAATACTGATGAGTCTGGAAAAGTTACAATGTTAGTCATTTACTCTCATTTAATTCTTGTATCCCTGTATCATGCATGAGCTGCAGAGATTTTAGGTACTATTTACAACGATGAAGATGACAATAGGAACAGCAAAAATAGCCATAGTAATGGTAGGCAAATTTATCCCTTCTGACCATTCACTATTTATAAACTGCTTTGTTCACTTATCCTTCTTGGTAACACATTGCTTTAGAATCTATTTTCATTTCCATTTTACTTGTAAGAGTATCAACTACTGGAAAGGTTAAAGGTTCCCCAAGAATCTGACATGCCCTGTTTTTTTTTTTTTTTTTTTTTTTTTTTTTTTTTTTTTTTTTTTTTTTTTTTTTTTTTTTTTTTTTTTTTTTTTTTTTAATTTTTTTTTACTGGGAATTAAACTCAGGATCTTACACTTGCCAGGCAGGCTCTGTTCTACTGAGATACACCCTCAGCAATAGTCCTATTTTATATGTTCTCTATTGAAGAAAAGGAGAGAAGCATATTTTCTTTTCACAGTTTGTGAACTACCCTCTTTCTCTCTAGGATTCTTTCTGGAAATATCTATGAGCCACAGGAAGTTAAACCAAACAAGATAGTAAGCAAATATAGTGTTTGGGGAAAGAGAATATTCTGAAAGAGGTCAAGAAGGTAGATATTAGGGCAGGAATTAGGAAGGAAAAATCACTGCATATTTTTTGCCTAAATATATGTCTCCAAACTTGATAATTGCATCTATTGAATGCTTGATAAAAATGATAATAACAAAGATGACTTAAACTGATACAGTGATTTGAAATCTCAATAGAAAATCCTTGCATACTTATGATTTGATTAGGTGGAGGGGCACTACATTTGTTCCACCATGCGGGCTATTTCTAACTGGTTAGTATTGGAGTACTGTGTTGGGTAGGACCATATGATCATCAAAGCAATAACCAGGCTGAAAAAGAAAGATATTGTATTCATGGTGTGTGCTATCTGTGTGTAGAAACACACATATCTGCAAACCCTATATTGCCACTCAGGGTGACTCAGTGAGCAATACAAACTATCACCTATTATTTCTACTTTACAATATCTAAAAACAAAACAAAACAACAAAACAAAACAAACAAATGAACAAAACAACCCTGAAGTTCAAAAAAATCAAATGTCTTGTCCATGGAGTTCGTGTAAAGAACAGAGAAACCCCAGATCCTCAAGTTGCATATCCAGCACTCTTTTTGTTTCTTGCAACTCCAGATTGCAGGAGAAAGTTCTACTGAATGTGTATATAATTTTAAGACAGCAATTTTGGCAGTTTTAAATTTTCTGTGGCAGTTTTAGTCTTGAAAAGGTATAGTCTGGATGTGAAAGGTGGTTGATCGTTTGTTTTAATAGGTCAATCATAGTCTGTGAAATTTATTTAAAAAGGGGTTGCTGTATGTTGAGGCTTGAATGTCCTCCAAAGCCCATGTGTTAGAGTTTTGCTCAGCAGCCCTGTAAGTACTATTTGGAGGTGATAGAATCTTTAAGAGGTGGGATCTTCTTGGAAGATGTTAGGTCATTAGGGCTGAGCCCTTGGGAATACTGGGACACTGGCCCACTCCTGTCCCTCTCTATTTATCTCCTGAGTGTCATGAAGTGAAAAGACCTCTTCCTGAATGTGATCTAGACAGGGTGTACTGTACTGTCAGAGGCCCAAAGTAATAGACCACATAACTATGGACTGAAACCTCTAAAACTGTAAAGTAAAATAAACCTTTCTTTCAATTAAATTCTTCTATTTAAATTCCACTTATTCCTCTCTTCCATTAAGTTCCATTTAACCTTTCTTCTATATCTTAGTATTTTGTCATAGTCATGCAGAAGTGACTAGCACAGATTAAGTATGAGTAGTCCAATCACCAATGATGTATAACAGCTACCCCAAGTCACCTCAGATTTTGCCATCATTAATCTCCCTGGAAAGATGTCATGTATTTGGGATTATTTCAAACACACTGATACTTTGGAGTTAGGTACAACCTCAATCATTTTGAAGCTATATAAATACCTGAAAAGACACATCACACAAACCTGCACAACTTTGCTTGCTACCACATTTTGATCATGGGCACACTTAGCAGGTTCACAATGCATCCATCATCATTTGGGGTTTTCTGTACGTAAGAGTGATACAGATATTTGCAAACTACTTGGATTGCTAGGACAATGAGCTACTCCAGAGAATAATGGAACATATTCCATGCTAGGGGAGTAAATCTACAAAATTTTTAAAAAGTGAAGTACTCCAAGATATTTATATTTAGATTCCTTTTAAAGGTATTTGAACATAATTGCTTCATACGTATAAGTAAGCAGAGCTGAGGGGTGTGAATATCACATTAGCCAGCTCCCATTTCCATAGAGAAATGAAAAGTCAACAAACACTTCCAAATCTCTAAAAAAGAAAGGCCACACTAATGAGGCTATCCTACTGGAAGTCCATTAGACTTTTCACAGCAGCTTGTATAGTCAAGCCAGTTGGCCAAATGAGGCTTCTTAAAATCTCTGTGTCAGAATCCTTAGCTTTTGGAAGTACATATTAAATCACTGACATAGGAATTGGTCTGCTTCAGAATAATTTAGTGTGTGAAGTGGTTGGAAAGAGGGTGTTAGTAAGGATAAAAGGAAAATATGGTAGGTCTGAATTACTCACTGTTGAATTTATATGATGCAAATATGGGGATTCATTACACTATTCTCTCCAGTACTTTTACAAATACATTAGAACTTTTCCAGAATAAAACTCAGTGTGATGGTTAATCTTCACTGTCCAGTTAAGTAACTGAAGAGCCACTCAGGAGATTAGTAAAGCATACTTCTGGTGTGTTCGGGCAGGACAGAGGTACGTGACATTGGTGACTCTGCTTGGTCTCTGACCCCTTCCTTTCTGGCTCTTTCCAGCTCTCTGCTTCTTGGCTGCTATGACTTGAGCAGCTTTCCTCTTCCATTCCCTTCTACCATGATGTCCTTACCTTAGAGTCAGCCAATCATAGAATGAAACCTCAGAAACCATGAGCTAAAATAAATCTTTTATCCTTTAATTTGTGTGTGTGTGTGTGTGTGTGTGTGTGTGAGGTATTTGATCACAGTAATGAAAACCTGACTCATTTAGTTAGGGAAAGTATCATTGCTTTGATAACATTGAAAAAGGTAACATTATTGACTGGTGGACCTGGAAAATTGCACAAAACAGCTTAACAACTCTTCCCAGGCATCACATTTCTTAAAGAGGCAACATTCTTATTGACCATGCCTTATCAAAGTAGCATAGAATTTAGAATTTCTAAACCCATATTTTCTTACAACTGAATGAAATTTAGTGTTCTCCTTTTCAAACCATAGTTTCTGAATCTATGAGATGGGGATGCTAATCATAATTACTTCATTGTGTGCTACCATACACATTTTATATGTATGTCAAGTGCTTGCAGATATAGGATGCAAACATCAAAACTTGTAGCCCTTAATGTTATCCCCAAAGTGATTTATATTGCTGGATACATGGTAGGGAGTCAATTAGTCAATGTTAGATGAAGGAAGAAAGTAATGATCACAGGAGAGATATTTATAAAATATATCTAATTAGGTGTTATCTAAATTTCACAAAGTCACCAAAAAGTTTTTATTTATTTTTGTCTGTGCCTATGCTCATTGAGAGTCAGTTCAACAGCTTGGTAATTAAAACAAATATCTTGCATTTCCAACAAACTTAGCAGCACAAAATAGAAGGCAATTACTCAACTCTGATTTAGGCTTAATATGCAGCATGCCTTAATTTATTCTAATTTGATATTCAAGAGAATATCCTTAAGGTAATATCTTTCTGCAACTCACAATGACTGCAACACACCAAATTAAGACTAGCATCCATCAAGTGCACAAAAGCTGAACACCCCCCAACCCACCCCAAGCAGGAAACAGACCTAAGTTTTAAGGAAATGCCAAGAATCTGCCTGATGCAAGGGGAGAAAAAATAACTCTTGCACATTGAGAAATATCCTCTTGCCTCCATCCAAACTTAGCTCATTAACCCCAAGATATGCAATCAGTTACTGAGTATAAGCAAAGCAGACATATTTACACATCGGCACAGATTGGTCCCCAGTTACAGAAACTCAAGGGTTCCATTAGCAGCTGATGCACAGGGCAACATTTCTTCTGTCTAGGATTTAGACCAGAGATATCTTGGCTTAGAGACTCCTGAAAACTCTTATGGCATGCCCGAGAGACAAGTTCAATTGCCAATCCACCCAACCTTTATGAAGCATTTTTCCATCTTTCTGATTAATGCAAGGAGGACATCTCATTTAGCTGCCAATTTGATTCTCAGTGCTGTTAATTACCCTTTGAATGATGCAGGTTAAATTTAGAAATAAGATGTCAGCAAAGGGTGTGTGTGTGTGTGTGTGTCTGTGTGTCTGTGTGTGCATGCACTAGAGAAGCTATGCATTTCCAAATCTACAAGGGTGGTGGATGATTATACTGACTGCAAATATTATCAAATACATGAATTATCTGTTGCCGGGAGACAAATTACTGCAATGCTGAGTGGTTTAAGACAACAATAATCATTTATTATCTCGTGAGAAAATTGAGCAAGAGAGAGAGACTTTTATTTCCTTCTTATGATTTCATCTTGGAAGTCACTCAGTATTGTTACAATCTATTCATAGGGAAAGGAAACAGGCTCTACCCTTTTGCAGGGAGAAAGTGTCAGACATAATTTTAATTCATCACTCTGAATATTCGCTGTATGCCAGGAACCATGCTATGTCTTCTAATTCTTACCTCAGATCTTTAGCTAAGCATTATTATTATTACCTCCATTTTAATGAGAAAATTGGGCAAGGTATGTATACTATCCAGGGTCACTTGGATTACTCAGTGGCTGAGTTGAGATCTACCGTGGTCTAAATAAACTTTTCATGTGACACACAGACCATGACTACCTCTTTTTTGAATGTGGATCTACTGTCTAGAGCTAATAGATGACAATGCTGGTTGTTCCTAAATTTTTCTTCATTGCTTCCTGCCTTAAAGAAATCTCAAGAGCAGTAGTACCAGTCCTGAGTAAGAAGTTGTTTTCACAGTGACTCAAGTTATCATGCTACAAATCTGGGCAAGAATTCTAGAGTTCCGTGAGTTTACCAGACACCAGCAGCTAGGCCTATGTGAATTATGAGAAGCATTTGTTCTACTAGAGCCCAAGAAGAACCCTGTCTCCCTGTGTGTGCCAGAAAAATGTCACCAAAGACCTTTACACTGCTACTGTCAGGTGCTAGCCCTTCCTGATAAGAATCTCACACCGTGTACAAGACCGGCCCCTCTTGAGTCACCTGGCTGTTGTTAGGCTTGGAGCAAGACACGGGCTCTAGAGACTGTTATGCCAGCTTTTCAGCATCATGTTGTTTTGTCAGGCATGCAAATTCCATTATTATTTTAGGCTAGTACTTTTATTTTAACCCACATGTGTACATTCACACACACACACAGCATCACCATTATTTACTTTTGGAACAATGAGTAAATGCTTCACACAAATCTTGAATCTAGAAGATGAATATTC
This sequence comes from Dasyprocta punctata, assembly GCA_004363535.1. Taxonomy (NCBI): domain Eukaryota; kingdom Metazoa; phylum Chordata; class Mammalia; order Rodentia; family Dasyproctidae; genus Dasyprocta; species Dasyprocta punctata. The sequence goes on along the minus strand of RJWM01000476.1, from coordinate 3,246 downwards.
ATTGGAAAGGTGCTCTGACTATGCTTCTTTCCCCATCCCTTTTAAAATCCTTCTAAATTATTTTCTTAAATTTCATTTCCTTTTTTGTCAGTGGTTTCAGTTTCTTTTTCCATATTTATTAGCTGCTGGATACTCCTTCCAACAGATGACTGCCTGGCTCCCTGGCTTCATTCAACCCCTGAGCAAAGGCATCACTTAAGAGTTGGGTGTGCCGGATGCCTTTTTCCTGAAACAGCACCCTCCTCTTCCAATATTCCCTATGCCCTTACCATACCTGAGTTGTCTTATTTTTCTTCTTTGTGTGTGTGTGTGTGTGTGTGTGTGTGTGTATGTGTGTGTGCATGTGTGTGTTTGCTTATTTTTTTATCTTCCTTTTTTTCTAAACTGTAAGTTTTTGAATGTAGGGATTGATCTATCCTTTAAAAAAATTTCATTGCCAAGTACTCATTGCTTAGAAAAGCAGACAATTTTGATTTAGTAAAAGTTTATTTTTAATGCAGCTCATACTGGCCTATCTTTTCTAATCTTCCACTGTATGAATATGCCGCAAGATTTTTAAGGTATCCCCTAACAATGCATAGGTAGGCCTTTTTCACTCTGAGTAATATTTTAGTATTAAGTAGTACCTACATGATAAACTTCTGCTGAGTTGGTGGATAATCTCTGCAGGGTGCACTCCCAGAAGCAGAAATGCTAGGTCAATGAAAAAATAAATAAACAAAACCTCATTTTAAAGACTGGGGACACCTTATCAGTTGTCTTACCAAAGAGCCATACATTTTGGACTGTACAAAGGCCACCCTCAAATACACTGTTTGATATGCTAACTCTTTGAGTGATCTAAAAGAAAGCCAAGGATGCTGATCTCCTGCCCTTCCCTCTAGCTCTCATTCCTCTCCTTTCTAAAGCAAAGGAAAGGATCTTCTCTAAAAATTCTCTACGTATGCAAAGGCAGTATCCTCAGAAAATTAATGCACAGAAGAAAACATTAGAGTTGATACTACCCCCAGAGCCCAGAAAAACTGTCACAGGACATTGTCCATTTTCCAAGCCTATTCGTCTCTAAAAATCAATTATTTTCCCTCTAAAATTCTGGAAGTCTCTCCCTGTGAAGACAGTATTGAAGCTGGTTCCTCTATTGTCGGGTGTGATTTCCCGGCCGGCAGGAAGACACCAGACGTAGGATGGAAGAGGGCTTTATTGATGTCTTGGTTCCGCGGGGGAGACCTCCCTAGCGGTCTGCCCGAAGCGGCTCCTTCCGTGTCTCTCCGCCGCACGCAGGCGGGGAGTGACTTATAAGCTTTCCCAGCCTCTAATCCGTATGGCCCACGTATAGCCCTGGGGTTGGCAGGTGCAGCTTAGGGCGGGAACGCGTCATCCCTAGGCGGGGTCTCTCTAATGCGGAAGCAGGATGTCGGCGCCATCTTGCCGCTCACGAAGGGCGGGGTACTCTAGCTTAGGCCTGGCCTCCTACAACAGGCCCCAATCCGGAAGCGAATGCCCGGGCCGCTCTCTATATTTCCCCCTTTTATTTTTACTAAATGGACGCAGGGTCCCCAATGATATGTGGCCCTCCAGGAGCGCGTGCTCCCTACCTCTTTTACCGTTTTGGGAGGACTGGGCTTGGCGGCTACCAGTATGTGCCCATATATGGGGACCGGAGCGACCGAGAACAGGACACCTCGTATCGCTCCCTGCGATGTTTTGTTTTACATTTGCGTCTGGGGCGAGATGGAGGTCAGCAGGATGAGAGCCGGCCCTTGTGTGTAACCCAGAGGCAAGGTCGTGTACTTAGACCCATGCCCGTGGACTGGGTTGCTCCCGTTTTTAGGGCAAGGGGTGAGGGAGCGTTACCCCTCGTGACGGCCTCGAAAATTATAGTTGAGCTTCCTCCTTTACGAGAGTCCTGCCCATCCACCCGTCTGGCATTGGGGTATGTTGAGCAAGAGCTAGGTAGGCCAGGCATCGAACCATGCGAGCACCCCAAAAATTCCTCGTGTTACAAAAAATGCAGGGCGCCGACATGACGAGCAGTGCTAACAAAGATAAGTCAGACCCGAGCGTGAGTCATAGATCTAGGGGGGGGGGCAGGTAGGGTTATATCTGAGGCGGCGGGAGTGGCGGACAGTAGAGGTTGGAGTCATCCGAGGCCTGTGGGCGGATGTGGTCTGACATGGAGTTGACTCATGGGTAGAGGTCATGGCCAGCTTGGTCGTCGGTCTAGGAGACATTTGATGACAAGGAGGCCCACCAACAACCCTAGACCCAAGAGCACCCAAGTAGTCAGGTTTGGCCAAGAGAACCATGAGGTGACCTTGTTCCATAGGCCCCGAATAACGTTCCCTAATGTGGAGAGATTAAAGGTGACAGGGGTGGTGAGCTTGATTAGATAAGTGTTTTGGAGCCACCCCGATACTTTTGAAATAGTCTTAGCAGATCACAAGTCAGCTGAAGGACTCTCCAAAGCCCATCAATTTTTCGACCTAGTTTTTTGATTTTTGTCTGCAGCCGAAGAATGGCTTGATGGTTTAGCTGGATTATCTCCTCCTGTACACGAAGTGTGTCGCGGGTGGTGTTAGCCAGTATGTTTACCGTTTCCATAGTCAGGGCTATCTGTTGTGAGGTCCAAGCTTGTAGTATCGCCTGCCCTATAGCTGGGACAAACAGAGAAGAGACCACCCCGGCCGCCTGTCCTTGGTGTAATTTGTGAGCTTATCAATCTGGGTGTAATTACGTAACTGGGGCCTGACGCTCTACAGCCATCAGTCTCCACTCAACCGGAAGGGGTGGAATACTGACGTGCAGGGTTGCCAGAAGAACTCCTGTAAACTCACAATGGGGGACAAGTCATGTGCGCAAGGTGCAAACGGAGGCAGGGGGGCCCCCATATCCCGGGCACAATCCTCCATTGAGGGTCTGAAACCCGAAAAGCTTAGGCACCTCTTTGTTTTATTTATCATTGTCTTACTGTAACTTTGGGACATGGAGGCGGAGACATTTAAGAACTCCAAAAGGACCCCTTTCTCAGTGGTGGCATTCCAGCGGTTGTCAATCCCATTTGCGATGGAGAGATTGCCGAAGAAAAGAATCAGAGTGTCAGAGGTCATAGCGGAAACGTTGCGGGTAGAGGGACGAAACAAAAGTTCCAGAGACAGGTTGCGGGTGAAGAATTGAGGCGAAGCTGGGGACGCCGCAGAAAAAGGGGCCAGGGTCAGGGGATGATGCCATAGACCCCAGAGATACGTC
>RJWM01000475.1:0-215251 GCA_004363535.1 Dasyprocta punctata | reverse complement strand
CCATCATCATTATACCACCATCACTGCCATCACCATCAAAACCACCATTGCCATGTCTACCATCACCATCACCATCACCACCACCATCACCATCATCACTGTCATTCACCATTCATCATTGTCTCAATCCATTTTCTGTTGTTGTAGCTAAACACCTGAGACAGGAAATGTATTAAGAATAAAGGTTTATTCAGCTCAGTTTGAGAGTTTGAGAGGTCCAGCATCAAGGGTCACATCTAGTGAAGGCCTCCTCCCTGATGGGGACCCTCTTGAGTCCTGAGAGGTGCAGATGATCACATAGTGTGGTGGGTTAGCTAGTGGTCACCTTGTGACACCCAGCTGGACCGAGTCAGCGAGGTTCTGGGTGTGGAGGGCCCACCTGAGGGTCGTTGCCAACAGCGTAAAAGCAGAACAGGAGGGGAAGATGGTGCTGTTGATCCTCCTGGAGAAGTGTGTAGTGCTGGCTTTCCTGATGTGAACTCAGCTGTTCTCATTGTTGGAGGAGCGCAGGTCCTCGCTATCACTGAGAACGGCTGTGGTTCTCTTTGGGGGAGCCCTGGTCCTTGCTTCGAGCATTGCTTCCTGGCCCCAGTGCAGAGCCCTCAGTCACTGGCACAGATCTTTCACCCCACAGGTGCAGACTTTCTAGCTTCCATCACCAACTTTTGGGCCTTCCCAGCACAGATCGTCGGTACAGACTTGCGTGAGACATTGTCGTGGGCTCTAGGCCTCCAGCTGGACTCGTGGAGGACACTGCTGTGGGATCCAGGCCCCCAGCTGGATTCACTGGGTATCTGGTGCACAGACAGATCTCTTGCACGCCTCTTCATTTGCTTATTGGGTGACTATTATAAAATAACCCTATAGATTACGTGTCCTGTATTAAATCTAGTCCCTTGTAAGCCCTGACTGCAGCACACAGCAAGAGCCAGCCAGCAGTTGGGAGGTAGCTCAGTGGAGAGCGCGTGTGGCAAGGTCCTGAGTTTGATCTCCAACACCAAAGACTTCAATTTTAAAAAGAGACAGAGCCCATCTGGCTCTTCTAATAGACCCATCCAGATAACCCACGAGCCCACTCATCCAGCCATACTTAAAGGCAGGCCCCGAGCACCAGATCTCCTCAGAAAGAGCCCGCTTGGTGCCCGCTCCTACTGCTGCACAGGGCGAGGGTCAGCTTCAACACACGCTGGGTGGGGACCCACAGGCCGTGGCTGTCATCACCTTCACCATCAGCGCCCTCACGCTCACCCTCGCCACCAGCACCTGTGCTCACCCGGGACGAATGCTCGTCTCCCCCTTCCGTGTGTCAGGGGTGCCCGTCACAGAGCGGAGTAAGCGAAGCAAATCAGCGTGGGAAGCTCCCCGTCACCACAGTGGATCGTGTATGAGGCCGCCGCCAACTCTGTGCGTCTCATCCTCAGAGCGTGCATGTGTTCTGCGCCCATTTTAAAGACGAGGGCATCAAGGCCCAGGCGAGGTGGATCCCACAGGAGGTTCGGGGACATGTAAGAGGTGGCGCTGGGAGAGCAATCTCTTCTCGCCCCCACGCACAGAGCCCCAGGACCCCTGGGGGATGACGAGCAGAGAGGGCTTTGGGACTTTAGAGGAGGTGCGGGTGCTCGACACCAGCACAGCGGCCAGGGAAAAGAAGGCTGCGGTGTGGGCGTCCCCCAAGCTGAGCTCTGGCCTCAGGGGCCACCGCCGTGCACAGGCACTGCGCGTCCCAGGGCGCCTTGCTGGATTCTGGGGAGTGGGTGGGAGCGGGCCCTGTACAGTGCCGTGAGCGCACTAATCTCAGAGATGTATTTATTAAAGGACAGACCCGGAGTGCTCTGAGCAGCCTCCTGGTGACTGTGGAGCTGGCCCCAGGGCACACAGATCTCCGTTCTTATCCCCGGGCCCACAGATGGCAGTGTCCCCATCCAGCTGAGTTCCTGACATGCATCCTTCTCCAAATCGTGGGAGAGGAAACTCAGTATTATTTTAGGACTGGCCTCTGCATAATAGGAGGGCAGAGAACAATCCAGTGCTTATATCACACACAAACCAACACACTGCTTTCTCTGCCGCAGCCATGCCCAGGAAGGAAGCTGAGGCCAGGCTGGGGCCTTTCTGGACAGTCACAGCCTGGATGGCCCACTCGGAGGGGACGGAGGGGACGGAGGGGACGAGGACCACGCGCTGGTGGGGGTGTGCATTGGCCTCCGGGCAGGGAGGGTGGAGCCCCTCTGTAGGTGGGCTGGGCCTCCTTGCCTGAGGAGCTTTGTCATTGGCTGGGAGCAGTGTAAGGGTGGGGCGGTGCCGTGGGAGGGTGTGGCTTTGGGCATAGTGCTCCTTCTCCTCCTCCTGCAGGAATTCTGAGCCCAGGTCTGAGCCCAGGCTGCGTCCTCCTCCAGGGCTTTAGAGCATGCAGGTGGCACTGCTGGCCCCCCCTGCCCCGCTGTGAACAGACCCGGCCATCCTGCCTGTACACCAAGGATCCCAGCCAGGGTGGCAAAGGAGCACAAGGATGCGCAGACCCTCCCCATGGCTCCTTGGCAGGTGTTAGCTGGGAAGACAGGTCTCCGCCTCCTGCCCCACTTCCGGGGAGGCAGCCAAGTTGTGGGGGCAGAGACTGAGGTTCACGGCTGCTGTGTGACCTTGGGCAAGTCACCGTACCTCTCTGAGCCCAGCACCCTCATCTTGAGTCAATACGAACACAGTGTCTCATTCAGGTTTGCCTCGGGCTGGGGAGTGGACCGGAACCTGCAGTCTGAGTCACTGCCGCAGCCCGGGTTTCTGGGCCAGGGTCTGGACATCCACCTCTGGCAGGGATGGACGAGTCTGGACTGTGGGTTGGGGTGGGCTCACGGCAGAGACAGCTGGCATTGCCCTGGTGGCTTCAGAGCTCTCTAGGACGTGTGGACCTTGAAACCTGCAGGAGGACCTCAAAACAGGCAGGAAATGCAGCTCCAGTGGCCGGCTGCGGGGCCGGCCAGCAGGGTCAGGTGAACTGGGACGCCGAGGCGCGCAGACCCGCCTGCGCCTTCACTGCCCGCACACCTTCCCAGGGCAGGCGCTGAGGCCAAGAGGAGTCCGGCGGGGCCTGGCCCATCTCACAGCACTGCAGAGGAGCCTCCAGGGGCTTCTCCAGCATCGTGCAGCTATTGGCAAGGGGGGGACCCACACTGCCCCCCACCCTGGCCACGCCTCCTCCCTGCTCCAGGAGCGGGACACACACAGCTACACACCCAGGCTCTGGGGCACACAGGCTCAGTAGAGGGACAGCCCCGCCCAGGTGGGGGTGGAGCCTCCGGGCCCCGCCCCCACACCTGCCTCCCGTGGGCGGGGCCCAGCTGTGCCTCCCAGGAGGAGCCCTACCTGCAGGGGAGGTGGGGCCGTGATCTGAAGCCCCAGCCAGGACACCTCTGACCTCTGTCTGCGGCCCACCTGTAGGGGTGCGACGAGACATCAGAACCTCCCACCCCAGACTGAAGCACTGGACTGGGGCCCAGTCAGACGGTGCAGGGGGTCGGGCCGGGGTCCAGTTTTGTGGGGACACACAAGGCCTGAGGAGGAGCGGCAGGGCCTGAGCCACGACTCACTGACGTGTGCGGCCAGCCTGGGATCACGCTTGGAGGCACTGGGAGCCCTGGCTGCCCCCTCACAGTGCGGGATCCCTCATCCGGGCCTGCTGGGCAGAGCCGAGGAGCGCTGGGCTGTCCAGGCCACCCTGGTCAGGCCAAAAGCACCTATCGCCTGGGCGGCTCTGAGTCACGGGGCAGGGTGGGGTGCGATGTCGCAGCTGGGTGCCCTGGCTTCACACTGGGTCTGGGGCTGCCCGGGGACTGCAGCCCATCAACCCTGAGCACTGCCCCGCGTCCTGGGGCTCCCGTCCTCAGCAGCCCACCCAGCCTCGGGCAGATGACGCTATGCCCGGGGTCTGTAGCAGGGGCAGTTCGGGGTCCGGGCTGAGTCATCCAGCCTGTTCCATGGATTTCCCAGTTCAGCCACTCGGTCGGGTTGGGACTCCACTGGCTGTCGGCGGTGTCGGCGGTGTGACGGGGAGAAGCATGTGTGAGCCCATCTGTGAGCCGCCGCACTGGATCCACCCGCGTGCACCCTGCTGCTGGTGCTGCGCCCGCCTGAGCCTCCTCCACGCGGTGGCTCTCCAGGTCTCGGAGACGCTGCAGGCTGTGCGGCCGCCACCTGCACAAGGCCATGGGTTTCTGTACCACCCGCAGCCGAAGCCTGTCCCGTTCCGTGGCCGCGCCTCACTTGTCCCCACCCCTGTGGCCGCCCTGCAGCTCGGGCTTGGAGCCGCCTGTCCCGGGAGGGCACTGCATGACACCCTTGTCTGGTCGGCTCAGTCCTCCAGGCTCGCGGTGTCGCAACGTGGCCGGCGCTCCGTGGAGCTAGGCTCTGTTGTCACGCGCGGAAGGCGCAGGCAGTGTCGGTCCATGCTCTGCCGGATGGTCTGAATTTGAAACCTGTCTGAGACAGAGGGAGAGGGGACAGGTGCTGGCCCTGCCTGCGGTGACTTGGCGTTGGCTGCCACCTCTGGCTTCCCCAAGCAAAGCCAGGACATTACAGATCCCACTATCGCCGGGGACCCCGGTTCCAGTTCCCAGGTTCGGGGCCATGCTGAGGCTGCTGCTGCAATTTGAGTTTTGTCAGTGGCATCACAGGGTCCAGGAGCAGTGGGCGGAGCCGGGGGGCAGAGAGAGGTGTCGGAGAGTCCCTGCATGCGGTGTCCCCGGTCCGACTGACTGAGGATGGTGCGGCCTGGCCCCAGGGCGGTGGGCCCTGTGTGGGCTGAGGACCGGGATGACCTGCATTGCATGCGCTTGTCACCCAGTGCCTGAGCTCCCGGGGCAACGGCCTGGATGGACCCTGTCCTTCAGCCATTGATGGCATCACAGGGACACGCCAGCAAGGTCACGATGCTGGCCCAAGGTCGCAGCTGTGCCAGGTGTGGGGGGTGCCAGGCCTACAGTGAACTGCCCCCCATGTGACTCTTACACAGGTCATTGTCCTCGGAGTCCCAGGTCACTCAGGCCAGGTGGCCCGCAGGGCATGGCAGGCTGGCTCCCTTTCTGGCTTCCGGCAGCTGCTGCTTGTCTGGGCCCACACCCCTTGCATCCTTGCTGCATCTGGGACTTGACGTGTCCTTGGGCCTCCCTGTGGCCCATGGAGTCCCTTAGGTTTGGAGGACCTTGGTGAGGCCTGTGTGTCCCTGGATGGTCCCCATCTCAGGATCCATCCCTTTGCATGCGTGGGGACAGAGCCGCTGGTCCTGGGATTCGGCTGCAGGTGACCGTGGTGCCGTCATTCTGCTGACTGCAGGCTACTCTGTCTCCCCACTCGGTAGGTCCTGGCCACTTCACAGAGGGGAAACTGAGGCCACCTGTACCTGAGGGGCCGGCTAGGACTGAGCAGGGAGCAGTGCCCGGCCTCCCCAGGCCTGGCTGCGAGTGGTGGGGGTTGCCAGGTGGCGCCCGGGTCCTGCGCTGGGATGTGGCGCGTGCAGAGCTGAGGCCGGGACCCGTCCAGGTCCTTGCAAGGCTGGAGCTCGCAAGTCGTGCACGGAGTGTCAGGAGGGAACAGGATGGGGGAACGGTTGTGGCAGGAGCTGGCAGGGTGTCAGGCGTGGGGGGCAGATGTTCCTCCTTCACCTGTGGAAACTGAGGCAGCTCTCTTTATGCCCCCAGCCAGGGCTGGGGGTGGAGTTTGCCGCGTGAGGCTGCCCAGAGGGCACCTGCTGACCTCAGGACACGCTGGGGTCCCCGGGAGGTGTGTGCATGTGTAGCAGTGTGGTATGCATTGTGTGGGGTGTGAGGTGCATGGGCAGGGTGCCCAAATGTGTGTACCAGTGACACGTGTGTGCCGTGCATGATGCACGAGTGCCCCGTGTGTAAGTGCGCATGCACACGTGGGCTATGGCTGCTGTGTGGGGGTCCCATCTGGCCGTCGTCCTCTGGCCTTGCCCTGTCTCCATGCGGCCGGTGGGGCTGGTGCTTGCTGACTCAGGGGCTCTGGGCCCGAGCTCCTGGCCAGCGCGGGAGGAGCGGCTGCTCACGCCTTTTTCCACACGGCCGGGATCCTCAGCCTCCTGGCAGAGGCGTGGCCTGCGGATCTCTCCGACTGAAGCGATGGAAACGCGGATCCGAGAGGCTGCGGGTGCCTGGGCCCCGTGCCTGGGGCGGGGCTGACACCGGGCTGTCCTCTGGCTGGGCAGTGTCCTGGGGCGAGGAGAGAGGTGTTCGTGCACACACGAAACACACATGAATGTGCCGGTGTGAGACACATGTGAAACACACACACACACACGGAGATGCCAGGGCCCGTGGGTCCCGCGTGGCGCTGTGTGGCCTCCCCCGGAGGACAGGTGCTGGGGGCAGGGCTGGCCAGCTGTCCCTCACCCCACCCAACGGCCCAGGGTGGGGCTGCCAGGCCCCTCTGCCCCCTGGGTGAGGCCATCAGGTTGTCCCACAGCTCAGGCTGGACTTGTGGCCTGCAGACGAGGGGGAAACACATTCTCGCTGCTCTGAGTTCCCACTCGCGGCCTTCAGTTGGGGCAGCCCGAGGAAGCAGTGGAGATGGAGTCAGGGAGACTCGCGCTGGTCTCCCTGCGGAGCGGAAACGCTCAGGCCAAACTCCCGCAGGCTGCCCCAGGTGGCACCTGGAAGGGTGGACGGCAGGGAGGACTGCTGGCTGCTGTGTGCTGGGAGGGCGCAGGGTGCGGTCAGGCCCACGTCCCCTAGCAGGGCTCTGGAAGTACCTGCCCTGTCCAGCCCAAGGTTCTTGCGGGGAGGTCCCTTTTCTCCCGCTTGCTGCCTGTGAACTCTGGCACGGCAGGCTGGTTCTGGGGCCCGGGGTGCGTCGCGGTCCTGAGCTGCAGTGGCGGTGCGCGTGGCTTTGGCTGCCCTTTCTTCTGCAGGAGGAGCGCAGCCCACTCTGGGCTCCAGGGTGACTGAGCAGAGAGGCTCCAACCCGGGACCGGCCCCTCCCAGAGAGGCGCCTGCGCCCTGGAAGCCGTGGGCACGCGGGTCCCTCCCCCCAGGGCCTCGAGACTGGCCCCAGAGCTGGCTTTGCCCGCCGGCCCCCGGCAGGCGACCCTTTCCTGGAGGAAGCAGAGAAAGGCCTGGTGTGGAGCCAGTAACTCCTGTCCCCAGAGATGTCCGCTGGGCACAGCTGAAGAAGGAGTAGAAATGGAATAAAAATTCTTTTTTAATGTTCTCGGCTGCTAAGTTTGGTGCTTTAGCCAGAAATCCGAGCGAGTGCTTGCAGGCCACTGCTCCAAAACCCCACCCCTCGCGCTGCGTCCCGGCCAAGAATAATGGGAACAGACGCGCCATCCCCTGTGCAGCCTCCAGGCCGCAGCCAGGACGGGGAGCGGCTCAGCGGGACAAGGGCGGGGACAGGGAGGAGTGGCCGGGTCACCTGGGCAGCCTGCGTGGTGGTGTCCTCTGTGAGGCTGACCACTGCTTCCCGTGCCTCTGCCTCCCAGGAGCGCTGCTCAGCGCGGGAGGCCTGGTCAGTGTGTGGGAGAGGGACGACGCTGGGACACGGCCCTGGGCAGCAGTGGGGTCCAGGAAGTTTCCTGAGCATCGCACGGAACACGGAAACCACCCACGCGGGCCACGGTGGCAGGAACAGCCTGTCCGGACTCAGCCTCCTGCGTGCGGGCCTGAGGTGGGGAGGGCCATGTTGGACCCACATCGTGTATGAGTGCCACGGGGCTGCAGACGTCTCCCCTCTCCATTCCCACCCACTCTCACCCAGGCACCTGGCACCCTGGCCCACCTGAGCCTGTGCAGAGACTGTGGCAGCTGCCTTCCTGTGCTCCCCGGGAGTCCCTGTGCTGTGGGAGAGGAGCAAGCCCTGGGGAACCTTGGGGCCGAGCTCGAGAGTCCTGTGGGGCAGAACCGACGTGATCCCACGGCCAGCAGGCAGCTCCACTCAGTGTGGACCAGAGCAGACCTGTTCCAGCTGAGCAGGACGAGAAACACACATTTGTCCCTGTGTACGTCTGAGCTGGGTGGCTACTTGTTACAAAGCAGTAGCTGACTGATACATCTAAGTATCTGATACAGATGTTCCTCGTTTAATGACTTTTGGACTTAACATTCTTTTTTGTTTTTGTTTTTGTACAGTTCTGTACATCTTGCTTATCAACCTCAATGTCTTTTTTGTACAGAATACCTTGTTTATGCTGTAATTTTTGTTGATTGCACTGTACAGTTCTATGTTCTGCTGTATGTTAGAATACTTCATTAAAGTTATGCAAATAAAAGCAGAGTCATCCAGCTGGAGTTTGCTTTGACCATATTTTGTTCTGAACACTGTGCTGTATGTGCTCTATACGATTCCTCATTTAGAGACTGATTCACTTACGACCTGGCCACAAGATCAGAGCTCGGTGGTTACATGAGGACGCCTGTCAGACTGGTGAACGGGAAGGGAGATGGCCGGGGGAGAGGGCAGTGAAACTCCGCGGAGGGCTCTCTGTGTCCAGATGTCCTCCCCACCCGCTGGCACAAGTGTGTGCACTGCCCGACCTGTGGTGCTTCCTCCCCGACACAACTGAAGGCTTTTCCCTCAGTGACAGCACTTTCCCGGGCTGTGGCTGTCGTTCACAGCTGAGACACGACAGCAGATCGAGCACAGGCCCCTTCCTCCTTCTGCACCATTTCACGGGGGGTGTTCAGACCTGGGATATGCTGCTTTGTTCTTTCCTTACCAGGTCCAGAGATTTTGCCTCTTCACCAAAAGGAAGAGGGTCCTGGCTTCCCTGCAACAAATCCCATCGTGGGAGTCACTGCCCTCGCACTGGTGATAGATTAGGGACATCTGCTCTGGGCGGCATTGAGGGCCCTACGAGGCTGTTTTAGTTGCTTTCTTGTTCCTGGGACAAAATACTTGATATCCACAAATTAAAGGAGGAAAGGTTTATTTTAGTTCACCGTTTGAAGAGGTTTCAGTCCATAGCTGGTTGACTCCAAGGCGGGGCAGCGTGGCAGAGGGGAAACAGTCCATGGCAGGCAGGCAGGAAGCAGCGAGCCTTCCTCTCCTCCCACTCCGCTCAGGCTGCGAGCCTACTGGTTGGTGCCACGCACACCCAAGGAGAGGCTTCCACTCCCACGTCCAGAACCACGCTAGGCCAATCCGTGGGTTCATTTAGTACCACACGCACATAATCCAGTGCCACACGCCCTAGATCAGCGCTGGCAGACCTGCGGCTGCAGTGCGCTGTTTGTATTATTGAAAGCTCTGTTACTGTGTTTTTCTTTTAAAACAAAAGATGTTAATGTATGAGCTGTTTTTCCTAGACTAAAACCACAGTATTCAGGTTTAATCGCGGTGTTGGCCCTTTGCAATAAATAAGTGGGTTTTGCGTTGCAGTCTGGGGTTTGTCTCGAAACCCCTCACCGTCACTGCCCTAGATCCAGCCATCTGCAAAAGCCCTGCCCCTGAGTGCACAGGCTTCAGGGGACATCTAGGTACAGCCCATAACGGTGGCGGTGAGGGCTTTGGCAGGACCTTGACCCTGGGGCCCCTCCAGCTGCAAGGAGACCCCTCGCCGAGTACCCAAGGGGCTCTGGGCCCAACTCTGTGCCTGTGGGGCAGACAGCCCCCTCCACCCGCAACACCAAATGCTCTTCCCAGAGGGCCACATGGGTCCCCGCCACCAGCCGTCCCTCCACACCGAGGAGCTACGGATGCTCCCGGTGGAGCACGAGGGCTGTGGAAGGACGCTGGGGGACGGCGTAAGGGGGAGGCCGGCTGGCGCCGTGGAAACCTGGCACGTGGCCAGACTTAGCCCGACGGGGCCAGACCGAGAGGCCCTGTGCCCTTGCTACCTCTGAATGTGTCAGGAAGAAATAATATTTTCCTCCTTAAACGCGTTAACCTCCTAAGCTTTGGGTTCACAGCTCTTTCCTCTGTTCACGGCAGCAGAAAGCAGAAGTGAAATCTTGCTGCACAGGGTTTTTCTGGCCCACTCTCCCTCCCAGGCCTCCCTGCTGCTACCGTGGGGCGGGTGCGTGACTGAGATGCCACCAGCTGGGACAGCCGCTGTGCTCCACGCTGTGCCCAGGGCTGCGGGCCTGCGTGGCCGTCCACTCCCAGGCAGGCCCCGGTGCCCGCAGCAGAAGATCAGGGCCTGCCGGGCACGGACGGCTGCCGCCAGACCCTGTGACGTGGCACACGGCCGCCCTCTCTCCTGCCAACCTTGCTGGAGCTGGGCGCTGACTCCCCTGCCCTTTCGAGTCCAGGGCATGAAGAGCTCGATTTTGCCATTGTGTGCAGCCTCCCGCCCAGGGCCCTGGGCCATGGCGACCCTGCACCACCTTGGCCCTGCCCTGGATCTTGGGGTGGAAGGGGCCACGGGTGGAGATCAGACCAGACCCCCGCTGGGGTGCGTGGAGGGCAGCTCCCGCTCCTTTGTGTCCTCTGTGTGTCCAGTGGGCAGTGGGCACCCCTGGTCCTGTGTTCTGTGGGAGGGAGCTGGACAGCGGGCTGGCAGGTCAGCAGACCCCGGCCTCCGTGCAAGCCCTGCCAGCTAAGAACAGCGCCGCACCTTTAAAGGATAAAAGAAACCCCCAACGGGAGACGCGACCACAGACTGCAGGGGCACGGAAGCTCCGGGCTGGGCTTGGGGATCAGACAGGATGCTCTGCCCCCAGCCACCCCCTGCCACTTCATCACCCTCACATGGCCTCGGGGTCCCTATCTCCAAGATTCTGCTCCCATGGGCCCTGCCCCGCACACCCGCCTGTGCCGAACTCCTGGCCATCGAGCCGGGTGGCCGCAGGCCCGTGTCCTCCCTGGCCTCATTTTTCTGTGGGCCCCAGGAGTGGGCCAGACTCAACTCTCCTGGGCCTTCCCTCCACATGCCAGCATCCCTGGCCCTGGCACGGCTCTGTGGACCACCCAGAGCCTGCTGAGTGCCAGCTGGGCCCCTGCAGGGCTTGGCCTGCTTGGCTGTGATGCCCACATTGGCCCCTGGGGTGCTCTGTGCATGAGCTGTGCCCCGCTCCCACCCTGGGGCCTGGACCCCACTGTGCAGACCCGGGCTCGGTGGGGAGGGAGTGGTGAGCACCGTGCATGCGCCCACCCTGTGCCTAGGGGGCAGGGTCTGGGGCTCAGTCCTAAGAGAACCTGCCCTGGTCTTTGGGGTGAGCCTGTTGTCCCCCCAGGCTCTAGCCCGACCCCTGCCACCCTCCAACCCACTTGGCCTTTCGCCCTGTGGGGGCTGATGCTGCCCCAGCCTCCTGGGCACACGAGGCTGTCCACACCCATGGGGCCCTGGTTGGCGCTGCCAGCTCTTGCTGGGGCAGATGCCGAGTGGGGTGCTCTGCCAACACGGGGTGAGGGTAAAGGGGCCCTTCCCACTCTGCTGTCGTCTCCTAGTCAGCATCCTCCCAGGAGTCTTGAGGTCACTCAGGCCCTTCCCAGACCCCAGGAACCCCCCAGTGGGTCACGTTCAGGAGGCTCTTTGGGTGACTGCATCCCTGCTCTGTCCTGACCTGGGACCCCACGTGGCTCTGTCCTGACCTGGGACCCTGCGTGGCTCTGTCCTGACCTGGGACCCCGCGTGGCTCTGTCCGGGTGACCTGGGACCCCGCGTGGCTCTGTCCTCCTGACCTGGGCACTGTGTGGCTCTGTCCGGGTGACCTGGGGTGCTGTGTGGACTCTCTGAGCTTTGTCTCCACAGCTGGAGAATGGGCTGAGCAGACCAACGCTGCTCCAGTGGGACAAGGCCTTTGAAGGGCCGGGCTCCGGGGGCAGTGGTGGGCAGCTGTGGGGATGTCCAGCCTCATGCCTGCGACTCCTACCCTTTCCAGCCGTGAGCCCGGTGGTTCACGAATGTGTCCCCATGGGAGGACTCCATGAGTGAAGACGTGGACACAGCCCAGGGCCAGAGCAGGTGACTGCCTGGGGGCGCGGCGCTCACGTGTCAGGACGCTGCCAGCCACCGTGGCCAGGGGCCCTCGGAGACTCACTGAGCTGCTGGGACCGGGTCACACGCCTGCAAGGCCCCTGTCACTTACGGGACGTCATGCCCACTGTCCCCTCGTGTTACCAAGCTGGAGGCCATCACGCCCTCACCTCCAGCTCCAACCCAGACGTCTCAGGCTAAAAGAGTGGCACACACATGGCAAAGATCAAATTCGCCTCAGGGTTTAGCACACCAGCAGATGGCTTATTATTACTGATTGATTGACTGATGGATTGAAATACAGGGAGTTGAACCCAGGGCCTTTACAATGACATGCATTCCCAGCCTTCTTGCTTTTTGAGACAAAGTCTTGCTAGGTCAGTTACCAGGTGAGGGTTGAACTGTCGCTCCTCCTGCCTCAGCCTCCCACTGCTAGAATTATAAGCATGCAACCCGCCTTGTAGCTGAAGGCCTATTATAAAAATACTGAGGGTGCTGGACCTCCGGGGTGCGAGGCACAACCTGGGCAGAGCTGAGACTGGGGTGGTTCTCCAGCCAGGAGGAGGTTCAGGCGGGGGTGGGGTGCTTCCAGAAGAATTCCCGCCCCCTGGGGTGCCCGGAGCCAACCCATCCTTGCAGGGAGAATGGGGGCTGGCCTTCCCGAGGGACGTGATCGCCACACACCCATGCGCCTCCAAGGCCAAGGGACCCTGCTCGGGGCAGGCAGGGAAGTTTGCCAGTGCATGAACTAGTGTTTGGGTCCCGTGGCCGCCTGAGTAATTGCCCCAAGCCAGGGCCTCACACCACAGACGCCCGCTAAGTCTGAATCCGAAGCCTGAAGCCCAGGCATGGCCAGGGGTGCTCTGCCAGCTGGGGCACCCACCTCGCCCAGCCCGCCCGCTATGCCCGGCCCGGGTCCGTGGCGCTGCACCTGGATTCCACCTCCCCCGGCTGCTTCTCCTCCTGACTATGGAGTCTACGAAAACCCTGTTTCCCATCCAGGGTGCAGAGGCCGTGGGAGAAAGGTAGCCACGCTGCTGAAGGCCACTCCTGGGTGTGCGCCCCAGAGAAGCAAGAACAGCCACTGAAGCCCGTGTGCGCACACGCTCGCCACTCGGAGCGTGGGCAGTGAGGGGCTGCCGCCAGGGGACGGATCGGAGCTTTGCGGTCCAGCCCGGTGGACGCGACCCTGAGTGATGGGGCCGGCACACAGGGACCTGAGCACACGGCTTGTCCGGGAGACGCGTGCGCCCGGGGACAGGAAGCCGTCGGGGTGGTCAGGAGCTGGGCGGTGCACGTGGCCACGGGTGTGTTTGGAGAAGACAATGCGCTCTGCAGCGACACTGCAAGCCCCCGACCATGGGCTTCGGGAGGCTGTGCGCACTCCCCCGAGGGCCGAAGCACGTCCAGCGCGGGGGCCTTCCTCGTTCCTTTCCATGACGCTCTGGGAGGGGCAGAGATGGCAGTCCTCTGCCCCGTGCGCTTCTGGCCTGAATGTGGGGACGGCTCTGGGCCACCCCTTGGGAGCCTGGTACTGTGCTGAGCTCGGAGGTCTTCCCTGACCAGCGGCCGCCCGGCCCTCATCTCCTCACCCAGGGGACGGCAGAGGCTGCGGGCTCCAAGACCGTCTGGGCCTCCCGGGTTTCAGGTGTGATAGGGACCATACCCAGGCTTCGTCCTCAGTGTCAGTAGTGCGGGAAGGCAGCACCCCCTTCTTATCCTTTTATTGGTTTTTTTTTTTTTTTGAGACAAGGTCTCACTATGCAGTTCAGGCTGGCCTTGAGCTCAGTACAGAGCTCAGGCCGGCCTCAAACTCACAGCAATCCTCCTGTCTCAGCCTCCTGAGTGCTGGGATTACAGGACTGCGCCACCACACTGGCAGGCAGCCTGTCGTAAGCACTGTTTGGGGAGGCTGGTCATGCAGCAGGAAGGACACCATGCTGGACCCAGCCCCGTCTGTTCCCTGCGTGAGGAGGTAGGGGCTGCCCCCGAGGCTGATGGGATAGATTCCTGCTCTGAGCATTGCCCTGGGGCGGCTGGAGTAGGGGCTGCTCCAGAAACTGCCCCGGGGCCACCGCGGAAGCAGGCAGGAAGCTGTCTGGCTGCGTGGACCGAGGTCCCGACGTCCCGCTCCTGCCATGCCCCGCACTGCTGAGTGGCTCTCTAAGCTTCCCTTCCCTCTGGATGAGCGGCGTGGCCACGGAGGGGCGGCGTGGGCCCACCGTGCTCGTGGCTAGGCCGCAGCACAGGGGCCAGATGGAGTCCAGTGTCCCGGGGGGTGGGGCCTGGAGAGGCCTCGCGGGCCAGGTGTGGGCTCCGGGTCCCGGGCTGAGTGGCGGTGCAGGAAGCCGGGTGGAAGCCCTCCCTGGAGAGGCATCGCTGCGCTGCCTAACAAACAGGGCTTCTGGAAACGTCCCCTCCCAGGGCACCCTGGGGACAGTGCGCCGGGCTGGGAAAGCGCTTTGTAAGGTGACACGGCGGCTTCAGGCATCATCGTTAGCAGCGGCAGTGGGGCCGGCCCACAGCCTGGCCGGGACGTCCTGATCGCAGCCCCAGACCGGCAGGATCCATGCCAGGAGGCAGAGGCCTGGGAGCCAGGAGGGCTGGGAGGAGGACAGCAGCTCTGAGCTCTGTCCCCAGCGGGACACGACCCGCCACAGAGGCAGTGCCCCTGGCCCTGCCTTGCAGAGGCCCAGGAGGCGGCTGTGGGCACAGAGCTCTGCAGCAGGGTCCTGAGCTGGTCTCGGGGGCCCCCCTCTGCCAGTGAACCCCAGGCCTCGGGGGCTCAACCTCTGCTTGCCCTTGAGAACCCTGTCCCTACCTCCAGTGTCCCCAGAGTTCAAGCCCACCTGGAACTTGGCAGCATGGTCAGCTGAAGTTGAGGCCACCTTACAGCAGGCTGGCCCCAGCCCACTAAGCCTGGTGCACTCAAAGACAGGAGAGGAGCCAGCACAGAGGAGACGGCCACAGACCACGGAGCAACGGGGGGACTGGCCACCTGGGCCTAGCCGGAGAGCTGGGGGAGCCTGCCTGGGAGCAGCGCCACCCACACGTCGAGGCCAGACGCACGTCTCCGCAGTGGAGATCTGTACGGGGGCCGGCGCATGGGGTGAGGGCGCCTGAGCTGCCGCGCGGAGAGGACGGCGTTTCTCCACGGCACTCAGGGACTCGGAAGGAGCTGACGGCTTGGGGTGCATCTGCCTTCACTTTAGGGGAGGGCCAGAGGGGCCCACGCTTGGCCCAAGGCGACAAACTGTGAATCGGGTGAGGCAGGCAGTGCGACAGTGCCTGGACACCGGAGACGCGGAGCCCGCCTGGGACAGGTGAGCGCAGCTGAGCACACACACCTGAGACGCTCGCCGCTCAGGCGCCGGCGCACAGCCCAGGCAGCCCAAGGACCGCCTCCCATCCCACCGCAGCCGGGCGGGGGCCCTGTCCTCCCCTCCACCGTGCAGGTGGGGAAACAGCCACGTCCGGCGCCCTCCCAAGACGGGGGAGGCCGTGGTGGTGCAGGCACAGTGCCGGGCACAGCTGGCTCTCAAGGCGGAAGACTGGGCCACGAGCTGGCCACGGAGCTCGGGAGTGGGAGTGCGCTCTCCCAGGGCCCACGGCGGCCTGTGCCAGGGTGGGCGGAAGATGCTGCTGCCCTGAACTGCTGAGGGCTGGGGTCAACAAGGATGCGCACAGGAGGCTCGGGGCACCCTGGAGTCCCTGGCCGTGGCGTGCCCACAGGCCTCCACGGAGCGTCTCCTGGGAGAAAGAGACTCCCTGCGCCCCCGGGAAGCACAGCCCGGGGAGGCAGGCGCCAGCCCCCTGCGAGGCTGACACGCGCTCTCTCAGCGCAAGCCTCGGAGGGCAGCTCTGCTCTGGGCTTCCTGTCCTCTGACAGAGCTTAGGGAAGCGACATTCGTCCCCCGCGTGGCACAAGGATGCAAGTTCCACGAGTCCCAAGCTGCTGTGGTCTTCTGCCAGCCTGGGGGAGGCGGCGGGCCTGAGGCTGCCTGCAGCAGGGGCCGCTGGGCCGCTGGGCCAGGTTCGCCCTGAGGCCGCGCCTGGCCTCGGGAGACTTTGCTTTCTCGTCGCCGTCTTCGGGGATGGAAAGTGCAGACTGGCTGAAGAGGGAGACTGAGAGAGCAGAGCAAACCGGACCCAAGCACACGCTGCCCCCAGAACACAGGTCCGGGGCGTGAGGCGGGCGTGGAGTCTCCCGAGCGGAAAACGGGACAGGGCTCTGGGGCCTCAACTTGAGGAGAGAGGGGATGTTTAAACGACACCAAGAGGTGACCATGACGGCCAGAGGGTCGTCACAGCAAGCTAACACAGCCGAGGGAACCCCACGGGGACACGAAGCCCCAGGACTGAGCCAGGGGGCCAATTTCTGGCCCAGACCGAGCCTGCACTCCGGTTTCTGGGGTGGCTGGGCCTGACACTCCAGTGGGGGGTCCTGTCCTGGGGCCGCCCGTGGGGCCGAGTGCCCCTGGGGTCTGTGCAGAGGAGAATCCTACGCCGTCTCCCCAGGCCCCGCAGCCTCCACAAAGGCTCTAAACCGGCAGTGCGGCCCCTTGGTCTGCCCCTTGTCCATCTCCCTGCTCCAGCAGCCCCAGGCTTGCGGCCCCGGGCCTTCTTCCCGGCCTCTGTGGTCACATGGCGTCTCCCCGTATCTCTGTGTCTGTGTCTACTGCTGCCCTTTGCTGTGTCGTCAGGACCCACCTAATCCGGGGGGTCCTCGTCTTAGCCACAGTTCAGCCTCCCACTCCGGCCGGGGCCGAGCGACTGCTCCGGGCTCTGAGGGCTGCGCCCATGCTGTGGCGTGAGCTCGTGACTCCGCCTGGCTGTGGTGAAGACATCACCGCTGTTCCCCTCCTCGGCCGCCTTATGCGCCGTCAGAGCCCGTTGCGCATTTCCGACAGGCAGCATGGAGCTAATGCTTCGGCACCAGGGGACTTGTCCAGATGCCTGCCCCGTGCGGTGCCAGACTTCAGCACGGCCTCTCCCAGGGTGTCCCCTGCCCACACGTGTGACCTCTCAGACCCGCAGCTCTGACACGCAGCACCACACCCCGGATGCAGGAACGCTGCGTGCACGACATCCCATTGGAGAATTGCAGAGCAGGCGAGCGTGGGCACAGGCGCGTCCTCCGCGGAGTCATCTGCAGACGCGGGCAGCCCGAGGAGATGAGAAGCCAGCGTCGGCAGCGTCGCGGTGTCTGTGCCCCCACTCCTCGGGGACGCACCAGGTGGCCAGGACACCACTCAGGAAGACCCTCCAGGGACGAGGGGTCCATGCCGGCATGCAGTGGGACGGCACCACTGGAGTGGGCCCACCGTCCGTGCGAACTGGGTGCCACATGCGTCAACGGGGCTCAGTTCGCGTGCAAAAACAAGCGGGGCATCCCCAGGCCCTCTCTCAACCCACAGACGCAAGGTCCCAGCGCTGTCCCCACCACGGCGTCTTCCTGTCACAGGCTTTGTCCTCCCAAAATGGTGCCAATTTGCAACTCAAAGCCAGACCAGGGCCCAGCATCCAGCAGTGCTGCGAGGACCCTGCCCAGGCTGGGTGCGGATGTGTCCAGCACGGCCATGAGGGCCGCGGAGACGGCGTGTCAAGGGTTCCCACGGTGCTTCCTGGCCTCAGGCACCGTGCCAGCTCCCCACAGATGGCGTCATCCTCCCGCAAGAAGCCACAGCCTTCTTGGATGCCACACAGAAACTCGACTCACTTAACAGAGACCGGGCCGGCACAGCTGGAATGTGGATTTCCTATGAATCATTTTCCATCGCTGTCAAGAAACGCAGTTCTGTTTATTTCTGAAAGGCTCTCTCAGTGGTTTTGCTGATGGCAACTGGACAGAAAGGATGGTGGCTGTCCCCGTGCTCGCCCCAAGGCTGCGAGACAGCCACCTGCCGGGGCGACCCCAGAGCTCCAGGGCCCTGCTGTGCGCCTGGCTGCAGGCTGTGCTCTGGGCCTCAGCGCTCACTGTGGGCTTCCGGGGCCAGGGGCCTGAACAGAAGGGACGGTAATGAAGATGAAGATGGCGACGGTGACAAAGACCATGGTGATGGTGGTGACGATGGTGGCAATGGTTGTCGGAGACCACAATGAGGTAGTGCTGAGCAGGTTTTACAACTAGTTACACGGCTTTTCTATATTAATGTGTGAATCTGTCCCAGGCCAGCATGCAGAATCAGAACTCTGTGCCGATGGTCATGGCAGAGGCCTGTAGGGGCCTGTGACACCGTGATGTCTCTGGAGGCAGATAACACTGTCGTGAAGGGCACTAAATTTCACTCCGAATTCTAAGGCAACAACTGCCAACTTCAGAGATAAAGCAGCTCTCTCATTAGCAGAGATTTCCTGCTTGGAATGTCTTTGATCCATCTTCACAAGGCCCGGCTTGCTATCACACCTCCTGCCTCAGCTGCTCTTGCACTTTGCTGCATGCCGCCTGATACGTGATATACCCAATACACAGTGGCCGTTCAGAGGAGTCTTTGTCTTAGCCACAAGAATTCTGACCTTCTCGGATCCCTGGGTACCATGTTACTTGTCTATTGTCTTTTGTCCTTCCCCGTACATTTGTCTGTAAGACTGGGAGACCGTCAGCATCTGATAAATGGTGACGAAGATGATGGTGGTGACGGTGACGGTGGTGGTGGTGGTGACGGTGACGGTGCTGGTGATTATAATCGTTAATATATTGTGTCAACTTGAGAAGGTCAGAAGTTTAGCTAAATGATTCAGCATGGGGCCAGGGTCCTTACCCGGTAACATCCTCAGCCTGTGCAAGAGGAGGGCAGGCAGGTGGTGTGAGTGCTGCCCCCACCGGAGGGGAATAGCCTGCATACAACAAAAGGCAAATGAAAAAAAGGACAAACGAGGAAGCACTGAGTGCTGCATTCTCTGGAGGAGCTCCAGGCTTGACCTTCGGCTTGGACGCTGTCTTCTGGCTCTGGCGCAGACCGTTCGGCTTCTGCCTGGGTCTCTTCAGCCTTCGTCGTAGACTGTTTAGCCTTCCACTGTAGATTCTTCAACGTTTTACTGCAGACCCATCGGCCTCCTGATACGAACTTGCACAGGACACTGCAGTACGCTCCAGCCCCGGGCTGGACCCTTCCCCCTCCAGCATACAGACCCCCTCTGCACGCTCCCTCATCTGGCTTTGTAGCTGACCACTGTAAACCAATCTTGTGATTTCTTATGCATTTATGTATCTTGTGTTATATGTTTCTCTAGTAAACTCTGACTGACACAGTGGCGATGGTGATGATGATGATGGTGATGGTGATGGTGACTGTATTGATGATGGTGGTGATGGTGGTGATGGTGATGGTGATGATGGTGACGGTGGTGGTAATGGTGGTGATGGTGTTGGTGATGGTGGTGATGGTGATGGTGGTGATGGTGATGGTGGTGGTGGTGATGGTGGTGATGGTGTTGGTGATGATGGTGACGGTGGTGGTGATGATGGTGGTGGTGATGATGGTGACGGTGGTGGTAATGGTGATGGTGGTGAGGGTGGCGATGGTAATGATACTGATGATGGTGATGATATAGCAGCTGTCCAGCACTCAGTGAGTACCTACTGCATGTGAAGTGCTTTTGCAGAGATTCTCTGAGTCCTCACTGTCCATGTGCAGTGTGGAGAACTAGCTGAGAAACAGTTCCTTAGATACAACACCAAAAGCACAAATGGCAAAAGAAAAAAAATAGACATATTGGACTTCTCAATATTTTCAAATGATGCCATTGTGAAAATGAATGAGTAACTCACAGAGTGAGGAAAATGTTTGCAAACCATTAACTTGTATCTAGAAAATACCAAGAACTCTTACACCAATAAAAAAAGGGCCAATACCCAACTAAAGATGGGCAACAGATCTGAACAGACACCTCCAAAAGATCAGTAGAACCACGGCGTTGTGCCTCCTCACACCGCCAGGCTGGCTCTGGTGGACAGACAGACCGAAACAGGGCCCCGCACAGCTGGGGGAGGTAAGGGCTTTGGGCCATTTTGTAGACTCGTTTGACCGTTTAGAGTATCAGACACGGAGTTACCAAGTGACCCAGTGACCTCACCCCGTGCTTTCGTCTGGATCTGAAATGTCCCCAGAGGGCCCATGCTAAGGGCTTGCCTGTCAGTAGATGGCCTCAGTGGGTGGTGCCTGACTGGAGGGAGTTGGTCCCTGGGGGCTGCACAGAAAGGTCGCCCCTGTCCCCCTGCCCCTGCCCCTCCTCCGTGCTGCTCTGGGTCTCTGCCCTGTGCTGCCTGCCACAGAGCCTGGAAGGCACAGAGCCCCATGACCACGTCCCCGTGGGCCGAAACCTCTGAAACCCAGAGCCACGGCCCATCTTCCCTCCCGCGGGGTGTTTCCTCAGGCACGTCCCCAGTGACAGAAAACCAACCCACACACGCGCCTGGGGATCGAACCAAGAAGAAGGAGAACTTCTGTCCACATAAACGCGTGAGCACAGACATTCATTGTCCACAAGGCTGAGACGTGGGACCAGCCCGCATTTCCGTCAGGGGCAGAAGGGTCGAGCACGCGGGTCCGTCTGTCCTCGGGGAGCATGCTCTTCAGTGCGAGAAGGTGGGAAGCTCCGACACACGCGACAGTGTGTTGAATCTGAAGGTGCTGAGTGGCAGAGACCGGTCGCAGAGGGTCACATGCAGTGCAAGTCCACGGCGTGGGCTCCCAGAAGATGAATCCACAGGGACAGGAAGTGGATTAGTGGCTCCCAGGGTGGGGCGGGGGCGGGGCGGGGCTGATGGTGAAGGGTGTGGGGTTCTGTTTGGGGCTGGTGAGAATGTTTTGGAATTACACAGTGATGATTGCTCAACTCTGAATATGCCAGGAACGCGGACCATACACGTTCAGAGGGTGAATTCCATGCATGTGAGTTACCTCTGCAGGCAGCTGCCTGAGTGCGTCACGCCCTGCCCCTCCCGCCCTCCGCTGAGGCAGTGTGCAGTAGATGTCACAGTAGGGCCAGGTCCCATGCAAACCCAATTCGATGCAGTCTGCCCTGGGTCACTGCCCTGCCTGGACCAAGGGCAGCAGTGTGGTGCTGAGTGTCACTTCTCAGGGTGTCATGAAGACCGAAGGGGCGTCTGCATGTCAGAGCCGCCCGGGTCCTCAGATCCAGAGCAGGGGCGGCAAGGATGCGTCTGGTGGACAGGGAACGTGTCCCCACGCTGCGAGACGTGAGCTCTGGGACCTGAGCGGGAACACAGGTGGCGCCGCGGCCGGCGTGCGGACGGCGCAGGGGGACAGTGCCTGGCTGCTGCAGGGCCCCATAACATGGTGACCATGACAGGGCTGACTCTGCTATGTCTGGAGACTGTATCGTGTCCCTCGGCCCGTGACAGAGCTGGAGGAACTTCGGGCCTGGGGCCTCCTGCAGGGAAGCTAGAAGCCGGTGTCCCCACACATGGTCTCATGGGTGTGTGCCAGCCCGCGTGGCTGCCCCGTACGGGCCACGACCTCACGGCTCAGTGTGATGGGAGCCACTGGTGCCCCTGCTCTGGGTTCACGCAGCGTGGCTGTCACTGACTGCCCTGTCCCTCCCAGCCTGGCCCCCACTGCTCTGGCATCCATGAGCCTCCAGATCACCCGGCAGGGTGCTGGGGTCTGTGAGGGAGCCCAGGACTTGAGGCTTCTGGCCGAGGCATCCTGGGGAGGAAGCCGCAGACAGCACCAGGAACCGTCCTTCCGGAACGCGATACTTCGAGGACAGAAGACAGGGACTCAGACGCCCTGCCGTGGGAGGCGGCTGGGAGCCCACCCGCTGTGGGCCGGTAAACGGGCAGGACCCAGGAAGCATGGGGTGGTGCCCGCCTCGTCCTGCAGCCTGGCTTCCTATGCTCTAGGTTGGAGACGCTGTGGAGATCAGAACCGGTACAGCCCTGCTCTCAGACTCCTGGGCCACGGGAGCCACTGTGGGGACTCGCCGGCCCCGCCCTGCTCAGCAGGCCACGGGTGACTCAGTGGCCGAGGGAAGCACCCTCCCTCGGCCTCTCCACTGGACAGAGGCCCGGCCCGGGTGACCTGGCGGCTCCCCGTTTGCAGACAGTTCCGGCCCTGGCCTGGCCGGTGAGATCTCCGCAGCGGCCCCAGGGATGGTGTGGATTCCATCGGGCCTGCGTCACGGTCACCAGAGCACTGCTAACTGCCAGATAAGATAAGCGGCCCTTGCCCCACGCCCTCGCTCTTCCCAGGCCTCCTGCACACCCAGGATGAGCCTGCTGGCTGCGGCCTGTGTGCTCTCGGGGACCACAGGATGTGCCGTGTGCAGCCTGCAGCATGGATGGGTCCTGTGGAGCCGTCCCTGTGGGGCTGAGACTTCCTCGGAGCTGTGACTGGGCCAGTGCAGCCCCGGGAGGCGGACTGCCGCGCTCTCCAGCTGATGTGCCCAGATGTCAGGGGCTCGGAGCTGGCTGGGAATGGGCACTGCAGCTGCCCGCAAGAGCCCTGCAGGTGGCAGGAGGACTGGTCAGGAAGGACGCAGTGCAGTGTGGCCAGGGCTGCAAGACCCGGCCCGGGAGGGGCTTCCTCCTGACCGGAAAGGTGGGAGGACGCTGCTACGGGCAGGGGTGGCACAGAGCAGGTGGGGCCCAGGGCTGAGGGTCAGCGGAGCCCAGCAGGACTTAGAGACGGTGCCTGGGCAGGGAAGTGGGGCTGAGGAAGTGGAGCTCTAGCTACTAATTTGGCGCATTTAACTCATTTCCTGTTCTCCCCCAGAATACCTGCCAGTGGCTTGGGGCTGAGACTTTTACCCCAGGGAACCTGGAAGATTATTCCCACCTGTGCCCAAAGTTGGCCAGGAAGCTTCTGCTTTTATTTTCATGTCACTCTAGTACAGTGACAATCTTTGGAAACAAAAGACATCATTCTACATACAGTATCCTGCTTTTGTTAACAGTATCTCCATTTAAAAATGCTGGTGCTCTCGGAGGAGTGAAGGCTGGTGTGAGCAGCACTTGTGTTTTCTATGTCAGCAGCCACATGGCGCAGTGGCTGCCCCGTCAGGGAGGGCTGCCGCGGACTCTGACAACGACAGGCCGAGGACACCGAGTCCTCGGACTCCATCTCCTGCGTCACTTCGGGCCCAGTACTCACGCAGGAGTGCAGGTTTTGGCTTGGGGAACACACCCAGGGGGACATGTCCATGCCCTCAGGTCTGGGCTTAACCGCAAGGACCCCAAGGACACCGCTAGGAGCTGGGGCCCCACATGGCTCCTTCCCGCACTGCCCCTTCCCACCCAGCAGCCCTGTGCGTGCTGGGCCCCAGTCCCCGGCCTGCAGCAGGGGCGACCTGGAAGCCAAGAGAAGCAGGTGGGCAGAGGTCTGGAGCCCCAGGAAAAGGACCAAGCAGAATTATCCTGATGGCGGGGAGCACAGTCACACCTGGCCAGCAGGCGGCATCACGGGTCCCCGGCGCCCTGCTCAGAGCCTCAGCAGCCCTCCCAGCCACGGCCCTGAGGAGAGGGAGGGCGACGGCGCCTCGCTGTGGTAACAGTCACCAGGGCCACGGCCGGGGCGCTGAGAGGTCTGTAACACAAAGCACTCACGCTACGTGTAAGAACCGAGAACCCAGCAGGCCAGCCCACGGCGCGGTGTCTCACTGTCAGGCACACGGCTCCTGGGCAGTCGCTCCCTGAGAGCCCGGGACCCCGGCAGCCGTGTGGGCAGTGAGGCCGGGGTGGCCGCCCCCCTCTGACAGCCTCTCAGGTCCAGGTGTTCCTCCCACCCCCAAGTCCCATGGCCCGATGTGCTGGGGGCTGCTCCTCACAGGGGCGCCGGGCTCAGCCCTGCTCGTGGGGTGGGCAGCTCTGGCCACGGACTGCTCCTCTGTGCAGCAGTCCCCAGCTCTCCCTTCTTGCTCCAGGCTTGGGGCGGGGAATCCTGGCCAGGATCCGGGGTGCGGTGGGAGCTGGGGGTGGACAGAGGCAGAGGCGGCACAGCCCTGTCCCTCCGGCCCCTTGGTGCCTTTGTGGGCAGCAGGCAGCAGACCTGCAGGGCACCTGACCCCCAGACCCCACCGAGGGACACCATGGGGCTCCACCCAAACGCTGAGCGTTGCGGCAGTCTTCCCCACGCTGGGAATGTTCCCGACAAGAGCCAGGTGTGGCCCTTCTTGTCCTCAAAGTCTCACTGGGGACTAAGAAGGTGGCCTTCTGACCTCCCCTTAGAAAGGTGCAGCGGGGACACATGTGTGCCGCCCTCCCTCCCAGCCAGTCACTGTGGACACCCTGCTACTGGACTCAGAAGGAGGCTGGTCACCTGCTTGCTGGCCGCCCCCTGCACAGGTCAGATACAGTAGTGCACCCCCTGAAGCTCTCTCCCTTGGCAATGCGCGAGGCTGCGGCCCAGGATAAAGCGCGGGCATCCAGGACAGGACCCCTGCCTCAAACCCACCGTGGAGACCGGTGCCTGCTCAGCAGGTCCTACCCAAAAGCAGAGGAGGCCGAACCTCCAAGGCCCCAGATGCCCAGATACCATGATGGGTCAGCTGGCCGTGCTGACCAGAGCATGACATGGAGTCCGGAGCCCAGTGTCCCGTCTGTAAATCCAGTGTCCATCAAGGACATGGGCCACTGCTGAGGATCAGGAGAGGTCCCGGGAAGCCCAGTACACTGCAGAGTCAGTGCCGACGGACAGAGGGGCCTGGCCAGGGAGAGCTGCTAAACACAAGCAGAGGTGCGAATTTGGTTTCTTTCCCAGGCCATGTGCTGAGGTCAACCGGCAAAAGCCAGCCATCAGAGGTGGGTCGCCCCACGCACCACGCTGGGAACGGGGGCCCCGCCAGCACTGCCCCAGTGGACATCCCCGCAGGTGCTGTAGAGGGGGGCAGCACAGGAAGCAGGGTGCCGAGGGGTCATCTCAGCAGGGATGCGCCTGTGCTCCCAGGTACAGGGGTGCAGGAGCACTAGGGCTTGTCCTCTGGTGTCTTCTGATTCGTAAAACATCACAAGAAATCTCGGGCATGGCAGTGGGGAGGGGCCCACGAGGACCGAGACTTTACCGTGCCTGACTGGCTCCTAGTGGCTGGGGGCCCCACGTCCTCTTAGGGCCACCTCTGCCCACCACGTCTGACCCGGACCTGCAGCCAAGCAGGAGCCAAGCCCTGGCCACCCAGGGACCACGAATGAGCAGGGGCCTCTGATTGGAGGGCTGTCTCCATGGGACAGCCAGGTGGCCTGGCAAGCGGAACCCACGTCCCTGAAGCCCAGGGGGCGGTGCACATGTGGGGGACAGAGGCTGGGGACAGAGATGGCCCCCTCCTGCCACACATGTGGGCACTGGGGCACAGCACAAGCCAATGGTATCAGTCGCGCTGCCCGGGAGGAGCGAGGGCGCGTGGCCGTGCTGGGGCTGTCACGGCATCGGAGGCTGGGCCCCTCACCATCGCCGCCGCTTCACTCAGCTGCAGGCAGGGCTGGACCCTGCCGAGAAGCCCGGCCGCCCTGTGACCAGGGACCTGCGCCTGCTGCCTGGGCCTCCTGCTGCCAGACTCAGCCCAGGCCTCCTGGCCGAGGGGACAGGAGCCGTTGAGGAGGGCTGCTTGCTGGAAACAGCTGCCACCTCCGGGGACCGGAGAGCTGCAGTCCCTGTCATGCTGACCCACCTGTGCCCACGCGACTGCTGCCTCAAAGCAGTCGCTGCACAGCGAGTCCCAGCACGACGCCTCACTCCCCGATGCGTGTCTGGGCCTGGGACAGACAGCCCACTCTGCAGCAGGGCCCACGGCAGCCCCCAGCTCTCCGGGAAGGGATGGTGGGGTGGAGGTTCCAGGCTTTAGGGGAAATATCCTCTGGACGGCAGAGCCAGGTAAGTCTGATCAAAGGCAGCTCTGCCGGATGGCGGCCGCCGCTCGCCTCCCGCTCACAGGAGGACGTGTATGGTCCCCGGCCGACTCTGGCCGCAACCCCCTGCATGGATCGCGAGACTCGGCGGCTGCGACCTGGGTGTCCTGGATGGGTGCATTCAGGCACCGTGGACCCAGCTTCTGGATGGCCTCAACAGCTCTCCCAGCCAGCAGTTGCTCTAGGGCCCAGGCCTCGGAGCGCCACACAGCACAATGACCAGGTCTGGTGGGTCTCTTGGGGTCTTGTGTGTGTGCTGCCAGGGACACGGCCACATCAGGTGGACAGTGGAACAGGTCAGGGTGCTGGATGGCAGCTCCTGTCACACGTGGGACACCACAGACCCCGAGCCCTGTAGGTTCTGGGCCCAAGGGGCTCTCACTGGTGACTGCCCTGTGCGTGATGGTGAACTGTCCCTAGGGGTTATGAGGACCTTGGAATCACCCCAGTCTTCCTGCCCTATTGCCCCCTTGGTGCACTGGCCATAGAAACTCACAGCTGGCAGCCACGAAAGGAAGAGGGCATGTTTGCTGTTGGGACCAGTCATCATCTATCCATTCATCCATCTGTCCATCCAACCATTCACCCATCCATCTGCCCATCCCTCCACCATCCAGTCACATATCCACCTGTCTGTTCATCCATCCATCCATCCATCCATCCATCATTCTACCCACCTACCCACCTAACCATTCATTTATTCATCTATCTATGCATCTACCTACCCACTGATCTCTCAATTCATCCACTAATTCACCCTCTCTCCACCCATCCACTGTATACCCACTAATCCGTCCATTCACCCATGGCTCATTATCAATTTATCAGTTTATCATTCATCCATTTACCCATCTGTCCACTCATCCAACTACTATGCATTGGTCCATCTGTCAGATGATCATCAATCCATTTGCCCACCAGCCCAGCCACAGACCCAGTCACTGTGGAAGGGGAGGAAGGTGGCTTTAGGCTCTGGCTGCTGTGGTACCCTTGCGGTCACCTCCATCCCCTGCGAGAAGAGTGAGGTAGACACTGGGCCTCCCACCAAGACATTTAGGCTGAACTGTCGGGCACACATCCCGGGGAGAGATGACTGGTGGGCCAGGACATAGGATTTAAAGTTCAGAGTGAGTTGGATGCAAATTAAATTCAGCTACAAAAAATTTTTTCTAACACAGGCTGGAGAAGCTAAGATATGGAAAAAGTGACTTGGGCAGGGAGTGGAAAGTCCACTGGCAAACGCTGAGCGTGGCCTGAGCACCTGCAGGAGGGGCAGTGACAGGCCCAGGCCCCCGGCCCTCCGGTCCCAACCCCAGACCACACATGGCTGCCATCACGCCGTCCCATCACAGCACCACTGTGACGCCTCCCTGTGTGTCTCAGTGCTCCCCAGGGGCGTTTCATGGGCACCACCCCCACGTCATGCCGAGGCCTGCAGTGCCTGCCACAGCTTGGGGTGACAGCAGACATACAGCTGGGACCTCACACCCAGTGTGCTGAGCTCATGACCCCCACTGCGGGACAGTGCACATATCCCTGCCAGTCCCACTGGCATGGGGGGGCCTCCAGCTAGCTCTGTGCCTGTGGCTTTTCCAGGGTTCCCTCCCCAGTCCACCTCGGCCCTGGAACCCCCTCGACTCCATTCCCTGGACCTCCCTCAGTGCCCCCTCGTCCCTCCTGTTCTCCAAACTCTGGCACTAGCACCCAGAATCCTAGCCCCCAAGCCTGCTTTGCCCCCAGATATGGACTTCAGGCCCCTCCATGCCACCCCTCACATGGGCACGGAGCAGCCATCAGCCACACCCAGAAGCCTGGGAGGACGCTGGGTGAACGGGCCTAACTCAGCACAGCAGCCCACCGGGAGACGACTCTCCTCTCCCTAGATGACTGCAGGACTCACCCCAGTCCCTAGGCTCAGGTGCCCAAGGTGGCAGCTCCTCACTTCCTGGGAGGGGAGCAGGGGGCACCTCACACAGGCAGGCAGGAGGGACCGCCCTGATGGAGAGGTGGCTTCAACTGCTGCCTCCATTTCTTGTGACCCAGGGACAGCAGCCTCGGCTCCCTCATCTGGTAGGCCAGGGGCACTGACTGGAATGGAATGAGCAGGTGAAGCCACCAGCCTTTGCCTTGGTGGCAGCGGCCTGGCGTCACTCCTGACAGAGTGGGAACAGGGCGGTGCCTCAGCCGCTCCCAGGTCTAAGACACAGGACCCTAGCCAAGATCACCAGGCCCCTCCTGAGCGAACACCCTGTGTCAACGGAGGGGCCCACTGTGGACAGCAGCCAGTGAGCAGCAGAAGCACCAGGGGCCACTGGCTCTGTCAGCTTGGCCCCCTGGATAGCCACCCCATGGGGCTGGAGCTGACTTGGGTGCGGGCAGGAACGGTGGCCGAGGCAGATGTCAGACGGGCACGGGGGGAGAAGGGAGAGGCACCTGCAGCAGGACAGAGGGCAGAGGCCCCAGTGGGGTCCCCAGGGAGGATGCTGACCTGCCCGTGCTGCTGGCCATGTTCAGGCAGGGTCACCAGCACAGACCAGACCCACGCGGAGTGGCTGGGGTGGGAACCCGGATGGGTCAGAGATTCTATTTGCTGTACAAGGCTGGGGTCAGGAGCATCTGGAGTCTCAGTTTCTATTTACATAAAACCACATGTAAAATTGGAGAGCTGTAGCATTTTTAGGAGACCCTAGGAACGGAATAATTCACACCCCAAAGGCAGTGAGAATTGTGGCTCTTTGGACCGGAGCTTTTGGCTGATCGTGTAGACCAGAACACTGCTGCAATTTCCTGGCCCTCACAAGCAACAGATTTATTTCAGGAAGGAGGAGGCAAACCTCAGGCTAGAGACAGGCCGTTCAAAGAGCTTCCAAGGCCTGACGCTTCTGCCAAAATGTGTCTTCTCTGTTCTCTTCATGGGCACAGCCTTAGAGGAAGTGAGAAGTCCAAGAGACACCTCTGAGATCAAGGGCACAGGAAATTCTGCCTTTCATTGACGAGCCCCTCAGAGGCAGTGGAAATCCCCACCAAGCAGGGGCCTTGCGGGCACGTGACGGGTGCAGCCGGCATGAGGACCCTGGCCGCAGGCTCTGCAGCTTCGAAGCCTCGTCTCTCTGGGAAGGGACTGCCCCGCGGGCGGCTCTCCCTTGCTGCTCTTGGACCCCTGGGAGCTGCGTCATGGTTGTGACTTGGGGACAAGCAGCTTTCCCAAGGACGTCCTGGGCAGGATCTGCCTCCTGAGGCTCTGACCCAGCCCCAGGCTTCAGATGTGGAATGTCAGGGCCTGACTTGCAGGAAGGAGCTTTCTTGACCAGGGACAGCTACTCCCTCCGGGATTCCCTCCCCCACTGCAGAAAGCAGGCAGCAGACGCACACTGTGGAATGCTTCGTGTCTGGTCCATAAATCCTACCATGCATGTCTGTTGGTCTGCACATTTCTAACATCTGTTACCAGGTCTCCAGACCCACAGACCAAGAAAGCTCAGAGACATGCTCACCCGTATGCCCCTCTCTGGGGTCAGAGACCTGGGCCAAGACCCCAGCACCGCCACTCACCAGCCACATCTGCTCTGCCTCAACTTCCTCATGTGTAAAATATTCCTCATCCCTCAGAGCAGGAGAGGGGATTCAGTGAACCAATTCAGGCAACACAGTCAGCACAGTGCTTGGCAGAGAATACAGTAACTGGAGGTCGCTAACTGGTGGTGTTTGCATTATTATTTTATCCATCATTATTCTCATTGGCTTTAACACCACCAGCACCATCATCATTGCCATTACCATCATGACCATCACCACCATCATCACCATAATCACCATCACCATCACCACCATCACCACCATCACTGTCACCACCATCACTATGGTCACCATCACCACCACCATCATCACCACCATCACCATCACCACCATCACCATCATCACCACCATCACCATCATCACCACCATCACCACCATCACCACCATCACCATCACCATCATCACCACCATCACCACCATCACCACCATCACCATCATCACCACCATCACCACCATCACCACCATCACCATCACCATCATCACCACCATCACCACCATCACCATCATCACCACCATCACCACCATCACCATCACCATCATCACCATAACCATCATCACCACCATCACCATCATCACCACCATCATCACCACTTTCATCACCGTCATCACAGAATCACCAGGAACACTGGACTTCTGGAGTGCCTGATCACCTGCTCTTTGTCAGGAGATTCTGTCTGATACTGTTGTCCTTGGTGTTCTGTTAGAAATCCTGCCCCTGTCCACAGCCCTTTGTTCCGGTTCGTCATCTCTGCGCTAAAGTTCATTTCACACATAGCTTTCATAACAAGGTGCACAGGAGCCCTGGGCTGCGTCTACGCCAGGCACTGCTGTCCCGCCCTCTTCATCTCCGGGACGGGGCTACGGGGAGGGGTGGCACTGGAGTCCCTTTCAGCTCCCGAATTCTAGGGTTTTACTCAATGGCGACTTAGTTTTGATTTGTCATTAAATCCTCCAACATACACGGTAAGCGCTCAAGAAATGAACGTTGAGGTTATGAGTGGAGAAGACGGGTGCTGGGGCCGAGGGAGGGATGCAATATGTGTCCTAAGAGGAGAAGGGAGAGTCGGGTGGCACCACCCCAACAATTGATAAAGATTTGGAGGGAGGGTGGGGAGGAGACAGGATTCTAGGAAAAACATATGGTGTGGACAGATACACAGCGGAAATCAAAACCAGACCTTGCCTTCCAGGAGGCCGCGTGCCAAGGAGCACGGCACATGTGAAGACACGCAGGTTCTCAGCAGATGTCCTCCCCAGGTCCCTCACAGGAAGCTACTGGGGATGTGCTCCCCGGACCTGACACACGTCTACCAGAATGAGCAATAAAGAACAGGAAATGACAGTATTCAACACGACTCGCTCACCAGCCGCGGCGACGTGATCGCCATGCAGCCAGCGCTGCCTGCGGCGCAGAGGTCCTGCACAGATGGTAAACGCGTCCTGTCCTGACGGAGCTCCCGGAAGCAGCGGCACGGCAGCACTAACCACGGCTGGGGCAAGCCCGGGAGCCGGCTGGAGGAGTTGGCACTGTCGCCGTGAGGGGCAGGAAGCACCGTGGGGTGGGGGTGGATCTGGAGTGATGCCACCTCTTGCAGCAAGCTGTACCGACCGACCGGGTTGGTGATCTAAGCTGTGTGCGTTTGTGAAGGTGACAGTCAGGCCACCGAATCCAAGGGGAAGCACAGCTTTGCCGCCACGAGATGAGCGAAGAACACAGGAAGGCCGAAGCCCACGATGGCACCTCCAGCTCCTGGGGCTGCGGCGGCCCCTGGTGGGAGCTATGGAGCTCCGCGCGCCAGGACCCCCTAGCCCCCAGGGGTCCTCCTGCCTCTCTCTCCTTTTCAAGGTCCCCAGAGCTTGGGTTCTGGGAGCTGCGGGCCACAGGGGACACTGCGTGACTCGAGGGACACGGCACCACAGGATGCAAAGGCAGAAAGCAAAAGAACATAAAAATAAGACAAAAGGAACAGGAGGAGGGGTAGGAGGGGCCTGGCGGGGAGGGGCCGGGGCGCCTGCGCTGCCTAGGCGCCCTGTGTGGAGCTGTGCGCCCAGGTCTCGGCCGGTCCCCTCCGCCTGCAGAGTGAGGGCGTCTGTCTGTCACAGACACCTGCAGTGCATCCTCCGATTTCTCTCCTGCCCCAGCCCTGACGGAGCCCTGGCGGGGGCTCAGGCCAGGTGAGGGCCCCGGCAAGCGAGGACGGCTGTGTCCTCTCTGGCCAGCACATCGCTCAGGGCAGCAGCAAGCAGTGGCCACGGGGTGTAAATTCCTGGCCTCCCACAGAGAGGAGGGGGCGAGGATGGGGCCTGAGCCACAGAACAGGCAGGGGCAGAAAGCTGGCCCATCTAGGTATGCCGTCCCCGGATGGCAGTGTTGTCAGCAACCAGGGCACGACCCTTGAACTCCAGGGAGAAAATCGGTTCCAATCCCTGGCAGCCACGCTGGGACTGGGTTTCAACTGGCACAGGCTTCTGCGGGGAGCGGGGTGGGGCTTTTCCAAAGCTGCCGGCGGGAGTGAACCCCCGGGGAGCTGTGGCCATGGCCTTTGGTGGTGGCAGGCCCTGGGCTGAAGGCCTTCTGGCCTGACAGACACACCCGCCAGGTGCAGGGGCAGGTGCTGAGCCTCAGCTCGCTGGGCTCCCCGTCCCACTGGCTGCAGGTGTCCAGAGAGAACAATGTCGCCATCCCCAAGACGGGCGCTGTGGTGACACAGGGGCTGAGGCCAGAGAGGGCAAGAACCAAACCCTGAAGCCACCTGTCCCCAAACTCGACCACCAGGCCACGAGGCCAGGTCCGGGTCACTTTCGGGCCCAGCTGGCTGGGCAGGAAGCAGCTTCTTTTAGAGCGGCGGCAGCTTTGATGAGAGGGGCGTCTCGAGGGCCCCAGGAGCCGCAGGAAACCTCTAGCACTGCCGTGCTCTGCTCCTTCACATCCACACAGGTGCCCGGGGCAGTGACTGGTGCCCTCGGAGGGGGGCTTAGGCTGTTAGCACCCCCTCCCCGCATGGAGCCCTAGATCCAGGGCCAGTCAGAACCGCAGGCCAAGGAGGGTGCGTAGAAATGTTCCCCAGTGACGCATCTCCCACCTGTCACCCCAGTAAGTTCCTGTGCACCCCTTCCCTGTAAACTTCCCCACCTCCCTCCCCCAAACCATAGTCACAGTTGGGGTGATGATTTGCAAAGCACCAACCTAACCGATCAGCCAGGGAGCTTCACTTTCCGGGCCAGCCAACCCAGGAACTGTGCAGTCCGCCTGCCCGGAGGAGTTCTGGGGTCTTCCTACACCCCTTGAGCTCGGGATCCTGTGGCCCTGGGCCACACGTTCCCTACCCCCCAGATTCCCTGTCCAGAAAACTGCCTTCTGCGGTGCAGTCTTTATAGACGTAAAAGGCTGCGTATGACCAGTCCATGGAGG
Source organism: Dasyprocta punctata (assembly GCA_004363535.1). NCBI lineage: Eukaryota > Metazoa > Chordata > Mammalia > Rodentia > Dasyproctidae > Dasyprocta > Dasyprocta punctata. The sequence continues at coordinate 182,476 of RJWM01000475.1, read as the reverse complement.
AAGGAGACAGAAGCCCTTGTTCTCCTATCAGCGGGACCTGTGATGGGCCACGTGTGCTTCGGCCCGCCCAGTGTGGCTCTCCCCTGCGGCACCTGCCACGCTGTGGGTGCGGTCCCTGACAGCCAGTTGGGGGCCCGTGTTTGCCCTCCAGAGTGGCAGCGAGTGTGGCTGTAGGAGGAGCACGCCAGCACTCTGCACACGAGGGACAGTCCCGCCTCTTACATGAGCTCCTGTCCACACACAGGAGGTGACGGTCCCCACGGTGTGGTCTTCGGAGACGCCTGGGCCCCCGGGCCAAGAGTGAGAACGTCACGAGCAGCTCCATGAGTGTCCCCTGCATGCCTAGACGCGGCCAGGGCCACCGTCTAATGCCCAGCTCCCACTTTCAGCCCGAGCCTTGCCCTTCAGCTGGGGCACAGCAAGGACACACACGGGACCACTCTGACCCCATCTCTAAGGCGAGCCTTGGCCAGGCTGCCGCCGCCCCAGCAGCGACGCCCTGAGTGGGGCTGAAGACGGCGCTCCTGCCCACTGTCAGAGCCACTCCAAGCCGTACGTGTCCCCACATCTGTGCCTTTCCCACACCAGGCACTGAGGTCGGCTCTGTACTAAGCCATGTTCCAACGCAGACGACGCCGACCCATTAACCACACCGGCAGGGCACTAACTGACCCCTGGCGACGCTGGTGCAGAGCTGACCCACACACCACCCTCAGCACAGGGCCAAACAATCAGTAACATGGGTGCAGCACCAGCTGGTACCTTGGTGTCTCCAACACCAACTCACAAACTGACCTTGCATCTTCAAATCCGTGACAACGAACATCAGTGAAACGGGCAGGAGAGGGTGCCGGACCGAACCTCAGAAGACAAAGCTGCTCCCTACCTCTGCGATCCCGGGTCACGGCCGACGTGTCCACCTGGGGCAGGGCTGGTTTGCTGGCCGGGCCACCTGCACGCCGCCTCCTCCATCAGCCTCCAGCAGGCTCTGCAAATCACACGCACGTGTCAGCCTGAAGCACTCGGGAGATGTCTACGTTGCTGTCCCCGGAGAGGGCACAGCGCAGCCCCCAGGCACACAAAGGGCTCCTTGGGGAAAGGGGCCCTGCTTGGTGGTGCTTTAACCTGCTGGGCCTTGCCCACCCACCCACACACTTAGTGTTCCCCACGCCACCCAACCAGGCCCTCAGGCACTGGCCCTTCTCATAGTCCTTTCTCTCACGCCACACTGTCGGGAGTCCCTCTGAGTTTAATGTGCCCTTGGCTGTGGCGTAGCATCCTGGGGGTGCCCCCTGGCAGCCTCTGTGGGTAACAGGATTGTATAGGGCATGCGTGGGGTAGGGGAGGCTGGGTGGGTTCACTTCTGAGACCCCAGGGGCAGGACGACCTCATCTTCATGCATCCCCCTCCACCGCCTCCAGCCACTCCGCTGGCTTCCAAGGCCCCTGCGCCGTCTGTGGGCCTTTAAGCAAACGTCTTGCTGGGTCCTTCGCCCTGTGTGGCTTCCTGGCTCCCTCTCTGAGTGACCACAATAGGGAGCAGCAACACTAACTAGGACACTGCCTTCCCCACACAGGGTCCTGCCAGGCTTTCAGAGAGGCAGGACAGCTGTGCTCCGTCTCTCCGTGCCTCAGTGTCCCTCTGGGGTATGAATAAAGGCCTGCACCTCCTCTCAGCTTTGTCAGAAGGCGGGGCCAGGAGACTTGACGCGGAGGCTGCCGGGGGACGGAGTCTCTGGGACTTCTCTGGTATTAGAACGAGTTCCAGCCTGCAGTGCTGCCCGGAAGGCGCCCTCTGCCTCTCCCCGGGCACAGTCCACACTTCCATGTGTGGTGCCTGTGGCCGGGTCCCTGCGAGTGCAGTGCGAGAAGCTTGTCCCCTCCGGGGGCTGCGGCTCCCGCCCTGGGGTCACCCAGAGTCAACAAGGGACGAAGCGCTGCGTGGAACCCAGCAGCCCACTGATGAACCCTCTCCAGGTGGGGCTATCTGTGTGCCAGCTCTCCGGCCCCAGACAGAGGGAGGGACTCCCTGGGGCTCTGGAGCCCCCTCACTCACACTCTGGCTTTTCCCATGTTTCAGCAGGTGCTGCTGAGAGAGCGGGCTGTTTCCAGGGGCCCGGCCACCCCACGAGTGTCCGTGGGGTCCATGGAGGGAAAACCTCAGGATCCACACGATGAAGAGAGGACCAAGACAGCCTGGTCAGCCCTCCGCAAAGTCACCGTGGACAAAGTGTCCTTTGTCCTAAGAACGGAGCTGCAGATTGGAACAGCAGGGTTGAATTCCGTATTTTAAAACTTTTCCCAGTATACAGGAAAGGGGACGGGACGCCTGCCCGCCCACACTGTCACGCACAGGGCCACACTGGGAGCCGGGACACGTGGCTGGGGCCTGGCTCTGGCGATGAGAGGTCTGACAGTCCTGTGACTCCTATGGGTGGGAACAGTGCGGCTGGCACGTGTGCCTGAGCCGGGTCGGGCGGAGCGGCGGGTGCCAGGGGTGGGCAGGCAGGGCACAGGGCGACCTGGCCATCTCGTGCCGGGAAGTCAGGATGCCTTGGAATGACACAGGAGCCCGTGGGAGCCAGGGACTGTGGCACCAGAAGCCTGGTCTGGGAAGGAGACAAGTGTGCGGGATTTCTCTGTGAGAGACGCTAAGATCAGCCACGGCCTAGGAGAAAACGTTTGCAAAGTTCTGATAAATGCTTATATGTAGAATATAGAAGGTCTTAAAACGCGACAATAATAAAATTAAAAATGGGCAAAAGGCACGAACAGGCAACTTGCCGAGGATCCACAGATGGCAGATGAATGGGTGCAGAGTGGGTCCTTGTGGGGACGCCACTGCCTGGTCGTGAGAACGCATGAAGACCCTTGGGGACTGAGTTTGGAGCTCGGGAAGCTCAGGCTCAGGGGAATGCAGAATGCTAAGCTGCTCAGGAAACAGAGACCGTTTCCTACAAAACTAGATGTGCTTTAACTCCACGACCCGATGGTTCACTCCCAGGGGTTCCCCTGAATGAAGTAAAATTGTATGTTCACGCCAAACCTCGCATGTGAGTGCTGTATAGCAGCTTCACGTAGAAGCAGCAAGATGTAGGCCAACAGGTCTGCAGAGACTGTTAGAGGCCGAGGAGGGTCCTCCCGGTCTGCTGTCGGGCACTAGAGACGCTGCGATAAAGATAGCCCAAGTGGCGCGCGAATCTCAAACGTATTCTGCTAAGAGAAGGGAGTGGAACCCACAGGCCCCACACGGCGTGATTCCGTCCTTGTGCCTTGCGCAAAAGGGGCCGCTAAAGCTGGAGACAGGATCAGTGACACTCAGGCCGGGACGAGGAGAGGGTGTGACTACCGAAGGTTCGCACAGGAGAAATGGAGGGCGATGTCCTTCCTGGGGCAGGAGACACAGTGTCCACGCATTTGCCAAACCCAGAGCCAGGGTTATATATGCAAATTAATACAAAAAAATAGCAATACGCCCAGAGCTCCCGGGTGGACAGTGCTGGGGGTCATGACACCTGCACAGCCTCCCCGGGAGGGCGCTAAGCTGGGTGCCTGTGGACACGGGGTTTGGTGCACGGCCAGGCAGACCCAGGAGCCGCAGGGTGGGGTGAGTAGCTCTGGGGGCAGCTGGTTCCATCACGCTGCTGCCCTGGTTCCTGAGGGAGGCAGACGCCGAACGGGGTAGTGGAGCCGGCATCAGGCGAGTGCCAAGCCCTGCAGGCGAGCTGGGGCGGGGTGGCTCAGAGGGCTGCACGGGCACGCGCTCGCTGGTGGGTTAGAGCAGCTCATCGGAGCGCCCGCCCGCTGCTCCGCCCCCGACCTGCAGCCCCAGAGAGCGGGGTCCTTGCCTAGTGCTCACACACAGGGCAGGCCGACAGCTGTGGACGACCTCGGGCAGCCACTGGGCTGAGCTGGGCTTCCTGCGGACAGTGGCCACAGAAATCAGGAGCCCAGGGCCGGCGCCAATCACACTGCGTGAGCGCTCATCCTGTCTCACCAAGTGCCTTTTAAACTTAGGAACTGTTACTTTTAGGAGATCTAGTCTTGGGGGAAAGCTGTGAGGACAGCTGTGAGCACACCACCCCTGACATCCACGCCTGGTCCCCCCATTCACTCGTTCGCCCAGGGTGGGCGCCTGGCCTCGGTCCCGTGCTGTGGGCCCAACTGTTCTCGACTGGCTGCTTTGTGCCAGGCACAGAGCTGCAGCACCGTCCTGGTCCTGGGTCCTCGGGGCGACCAGCAGGGCAGCCTCGGAGCAGCAGCGTCCTTCAGGCTCAGGCCGTGGACATGTGTGTGCCCCGGGGGATTCTAGGGGTTCGGGCAGAGCCTCTGGGGACCACGGGGGCTGTGTGTGAGCAGTGGGAGCTGAGCTGGAGTTGGCCCTGGGGGTCATGGGGTACAGCAACCCTGGGGTCACAGGATCCTGGGGCCGTGGGGTCCTGGGTGCTGGTCAATTGTCCTGAGAGTGTGTCCTCCCAGCGTGCAAAGCCTCCAGCTGCCAGGTGAGGAGGGGACGCACACAGAGCTACAGAGGCCCAAAGTGGAAAAATCTGTTGTTTTTCCTCAAAGTGCTGGAGCGGGGACAATGGCGGTTTTGTTCTGCGGGCTCCTCTGAGGAGCCGGCTGCTTCCTCTCCCCACGTGGCTTCCTGTGGGGAAGCGGACTGGGGAGGGGACCCATCGTCCAGGCCACAGACTCCCTGCGTCCCCAGGACCTTGGGAGCCTGCCGTGGGGGACACAGGGCTCTCCACTTGCAAAGCCTGGGCTTTGGCACTGACTCCTGGCCGTGTGGTGTGGCTTCTCTTCCTAGGAACGTTAATTTGGAGAGACAAAGGCAGACCCACATGCTCCACCTATTTGCAGCTGAGCCAGGTGTGGTCCAGGAGAGACAGGCGCCCCACAGAGGCAGGCCAGCCCCAGGTGCGGCCGCTGCTTGCTGTTGGAGGGCAGCTTACGGACGGCGGTGTGTCAGGGAGGTGTTGCACGGAGCAAGGTCGTCTCCTCACTCCCCAGCTCCGACTCATCACCTGCTTTCGTCTCTATCACAACCCCGCCTATGTCATCACCTTGATGTTACACAGACTCACTGGTCTTCAGGTTTCTAAAGGAGACTGCACTGTGAGCCCCAGCCGAGTGCTACAGTGATCTGTCCCAAGCCAGAGCCCAGACTGCTGCCCTCCGGCCTTTAACCCAGAGCCCGGTGAGCCCAGACTCCCTGGGGGCTGGACAACTGTCGGCACCAGAGGATGGAGCTCTCTGGGCTGGGCTGGGGCTGGGATTTGGGTGTCCTAGGCCACCTGGGGGTGCCTTAGTCCCGGAAAGGGGCCCTGGAGCTGGGGGTGGCTGGGAGGAAGCAGGGCATCTGGGGTGTGTGGGGCATTCTGGGGTCAGGGCCCCAGCCCCTGCTCTCTGTCTGCTTCCCGGCCACCGTGAGGTGAGCGGCTTCCGCCAGCAGGCGCAGGGCGGGTCACCACAGGCCGGGCCTCTGAGACCAGGAGCTGGGTAACCTCAGGGAGCACCTCAGGCAGCACAGAGCTCCCACCCACGACACGGGGCCCCACAGCCCTGATGGGGTTAGACACGCGGGCGGGTGGGGACAGGGGTATGAGTCTCAAACACTCTCCGCTGATTCTGACTCAAACCGGGCACCCCCTCCCACCTCCCTGCCTGTCAGCGCCTTGGGCCCATGACGTCCCCTCCTCCTGGGAGCCCCGGTGCAGTGTCTTGCAGCTGCTGAGTGTCCCCACCAGAACTGCCACAACTTTGTCCACTGTCCCCCAGTGTGAATTCCCCAGGGATGCACGCTGAATGAATGAATGAATGGTGAGTGTGTGGGTGGTAAACAACTTCCCTGAGCTTGCCCTGACCGTGGACAGGAGGTGGGAAGAGCAGAGTGGGCCCTGGGTCAGGACCAGGGTGCCGGCCGCTGGGGGCGCCCTCAGAGCACCGGAGATCCCGTGCCCGTGACCTCCGCCAATGCCCACGCAGCTGCATCCTAACCTCTGCCAGGCCAGCCAAGGCCACCACACAGGACAGCGGATGCTGTGGGGCCCTCGGGCCCACAGGCAACAGGGCTGTGCAGCGCTGGACGTCTGAGACACGGCCCTGCCTGCTGCACCGAGCTTGGGAGGCCGGCCCGGGAGCCGGATCCAGGGTAAACAGCCGCCTGCCGGCCGCCGGGAAACAACCAGAACAAGGCCGGGAGCCTGACTCACGCTGCGCTGCCGGGGACAGGGACGCTGGGGACCAGAGGGCCTTGCTCCGGAGACTTACGCGGTCTTGTGGAGGAGGGTGAAGGTGGCCGTCCGCGGTGACTCACTGGGAACGGGGCGGCAGCCTTTGATCTCTGCGGGGTGGCTGACCTCCACCGGGGACTCACTGGGAGGTGACGGCAGCGGGCTCCGGGGCTCGGGAGGACACATTCCTGGAGGCCACGCCAGGAGCCGACACACCCTCTGACCCACTGTCCTGGAGCCAGGCTCTGACGCGCAGCAGCCGTGAGAAGCAGCGTGTCCCTCCCCCAGCACCCTGACATTCCCACGACGTCCGCCCTAGGTTTCACATGCTGCGTGAGCTCACGCTGGGCACATGTGTCTGCCTCTGCTGGGCCAAGAGACAAGGCTTCAGCAGAGAGCGAAGTCCTGCAGAAGTCACCCTCCCCTCCCGAAAGCCACTGGCGTCACAGACACCAAATCCCTCTTCCCTACGGCACCAAGGGTGCTCCGAGTCCAGCACTGGAGCGCACAGGTCAGTCTCCCACCAGCTCCTGACCTTCCCTGAGGAGCCGGGTGCTGGTAGAGTTCTTGTCATTGGCGGTAAATCCCAGGCTCCTGGGGACCATCGGGGTTCACGCTTTCCAAGATCGTGGATCTGAGCCATGCTGCTGGGCACGTAGCACACACTAGCTGTGACAGGCAACTGCTTTACGCTCATTCACCTGTCCATCCATCTGTCCATTTGCCATTCCACCTACCCATCTGACCATCCACACCTCTTCCTACTCATTCAACCACCTAGTCATCGATCCATCTACTCATGCAACCACCCATCCACCCCATCCATCCATCCGTCTTCCACCTGCCCATCCGCCCAGCTTTCCATTCATCAGGGACCCGTGCACCATCCATCCACCCGTCCGTCTCTCTACCCTCCCACTCACCATCCATCCACCCACATACCGGGGCCACTCTCCTCATCTGCCCTGGGGACCTGGTTTCAAAAGAGCTTTCCCAGCCCTCTGGCCGCCCTAGAACACAGGCTTTGGGGGTGCCTTCCTTGAGAAGCAGTCTTGGGGGAGGCCCATCTGCCCATCAGCAGCAGCGCAGGGGACCAGCACCAGGTGTGAACGCGGCTGCTGGGCACCCACTCCGCCTGGAGGACCTGAGGCTGTAGATGTCTTGTCTCCCACCTGAGGGAAGAAGCCACCTCCAGGGCACCACCACTGGCAGGAGGTACAGAAGACAAGGTGTCCAAAGAGGTGACAAGGTCAGGTGAGTTCAGCCCGGTGGGCCTGAGCCAACGTGGCTGGGTCCTCCCGAGAGATCAGGTGCACACACTCAGCAGGTGAGACACAGATGGGCGCCTTCAGCTGTGAGCAGACCTTGCTGCCTGGTCCAAGCACATATCGCCATTTTTCCAGACCCCGGGGACCGTCCCCAACACGTACACCATGACAGGCAGCAGCTGAGGCCCCGGCGACAGGACATGGATGGCAGCCAGGCACGCGTGAGGGGCAGCTGGCTGGCACACACCCTGCCGGCCGGCCACGCTTCCCGTGGTGCGGCGGCCAAGTCAGAAGGGTTTTGTTGCTTTTGTTTTCCCTCATTCCACAGTGGGTTTTGCTTGACTCATGATTTCTCAACCAGGTCCCTCGGCGGCTGAAGGACAGGGTGAATAATTGCCCTGGGTTTTTCCTTCGTGGCAGGCTGCATAAACACCGCTGCAGACGGGACGCCAGCCCGGCCAGGCTCCTCGGGCTCTTGGGCAGCAGCTGGTGTCCTTGCGGGTGGCAGCTGGGCAGACCCTCACCCGCGCCGGTGCTGGCTGGACGGCGTCCTCAGAGAGCGACCGTGCATGCAGACGGGGTGTCCAAAGGGGCGACTAAGGTCAGATGAGGTCACTCAGGCAGGCCTGAGCCAGGCGGCGGGGTCCTCACAGGTACACGGGGCGATGGCAAGAGGACCCAGCAGGAGGTGCCGGTCCTGTCTACACCCGCCTGGGACGGGACGGCCAGGCCCTGCAGCTGCGGCCCCTCTGTGGCGCGTGTCAGGGGAGCTGAAGGCTCCACGCCTGCCCCCTCGTCCCAGCCCCCGAGTGGGTCACCTGCCCTCTCTCCCCTCCTGTCGTCCTGCAGACCAGAGCCCTGGCCGGAACAGACGGCCACGCTGACCGGGGATGTGACCGCTATCGCTGCAGAGAGTTCTGTGTCGCTCTGGGTTCGAGAACATGGGGCCTGGCAGCCACCGGACAGTGCAGTGCCCCCTCCCACCACACGCCCTGGGCAGCACCAACGGAGGCTGCGGGGGCTCAGAGGGAGAGGCGCAGGGGCAGGAGGGCCAGGCTTCCGCCCCTGCTGAGCCTGTGCCCCGGGGCACCTGCAGCTGGCAGAGTCCTCCTGGGCCGGAAGCACATCTGTGCCTCTGGGGTGTGCTGGGTGCCGAGTGTTATACCCACGGGTGGCGCTGGACATTTGGTCCTGCTGTTCGCACCTTCACATCCTCCGAGCCCCTCAGAACGGCACTCCAAATGGCAGGAGGCAAAGGTGTCCCCGGCTCAGCCCAGGGCCTGCACTAACTTGGTGCCCAACTTGTGGGTCGGAAACCCGATGGCCCCTCAGGACAGTTCTCTCCCCAGCGCTGAGGGGCCTTTTCGGGACAGAGAGCCCAGCCTCGGCACGAGGGCATCTGAGGGTCTGAGCAGAGAAGACCGGGACTTGGCTTCTCCCGAGCTCGCTGCCGCTTCCTGCTGTCGCCCTCAGCCGGGGATGTAACGGGCAGCGGGAAGGTCGGGCCTAGGTCCACCCCGGTGACAGCGGCAGGGATGGGGCAGAGCCAGCGGGAGGTGCGGCTGAGAGGTGAGGCTCCCACTCCCCGCAGGCCTCGAGGGGACCAGTAGAGAAGCTGTGACCCCAGGCCCAGCAGGGCTCCTGGCCTCGCCCTTGACCTGGGGCTGGCTGCAGGGGACCCCGCGGGCAGTGGCCTCTTGGGGCCACAGGGGAGGGCCACGCCGCCCACCACAGCCCCCGGGCTCCTAGCAACTTAGCCTCTCTCCCCAGATCCCAGGCGAGTGGAGACCCCAGGCCTGTCCTGTCAGCAATGACAGATCACTGTCTGTGTGTCCCAGCTGCCCCGGGGCCCTCAGGGTCCTCGTCCTTTCCTCGGACACCCTGGTCCTCACTCGCTGAGCTCAGCCTCCCGGGCAGGCCTTGCTCAGCGGCCTGAAGCCGCTCCTCCTTTCTAGCCTCTCGGAAATGCGTCTCTATGCCCAGCCCGGTGTGCACAGTGGTGTACCCCAACAGGATGTGGTGGGGACCCCGCCTCAGGGCTAGGACCCCAGAGATAAGGCCACCATCCCCTGCTCTGCAGTCACCTGCCACAATCCCCTGTCTGTCCTGCGTGCAGCCATGGCCATCGGCCACCATAGCAGGCTCTCATTTTGGAATCCTGTGTCTGGCCTAGCGTCGGGGCCCCAGATGTGACTGAGGCCCGAATGAGAGCTGAGCTGGCCCGGTCACGCCCGGGTCCCCGCCTGGGCTTGCTCTCCTCGGCCTCCCAGTGGGGCAGCAGCAGCACTCCCCACTATGAGTGCTCCAGACAGGCAGGTGCTGGGGGACAAGAAGGGTCCCCACGGGCCTTGGCCGCAGGCGACTCACTGGCCTCACTCCCAGGAGAGGCCACGGCCTTGTCCATCCTGGGCCCCTGGTGGCAGCAGGCAGGGTGGAGGGGCCGTGACCTGGGAGGCTTACATTGCCTGCGCCCTTCACCAAGCCTGTCACAAAGTGTCCGCGCAAAGCCGCCTCCCCAGGAGCGCCCCCCATGCCAGCCCCGGGGGCGCCCCGAGCTTCCTGGCCGACGCACTGCAGCTTCCTGTGGTTTTCCTGGCGTCTTGGCAGCAACGGGCATGGAATGCGTGCTGTGGCCAAGGTCGCGTGCCCACAAAAACAGACTTCCACAGAAAAAGCCTCCCCCGGCGCAGGCGGCCCCTGCCGGCCCTCGCTGTCCTGCCCTGGCCCTTTCTGGTTTCTTTCCTTGCCTCTCGCTATCATCCTCATCCCACGATTCTCAGAGGAAGGACTCGGGTGTGTCCCACTGTCCCCCACGTTGGTTCTGCACGTGAGGACTGACCGGGTGCCTGTGCTGTCGGGGACGTGGGGGTGGGGGCTGTGCCAGCTTTGACCTCAGCCTTACGTGGGGACAAACACGGGGATGGGGACGTCGAGCTCCTCTACAGCAGCGACAGAGACTTTCCATACTCGTGGTGAGAACGTGAAAACCACCCCTCTAACCCTGTATGGGGGAGAATCAGAAACAATGCTGTTTTCAAATTACTTCTCAATTTCCCCAGCCTACCTGCCTGGCTGGAAAGTCAGGGTTGCAAAATGCAGGGAAACCATCAAGGCCCATGGAAGAGCCCAAGAGGGGCCCGAGCAGCGGGGACCTGGTCCCTGTGGCCCCAGGGCGGAGGATGGGTCCAGTCACCCAACACCGGCACCCAGTGTCCTGGGTGACTGGCAAGATCGGGCCTGTGACTCAGCCCCCATCTGACCACAGTTCAGCAGGGCTCAGATGGGGGTGACTCAGGTCCAGCTGCCGCAGGACGGGTGGGACTTGGGCTCTCGGCCTCTCAGAAGCTGGGGCTGGGTGGAAAGGGCTCCTGGCTGCATTTACCTTTTTAGAGACTTTCATGTGCGTTTTAGGGTTTTAATTAAGCAGTGATGGTGGAGAGGCCGATATTCAAGCCTGAGCTGGAAATGGGGCCCTGAGCTGAGCCCAGTGGCCTGTTTCCTGATCGTGTGGTCCCTAAACTTCTTGGGAGCCCGCTACCCAGCCTCAATTCTGGGGCCCACACAGTCAACCCAGGGGGCCCAGATGCCATGCTGACCTCTGCTGACCCGAGGCCTCATTTGCATACATTTGCATTTCGGCTTGGAGCCCTCCCTGGGCTGACCTCTGTGCTTGTCCCTGGCTCCCACTGGGGACATGAAAGTCAGAAACTCCCCTGACAGCAGGAGCGTGGGACTCACGGACGACTGAAAGAAGGGCCCACAGTGACAGACATGACCACTCCTCAGACTCTGGACCACGAGAGAGAAGACCCCGCATCCTGGGGCGCGGCTGCCCGGCACTGCCCGCCGGGGCCCCTGCCGAGGACTCCGTCCTCTCCACTGCAAAGCTGGCGGACACCTGCGCTGTGACTCAGCCCTGAGCCCTCAGGTCTGAGAACGGAGACCCTCGCACGGCATAGATCGTGGCCCCAGCTTCCCGGAGCCGCGGTTCACAGACAGAGCTGAGGGCTCTGCATTTTACGATCCTGACCTAGCTCAGAGCCCCCATCCTCTGCCCCAGCGGGTCGGGGGCCTGTGTCCCTCTGTGGCCCCCTGTCTCCCTCCGTGGGACGCAAGGACGGAGCCGCCGCTTCTGCCTGTCTTCTGCCGCCCAGCCCGGTGAGCACAGGTCCCCGCCTGGAGTGGGCGCCACGGGGCGTCATCCTGCCCCCGCCACTCCCAGTCTGGAGGGCCACCGAGGGGCCCATGGAGGATGTGTGGATCAATTCATGATCACCAACAACCACGCCCTTGGACAGGTGAACGGATAAATAAACCGGTCCATCCTGGAGGCCACTCAATGCGAAGCGGAAATGAGCTATGGAGCTGTGCAAAAACAAAACAAAACAAAATGAAACAAAACCAAACCCACTCGCACAGACAAGAGCCGCGGCCACTGAGGAGCGAAGCCTTCGAGGAGGCTGCGTACGGCCCGCTGGCGCCACTCTGGGGGTGGGGCTGCGGGCCGGGCCAGCAGGGCCCCGGACTCCAGGCCGGGGAGCCCCCGCAGGACCTGGGATGGGGTACCACATCACGGCCTGCCGTCCAACGCCCTGGGGGAGGCGGGCGGGCAGGGGCAGCGGGCGCTCTGCTCACTGTTGTGCTGCCTGCTCCATTTTCTGGAGCCCCAAACTGCTCTAAAAATAAAGTCAGTGAAGAAGAGACGATTAGAGGGGTGGCGTGGCTGCCAGGCAGAGTGTCTGTGAGCCCCAAGGAGAAGGGAGCGCTGGGTCTTTCTCTTCCCGGGTGAGCTGTGTGGAACCCCGACCTCCAAACACCGAGGGCCGGCGGGAACGAAGCCAGCAGAGTGGCCCTGAAGCCCTGCGCCTCTGACCCCGCCGTAGCAGAGGAAAATCCACAGCACTGCAGATTTCGCTGCTGCAGGAAGCGGGAGACTCAGAGGCCTGGGATCAGCCCGGGTGAGACGTGAGGACGCAGCCCGAGGCCGGGGTCTGGGACTCCCTGCCTGGGGTCCCTGCGTGCCGGGCGGGACAGCGTGGTGACAACCCACAGGAGAGGCTCAGAAGGACAGAAGTGGGGTACGAGGGTCCCTCTGAGGCCAACCTTGGCCAGAGAGGAACCAAAGGAAGGACCTGTTTAAAAGGAGAGAGATGGATGCTGAAGTCGGGCTCCGTACGGCACGTGTAGGAGGAGCGGGCAGCTGAATGACTCCAGTCTGAACCTCAGGGGGACGAGGGGCCGCTCGAGCACTTGGGGGACCAGTGCAGGGTGAGAACGCTCTGCCCTGCACCCAGGTGGCTCTCGGTCACCTGGGAGGCCAACTCAAGCTGAGCTATGGCCAGGCTCAGCCCATGCTGTGGAGAGGAGAGGGCGGGAGACCAGCCTCAGCCTAGGGGTTCGCCCCAGCTTCCCATGGAGCAGAGGGCCACCTGCTCCCCATGCTGCCTCCCTGGCTCCAATAAAGCTGGTGCTGCTGCAGGCGCCAAGCCCCCACTGTCACTCAGAAAGCCTGACGGCTCCTCAGTGACTCGGCTCTCTGGGGCAGGGGGATGGGCAAGGCTGCCCGGTCTGCGCGCTGACCAGTGCTGGCCTCAGAAGATCAGCCTGGGTTGCATCACCCAGCCCACCCTTCGGGGGTGTGGATACCCAGCCTGCCGCCTGCAGTGCTCCCCTGGGTCCCTCAGCCACGAGGCCTCCAAATCAGCCAATGTCCACACTACCCTCAGAGCCAGTGAGCTCATTCGAATAGGCAGAAGATAATGTCATGCTTTTGAAAAGTACTTAAACAGCAAAATTTCACAACAGAAACCGCATCAGACAATTCACTTACAAATGGGCCAAATCCTCAAACCGAGGCTCAAAGCTGCAGAGTCCGAAAGGGAGCGTGGCTGAGATAAAGATGCCAGGCGACCGCTCACCAGCAAGGAGGGGCCCGCCACCTGACCCCGCCCCTCTCCTCCCAAGCCCCTCGGCGCAGCCCAGCCAGTGCGGGGCGGCCCCAGAGATCTGCCGACCCTGTGGAGAGCCGGGAGACATCTCCATCCACCTGCCGCAAGTCTGAAGTCCCTGCACACAGCTGCCCTCCTGCAGAAACCTGAACAAGGCACGGAGTCCCCAGGTCCCGGGCGGTGCCACCCAAGGTGGCTGAGACCGAATTTCCACAAGGAATTCCTAAGCAAGTCCAGGACCAGGGCAGAAAGAGGGCAGCCAGGCCCTGGTTCCCAGGCAGCTCCGGGACTCTGGACGGATTCAGGCTCCTGCTTGGGGGTGCAGGCCAGGGAGAGGAGTTACACCCCCGGCCTGGTGTGCCACCCACGCTGAGGGCTGGGCCACGGCTCCAGGAAGCCCACGGTGCGTCCCGGCTCCCGCGCATCAGCCGCAGCCTCGGCCCAGAGGAACAGGGAGTCTTTCAGAAGCCCCAGCCTTGAACGGCTGGACACAGCAGATGGAGGCTCGGCAGAGCCAGCTCTGCAGCTCTGGTCATGGGCGGTGGTGACCGGCGCTTCTCAGCCGCCAGACCCCAGCCCGCGTCCGTCTCCGCTCCCGGCTGTGGCCGCCAAGGGCTCGGGTGCCAGTGTGTGACCTGGGTAGAGCCCGGGGGCGGGCTGTGGGCATCGATGGCCACGGGGCTCTGCAGAGGAGGGACACACCCGCCTGTTCAAGGTCGACCAGCTGATTTTGCTCACGGGCCTATCTGCGGGCAGGGAGCTTGGGGTCAGCCACCAGCCAGTCCAGGACGACTCAGACGACTGATGGGTCCGGGGGCTCCACACAGAAACCTCAGACGACGCGGGAGGCGGCAGTGCACTTACCAAGTGGGCGGGTGGTGCCAGGCACTGCAGGTCGTGGTGGGCACAGCCCACGGGTGCTCCGGCTGCCTGCCACCTCCCGCCCTCCAAATCATCAGGGACCCTCCAGTGCTGGTCTCTGCAGAGTGGGCTGCCACTTGGAGACCTGCAGGGTGCTGTGCTCAGAGGCTGGGCAGAGCCCCTGGTCACGTCTCCTCAAGAGAAATGCTGGAAATCGGTGAAAATATTCATATCAGTTTATCTCTTTATCCTGCTTTGATGTTTTTGTTTTCCTTTTGGTTAATTCATTTTCATGAGACGCAAAATAAACTTGCTAATATTCGAAGTGTCAGAGAAGGCCCGAGTCCCTGGATGGGACAGTCAGCGCTGCTCCTGACCATGGACTCAGAGGTCCAGCTCCAGCCCGGCCACAGGTATGGACGTGGGTGCTGCTGGCTGCCTCCCATGCCCTGGCTCAGTCCCAGCTCCCCCAGGGTCCCAAGCCGTGTACCCAGCCCAGCAGGAGCAGGGCCGAAGTCCCGCGGCTCATCCTGAAGAGGAGGCCCGTCAGGACGTCCGGCCCCACAGCCTCCTTGAGCTGTGTGGAAACCTTTCCGGGTCAGGCACAGAGCCTGGGCAGAAGGACCCAGAACTCATGCACCAAAGCATGAGTCACGTGCTTGTCTTTGGGTGTCTTTCTGCTCTTTTATGTCCTTTTAAATGTTTCCCAAATTTTAAACAGGAGGATGTGGCACCGCAAACCAGAAGTTGCCATTTTTAGAGAGCTCAGGGTGAGCCTCCAGGGTCCGCTGAGGGAGTGTCTTCACTGGGAGAATTCTCCGCTGGCCAGCCTGGCCGGAAGCAGGGATCTGATGGTGGCTGAGTCCTCTGCTTGGGAGAGGGCCGTAACAGTGTTTATCTCCCGAGTCCTACAGTGTTCCCAAGGGCAGGGGTGGCGTCCCCATTCCAGACAGGGCAGCAAGGCCCCAGGACATGGGCCGGGTCCTGGCACAGGGAGGTTCTGCGTGTGTGGCCTGTCCTGCCCACGCAGGTGGCTCTGAGCTTCCCCCCAACACTGAGGAGCTGTCAAGGTCACACAGGTCCATGCGGCAGCAGTGGACAGCACAGGGTCAGTCTGTCCCAAGCCTGTGCTATCCTAGAGAAACTCTGACCCCAAATAAGGATGCGGCCTTATTTGGGGTCAAGTCTCTGCAGACGGAGTTGAGTTTGGGTGAGGTCGCACTGGGTTGGGAGCCCTCAGTCCAATAGCCAGGGTCCCCGTGGAGAACAAAGTCGTGAGGAGACCCAGGGGAAGTGACGGTGGAGGATGCCTGGGCCTCCAGGCTGGGAGGGCCTGGAGGGACCCCTGGGCCTCATCCTCTGGGAGCCCTGGAGGCCAGCCCCCCCTGCCCTTTGGGGTCGTGGTTTGGAGGAGTTGCTCACCTCCTGCGGTGGGAAGCAGAGAGCCGGGGCCCAGCCAGGGTGGGAGGCTGGGCTGACGCAGCCCCAAGCGTCCCCTGAGTCTCTCGCTCCGCAGCAGTGCCACCAAGTTGGGACCCCATCGATCAATCCACTGATGAACTTCGAGCCTCGTGATCCAGTGCCTGCCAAAAGCCCTATCTCTGAACACCAGTTTTTGGCAGACATGTTATTTATTGATTTTTTTCAAGACAAAGTCTTACTATGGAGCCAAGGCTGGCCTCAAACTTTCAGTGAACCTCCTGCCTCAGCCTCCAGAGTGCTGGCAGTGCAGGCATGTGCCACCATCCCTGGCAGCAGGAGACATTTAGCGGGGACTGCATGGGCCAGACGCAGGAGGGCACAGACCCCGAGTCCCCCACCCGGCAGCGGCGCTGTGACTCTGTTGCATGCCTGAGTCTGTCCAGGTTTCAAAAACCTGGAAGTCAGCCCCTTCCCACGGCGGAGCCAAGCAGCACCGCAGAGAGGGTGTGGGCTCGCCAAGGGCCCTCCACGGCCCAGCGCAGAGCTCCTGCCTCTGTGGCTGGATGAGCAGGGATGGGGGCGAAGACTGTGAAGGACCAGGGGCAAGGAGGAGCCCCACGCGGGGAGGAGGCGCACAGTGGCCGCCCCAGCCAGGCAGGGGTGCACTACTCGTGTCTGCAGGGCTGCGGGGTGCTGGCCGAAGACGCCTTCCACCTAGCCCTGCTGGGGCCTCAGGGAGGCTGCCGATGGTCCTTGGGTCCAACTTGGGCCACTGGTCCAGCCGCTGCCTCCTCTGCGGCCTCTTCCCATCTTCCAAGGGTCCTGCTGAGAGCCACCTCTGGTTCCGTCTGCAGAGCCCATTTCCAATAGGATGCTGCTGCCAAGGGCTGGGAGGCGGGACCTGGACCAGTCCTTTGGGGACACGAGTCAGCCCAAAACGACCGTTTGAAACCTCACGACTTTACAAGGGCGACTTGGGAACCTGCCCGTCCCGCCCCGTGAGAGGCCGGAGGACGCAGGACCCTGACCCTGTGGTGGGCTGGTTGCAGCTCGGCATCCCCACCTGCAGGGAACTCAGCTGCGTCAGAAACCTAGAGACTTAACAGGGTCTGCGCCCCTGGGGCTCTCAGCAAACGCCCGGCCGGTGGTTCAGAGCCCAGGGACACCCTCACGCTCCGGGGGCCGTGGGTTCCGTGTCTGGGGGTACCCACCTTCTACCCACTGGTGCACCTCCTCCTCTTGGGGAAGAAGAGGCAGGAAGCTCTCCGGGGCTCCTCTTATAAGGGTGCTGACCGCAGCTCCAAAGACTCGCCTACCATCTCCCAAAGCGCCACACCTAACACTGTCTGTCCCCTTGGGGTTGGGATTTCAACTTGCGATGTTCGGGGGACAGAAATATGAGCAGAGAGTGCAGCCTGGACCCCTCTCCCCTAAAGATCATCTCTTCCCAAAAGATGACAACTCCCTGCACCCTGCAAGCCAACACCCCTCCCTGCCTGCCTCAGGCCCTTCCTCAGAAAGGGGCCCCTTTACCCAGCACCACTGGGTGCGGCGAGAGTCCAGGAAAGGCGCTGAAGAACGGGGCAGATCCCAGCGCAGCGGGCAGGTGCCCGGCCAGTGCCCAGCCACGTCCGGGTCAGAGCCCGTGCGGAGGACCGCACACCGGGATTACGAAAATACTTAAGGAAATTCAGAGGGAGGCCATCCGAGCGCGAATGGTCACGGGAAGAGGCCCGACGAGGCCGGGCAGGCAGGGACGGAGTCCCAGGAGGTGACCCCACGGGGGCCTCACGGCCTGGAGGCAGGTGGGATGGAGCCAGCCTGCTCCACTGCCCGCGCGTCTGGCCCCGTCTGTGGGCTCCGTGGTCCCTGTGGATGCGCAGGCACGGCCAGGGTGGGCTGAGGCGGCTCTGTCCCCAGGGTGTGTGGACGCTGCCACTCTGCCCTGGGAACACAGGAGGCCCTGCAGCAGTGTGTGGGCCCGGGGGAGGGCGCGAGCCCAGCGCTCACACCCATGGAGAGGAAGACGGCCCCTGGGTCCCCGGCAGGGCAGGCTCTCCGGCCCCGGGAACGCGAGGGTCTGCAGCCCCGTGTGTACCCTGGGGCCCCTCGCTCTTTCTTGTTCCCTTTGTCTTTTTTCCGTGATCCTTGTAATGAAAGCACTGGGGCCCCAGACTCAAGTGTGCCTCTGGGCTGGGTCCACTGGGCCACGGGCCCTGGCTTAGGTTCTTCATTCACCAACCCCAGAGATGCAGCCAAACAGGACCGCTCCGTCCACGGCACATGGCGATTTCAGCAGCAGTGGAGGACAATGTGGAAAACAATGGAAATTTTCCTTCAACTGGGCAGTGGGGAGAGCCGCCTGCCACAACCAGCATCTGCCCCTGCCCTGCTGCTGCCTTCCAGCCCCTGAAGGCAGAAACCGCCTTCTCCGAAGACCCTTGGTAACGGTTCCCGAAACAAAGACGTGCTTCCAAGGCACCGCGCTGCGATGCTCCGGGGCTAGTTCAGCTGGCGGGCGAGCTGGCAGGTGTGTGCACCCTGATAGCCCGGGAAGCCCTTCTTCTCAGGGAAGCCCACACTCTTCCCGGGAGCCTGCGGGGCCACAGGGAGGTGGAAAGCGCGCTGGAAGCAGGCCATCTCCTGGAGATGCGCCGGGAAGGCGAGTCCGTGAACGAGGCCTTCCAGGCTAACCACACCAGCCTCGCCCAGGGCTCCTCAGGCACAGCACTGCCCGTCACAGCGAAGGTCTTGTTCTGGACCTTGGCCTGTCCGCATTGCAAAATGAGTTCCCGGGTAGACTTCAGATTTGGAAGTCCCCAGGTCACACAGGGCTCCATTATCCGTGCATTCTGAGGGTTTGGGGGTGACTTTGACGAAGACCCCACGGAGCCCCTTCCTCGGGCGAGGTCTAGCGACGGCCTTCTGCAGCAGTAAACTCACCCTCCCACCACTTCGGAGGCAGACAGTGAAGGCCAAGGATGCTCACCGCGTGCTCCCAAAGCGCGAGGTTTCTCTTGGAGTCGGTTCACGCCCTCCGTGCCATGCCGCCTTCGCCAGGAATCAGAGGGAAGATTCTAGGCGCTTAAATCTGACCTCTTTCACCTTCCTCTCTTTGCCACAAGTGCCCGCTTTGCCCCGGTGGCTTCGAGGGCTCGGTAAGCCGTCCTCTTTTCAGGAAATGTTCTGGAACCACGGGGATCTTCCCTCTCCGCTCTTCCTCACATCTTTCCAGTGTAACCCCTCACGCTTCCTTTAAAACAGAGCAACAGGGTGCCGGGCGGCATAGCTGGTGCCCAGGATCCCGAGCGAGGGCCAGGTGGACGCCCGGAGCAAAGGCATCAGTGGTGCCCGCGGCTTCCAGGACCCAGCAGCTCAGCGCCCCAAGAGGCCAGCCTGGGAATCACTGCTGGGAGCACGGGTGACCCTGTGAGAGAGGGGACCCGGGTGCCCCGGGTGCTGCCAGCCCTGCAACTAGGGCTGGGTGAGGAAAGCTGCCTGCACCACCCGCGAGGATCTGGGGACCGTGAAGTCATAGCCCGACCTGTGCCTCACCCTTGGCAGCGTGGGGTGTGCCCCGGAAGCCCAGGCTCCTCTCCGAGTTGGAAGGGGAGGTGCTCATGGGAGGAGGCACACACAGAGTTGGGAAGCAGGGACTCCGGGCCAGGGCCCCCACCCAGAGGGTCACAGGTGACAGCCCCAGCGAGGCTGCCACCCAGCTGGCTGGCCATGGAGCCTGGCCCTCACCCCAGCCCAGATGCCCCCCACGTGTGTCCTCCCCAAGCTTGGGCTCCTCGCAGACAGGCGCTGTTCACTCGAGAGCCACGGCCCGGCCACATCCAGCGAGCAACTTTCATGGGGCCTCTGAGTGAGGGTTTGGGGGTGCAGCAACCCAGCAAGGACGACCCTCCTCCTGTGCATGCCGTGAGACCAAGACCCATACTGAAGGCCAGGAGGAGTGGCTCAGTCACGAGTTCCAGGCGCCCCAGGCCCGACTCAAGCCTGAGGCCAGCAGACCACATCTCAGCACCACGCCTGGCCCAGGCACACAGGGCGCTGTCCGTGTTGCGGGCAGCTGCAGGCTCTCTGAACAGGGTCCTGCTTCCCACCACCTCCCCTCGGCTCCTGCCCAGCGTCCCCCTCCGTCTGCAGGACGCGTCGGCTCCCATCTGACACCTGCACGGGGAGTGACGGGCGGCCCTGGCTTTGTTTATTGTTGCTGCCAAGCAAAGACAAACGAACATCACTCTTTTCATCCAAGGAAAACAGTTTGCATCGCCAATGATCGGACAAATGGAGGAAATGATTGAACAGGCCCCAAACTCTCCCCCATTCACTTCTTAGCGTCCAACCCTGGCCCCGTGGACGGGACCTGCCCTGCTCAGGCCTGAGTGTGGCCGTGTTCCCGGGTTCCCTTCTTAGCCTCTGCTTCTGCGTCTCCAGTCCTGTTCTCACTGTGCTTCAGAGACTCGAGGCTCACAGTGACAGTGACATTCCCAGAGTCACTAGGCCTCTCCTGCCGGGGACACGCGTCCCAGCCCACCATAAACCCCTCTGCCGTAGAGAGCTTCACACACAGGGTCTACCTTTGCGGGAGGTCTCCAGCCTCCTTCACGGGGACAGCCCCAGCGGAAGGAGCATGGCACCTATGACTTGCGGCCAGCACTGGAGAAACGGGAGTGGAAACAGCAGGGGACACCACTGTGCCACCCTGTCAGTGAGGACGGGGCCAGGCCACGCTTCCTGTGGGTGTGAGGTGTGTGCAGGGGGCGTGGGGAGGTAGGTGCCTCACTGTGGGCTCGTCTGGGGAGGCTGAGGGCCTGATGCACGGAGTGAGGAGGCCCCCAGAACACAGGCCCAGGCCAGAGCTGGAAAGTCTCTGGAGGGCGCTGAAGGGGGTCCAGGCCAGATCACACGGTTAGGGTGAGCTTCAACTCAAGGACAAGTGTCCTGAGACAAGAAGGACAGGCACAGGGACAGCGTGGGCTGCAGAGGCAGCCGAGGTCTTGGGGAGGGCAGGAAGGGGCCACCCACTCCAAATGGGGTCCCTGCGGATTGGCACATCCAGTGTCCGCAGCTCCCAGCCCACCGTCCTCTGCACTGGACCAGGAGGCTGGCCTGTGCTGAGGGGCAGTGTGATGGCGTCCCTCCCACGACCACGGCGCCTGCCTCGGGCCCGGGACAGTGAGGCCTCAGCTGCATGGGGTGGAGGCGCAGCGGCCAGCGCGAGAGACCGGCCAAGGACCGCACTCTACAAGGGACGAAGCATTTCCTCCGCTCCTCCCTAATCTCGCTGGAGCCCGGACGGCTGTGGGAGCCAGCTTTACGGTCTGTGTGGGGAGATGCGCGGCACGACGGCCCATGGCTCTGCGGCCGGCCAAGGCGTCTGTCCTCAGCACCTGTCCTCATTTCTCTTCTGCAAGTCCTATTTTGCTGGCGCCCTGTGCCAGAGCCCGTCACCTGAGTCACACGCCTGTGTGTCCCTGGCACCGCACACCGTGGCCCTGCCCAGCGCCGGCAGTTGAGAGCTGGCTCTGGCTAAGGTGAACCAGTGGCCTCTGCGAAGTCTGGCTCCTGTTGCCTCCCGGGACACCAAGGACTGTGCTTGGCACAGTGAGGCTGGACGTGAGCAGGTCGGGTGGGGCTGTGGGGACAGGCGGGGGGCCCTGTGCGAGGCACGGGGAATCCAGTATCTCGGGTTTGAGGGAACCACACCTCCACGAGGGACAGAGATGGGAAGAGGCCAGGCTGGTGAGGGAGGAGCTGGGAAGACTGGGCCACCCCGGGGGAGCCTGCCCGACACCGAGTGCTGTGCCGTGGCGCCCGCTGTCACGCTGCCCGGCAGGCATGCAGCCAACCCGCTTCCCTTCCTCACCCAGAAGTAGGACCAACAGTGACAGCCTCGGGGTTGCGATGAGGACTCGGTGAAGCCAATCAACTGTGCGGCTCAGGAAGCACTGGGTGGGGTCCCCAGCCTCCCTGCTCCCCAGGGGGTCACATGGTCACACTCTCTCCCCAGAGCCATCTGCTTCCAGCGCACACCAGTGGGGCAAGAGCCGTTTCCTCACGGTGAGGACCCACAGCACTGACCCCATGTTGACCACCCCAGGCTGTCCCAGTTCCACGAGTTTTTCCACATGCAACTTTCCAGGGTTTCGAAAGGTGAGGAGTGACATCTGGCCACGTCCTGGGCACTCCCAGCTTCCCGAGGGAGGAGCCTGGGTTAGGAGGTGCAGAGGTAGGGCAAACTTTGGGGAGAGCAGCACCCAGAGAAGCCTCCACACCAGGCTCAATCACCTGCCATACGAAAGACAGAACCACACAGCTGAACGCTGAGAGTAAACGCAGAGCTCGGCTGCAGACCCGGAGGTGAACAGACACAGGATTCACAGACCGGGACTCAAAAACAACCCAACGAGTGGACCCAAGAAAACGGAGAAAAGAGAAAGTCGCCCAAGGGAATTCTAGAGAAATTCAAGAGAAAAAAACAATACTTGAAAGGAAGAGCTCAGATTACACAGTGCAAAAGACAAAATCAGCCAAACGCAAGGGAGGGTAAAGGGACAGTCCCAAGTCGCACCAAGAGAAAAAGTAATGAAAAAATACAGAATAAATGGCAGAGACAAAGGGGCCTGGGTCAAAGGTTAACACACAGCAATTGGCATCCCAGGAGGAGGGACAGGGACAACAACAGACAAATGTCTGAAAAGAAAGTGAAAGAATTCCGCTCTCTCCAGCCGTAAGTCAGACGCAAGGCAAATGCAAGGGAAGCCACGCTAGGCCCAGCACACTCAGAGTCCTGAAAACCGGAGACAAAATCTCAGGTGCGGCCTTCAAAGGAGCAGGCGCAGCCCGACGGCCGCTTCCCAGAAACCCGGCTGGGCAGCGGCAAGCAAGAGGCAGGGTCCACAGCCCGGGCAGAAACGTCCCGAGATGAGGGTGGAGCAAAACGAGGGGCCCTGGGGCCACGAACACTGCACCCAGAGGAGGCTGCAGGGACTGGGGCTCGGGAGAGCCTGGGGCTGCGGGGAAAATGGGAAAGCTGGGCGGAGCAGACCGGGCTGAGTCCGAACGCCAGCTGCACGGAGGCCGAGCAGAGGGATCACCCGTGGGGGTGTCACTGGGTTTAAAGTTCAGGGCCACAACTCAAACCGCAGCAGGTTTAAACAGAGCTCACATCCAAGGAGCTCACCGCTCTCCAGGAGGTCAAAGGAGAGGCGTTGGTTTGGACTGCAACAAGCACAAATGTCTGTTTCACCCTCTATGGTAACCATGAAAGACTGGTAAAAATTAATATGGGGAAATAATAGAGCAATAAAAAGGTAAGAAATGAGAGAAAGGGGACCATAAACAAGATATTTCAAATAGAAAAAATACATTATGGTGGACACAAATACTACTTACAAATATTAATACTTTAATAATTATATCAAGTGTGATAGATGTTCTAGTGACTAAGGCTATTGGATGCTAGGTTAAAAAATATATGCTGGGTTCTGATTTTAAGGGACATATCCAAATTATGAGACTGAAAGATAAAAATATGGATCAAATGCCACTCAAACAATAGCCAAGAGAAACTGGAAGAGCTACACTAATGCTAGGAAATGAAAGTTTAAAACCAGAATGATTTCCAGAGACAGTGAGAAGTAAGTGGTCAACCCACAGAAACATCAGACTCCTAAGCCCCAATTTACCCAGTAGGAGGGCAACAGAAACAGGAAGAAGACTCGGGGTACCCCGGGGGACACTCCCAGCCTGTTCCTCCAGGACACTTCGGTCTCTAAGGATGCCCAGAGCAGCTCCACCCGGCAGGCGGGCGATCGATCGCTGCCCTCAGGAGGCGTCAGGGGCCCCTTGCTGTAGGTCACAGCTTTGCGAGGAATACGGTGACTGTTCCCCAGGGGGACGCTGCCCACTTGGTGCCTGTGTGGGGGGTGCTGCAGAGCCAGGAGGCCACACACGGTGTCCGGGACCACACTCAGGACCCAGGAGGGCATTCCAGGCGCTCAAAGACCGGGAATGTGCCCCGCCCTGGCCCCTGCTTCCTCTCCTGCCACCCACCTGGGGCCTCTGACTCCTGGTGTCGTGGAGACCTAAGGGTCCCAGAATCGGGGGACCTCCCGCCTACTGCGGGTGTCCTTGTCCGTGTCCTCTGAGCCCACCCTGGGGCAGCCCCGACGGCAGTCTGGAGCCTCTCTCGGGCACGGGACAGCAGGAGGCTTTGCGACCAGCACAGCAGTGGGACGCCGACGTCCAGGGAACCATAACGAGCGACATAGATGTGGAGAAATTGGAGAAAATTTACCTCCGAGACCTGACGGGAGTCGAGCAGCGGGGACCACAGATGCTGGCTCTCCCGAAATCCGTTTACACAGTTAAGGCTAAAACCAAAGACCGCAGGCCGAGCTGCCGTTAGTGTCTGTCTGGGGAGACAGAGGGCGGGCAGGCAGCGTGGGTTACACGGCCCAGGACCCAGGAGGAGCAGCTCCTGGAGCGAGCGGAGTGGCCCGGGAGTGAGCGAGCGTTTAGCAGGTGGTGAGGTTGGTGTTCGAGGTCCTGCAGTCAAGGGAACTCGGAACAGAAGGTGCGGGGCGGCCGCCAGCTCTCCTGAGAGCCGTGCCACGGGTCTCACCCCGAAACCAGCCCAGGCGGACCAGGGCTCTGGCCACAAACCAAGGACCCGTGCAGACAGGAGAACGTAGCGTGCTTGGACACAGCGCCGGGCACCACGGGAGAGCAGACGCATGTGCAAGGGTGGACCACAACTTTCCCACGGTTAAAGATCACTAGGATGAAAGCGCATCGGCAAACAATAAATTGAGGAAATATTCATAGTATTTATCAAAACTGAAGGGTCGATGCCTCGAATAGAGAGAGTAATTAGAAGCTGAGATGCGAAAGGAGTGGGAAAATGAGAAAAGACACGAAAGGACCACTCGCCAAACACTGAAACCAGCCCGTGCACATGTGCAAGGTTGTTCAGTGTCACTCGGGACAGACGGACAGCCAGAACTGCACCTCGAGACACGCTTGCATGGCTCAGAGCGCCGCGGTCTGGGGAGACTCAGCACCGTGTGGCAGACGGGCTGTGGTCAGCAGTCGCACTGCAGCTGACTCTGAAGGTGCATTTCCCGGAGCACCGAGACGCACAGGCACCGGTTACTCGCTGTCGCTTCCTTTACAGCTGTGGAATAGTGCAGACCACCACAGTGCCCGAGCAAGGTTAAAAGAGCAATTGCTCTCTGTACGTGGTGGAGTTACCATGCAACTGTGAAGAAGAGCGAGGAGACCTTGGGTGAACGTGCACGGGGCCATCTCTAGTGCGTGCTGCAAGGAAAAAAAACACATGGAAACCACTCTTCAGAATAAAGAGGAGAAGAAGACACGCGCAGAACCAGCCAGGGATGAGGGGGCCTCCAGGAGAGCCGTCGGGGACCGGAGAAGCTGTGTGGGGAGCCCTGCGGAGAGCCATGTTAGTAGCGCGCACTCAGAAACAGCACAGGGGCAGAGGCTCCCCGCGGATGGCGGCTGCGGACAGGGACCTGCCTGTGTCCCTGCGTGTGGCTCGGCACGTCCAGCCGGGACGAGTTGCTCCTGTGTATCTCACCCAGAAGGTGAGTGGGTGCGAGGAGAGTGCTCCTCACGGTGCCCGGGCTGGGCTGGGAGGTCGGGCGGAGCCCTGGCTCTTGGGTGCTGTGTGCACCAGGCTGCCCGGCTGCATGGGGAGGCAGACCAGTGCGTGGTCCGGGGACTGCAGGGCGCTGGCCGCTGAGTCCGGGACAGTGTGACGTCAAATACGCAGTGACATCGTGGAGTCTAACTCACTGGACAGCACAGACACAAACGAGACGCACACGATGGCTGCAGAACCGCGAAATCGCCGTGCACGCCCGAAGCTAATGGGTCGTGGGGCTTTAAATACTCTCGATGCCGCAGCTCGGGGACGCCTCCCCAGGGCCGTCACAGGCTGAGCAGCGCCCGGGGTGCGGCACTGCCCTGGGCCCTGCGGGTGACCCTGTGTGCAAAAGTGCAACGAGGACCCGCAATGAGGAGGTGCGCGGGGTCCCCGGGGCCTTGTGGGGGAGGAGGGGCAGCCGGGGCGTGGAGCTCACTGCTCCCGAGTTCAGCTCTCAGTACCTCAGAAAAAAAATGGGGGGATCTCTGGCCGTGCCTGCAACAGGCTTGGCATTTGTGAGAAAGGAAGCCAGGGGTCGGGGGCAGCGCGGGAGCTGACACAGCTCGGCAGCTTCCATCGCGATGGCGATGGTGGTGGCAGCCACGTCCCCTCCCAGGTTCCAGCCCCAGCAGGGGCAGCAACAGGGGTTGCAACTGTCCAGCTCTGGGGACCCTGTCCGGCCCAGGAGCAGACACGTTATGGGGTCCCTGCCCCAGTAGTGGGGTGCTGTGGCTGGGCCTGGACCTGGGAGGGGTGCCACCCTCCCTCGCGGCCAACGTCCCTCGGGACAGCGACAGGCGCTGTGGCTCCGAGCTCGGCAGCTTGCAGCAGCCCTGGGCTCCGGGCTCCGCCGCGCTGCTGTTGAGGAAAAACACTGGGGCTGGACGTGTGGGAGCCGTTGCCAACCGGCTCAGCTTTTCCTAATGCCGCTGCCCAGCACCAGGCGGAGACCGTGGAAAAGGCCAGGCCTGGCCTGGCCTGGATGGCACCTCTGCCACCTGGGCGGGAGCTCAGGTCGGCTCCAATCTGCCCTGCCCTGGGCTGCCCTCCCCCTGGGACTCTCGCTCCATGGCTCCCGAGCCCCCCACGCCCACTCGGAACATTTCCCCCGCTGGCCTCACCACCGACTTTCCTTGGTTCTCAGGACTTCTTTCCAGAGCGTGTTAAATCCATCACTTCCCCGGCTCTGAGCAGCTGCCCACTCTGCTGCTCCCCACCGAGGCGCGGAAAACCCAGCTCCCTCCTCCAGGCATCTGAGGAGACGGAGTCCCCAGAGTCCTGGGGGCCTCACCGCGGTGGGGCTGGGCGCTCTGGGGTCCCCACTGCAGGCTGCTGCCTACCTGAGTCCCCTGGGGTGCTCAGCCCCACCCGTAGGCTCCTCCCATGAGGCTCAGCGCCCAGGAAGCTGCTCCACCATTGATGCCAGGCCCTGAACACTGTTGAGCGAAGGAGCAGGACCCAGAAAAGAGCAGCATGGGGCCCCCTGCCGCCCAGGCGCCCAGGGCTCCCCGGCCCCTCCTGCAGGTGTGGGAGACCGCGGCCCGAGGCGTGGCGGCTTTCTACTGGGCGGCTCCGCCTGCGGTTTGAGGTCATGTCTTCGGATATTATTTGCCTCATTTGCCGATTATTCTCTTAAATAATCAGCTCGCACAGATTCTTGTGGCGCAGAGGGTTATTCCAGTGCCATCTGGGCCAGGCAGGCGGAGCTTCTGGGAACACCCTGAGATGGAGGACAGGCTCCCTGGCAGTGCCCACGGCCCTCGCTGGCCTCTGCACTGTGAACCCCCAAACTGCATGCCCTGTGGTCCCTTGCGGCACTGGGCTTGCCAGCTTCCCTGACGCCCACTCTGAGCTTCCAGCAAATGGCTCTGCCTTCCGCTCTGGGGGGTCCCGGCTCTGCAGCACAGTCTGAAGCTTCGCAGCCTCGAAACCAAAGACCCAAGCCCCATGGCGCCCCGTCTCCAAGGGCTCTGCAGTTTGGGGGTGGTGGTGAGGATGGAGCGACCCTGGCTCTGGCTGAGGTGGCCCGAGGCCCCTGAAAGGGACTCTCCTGCTTGTCTGCCAGACAGGATCCCGTGGGGGCCTGGAGCCTCCCGAAGGTCTTCCCTCCCTCTTCCACCTCCTCCCATGGGGGCACCCTGTGGAGACAGGAGAGGCCCGGGTGCAGCTGACCAGGTGCCCAGCATGGTGGAGAAGGCAGCCAGGAGCCCTGGGTCCCGGCTTTCAAACCTCAGAGAAGGTGTATCCCCCCCTCCCCCCGCTGTGGTCCTGGGATGCCCAGAACCTCAGAGGGGAGACCCAGTCACTCCCGCCACTGATTCGTGTCTTATAAGTCCAATGCACTCAGAAGTTATGCTTGCCATGTATGACTTTGTTCCCCCCAAAAGAGAGCCTGGAACCCGAACCCCAGCAGCCTCGTGGCCGCACCTGGAAACTGGGACTAAGCCAATATACTATGAAGATGAAACTCACAGGTGTGGGGCGCCCCTAACCATTGCTGTCCTTACAGGGACACACACAGAGACGGCTCTGTGACGACAAAACGGGAGACCGGAGCAGTGAGGCCACAAGCCAGGGCCACCTGGGCCACCAGAAAGCAGTGGGGGGGGAGCCTGGACACACAGCCAGGTGCTTCACAGAGTAGATGTCGGGGGAGGAAGGGGACACATGCCGCGCTCCGAGGGGCCCTTTCCTCCTGGCCAGGGCCTCGGTCATGAACCCGGGCCTTGGCGTGGGGTCATCGCGGGGCCTCTGTGTCACTGCCGCAGGAGGCTGGCCCTGCCGTGCCCGCTGGCGGTGGTGAGGCTGTGTGGCCAGCCCGCCACAGACAGAGGGCAATGAAACGTACACGCGGCCCCCGGGCTGCTCGGGCCACGCTGAGTGCTCGGTGTACCTGCAGACTGGTGGCTGTGTCATGGGTAGGGCGGATGGGACAGTCCCCACCTGTCCCGCTGTGGGTGCTGCCTATGTGGGCTGCGGCAGAGCCTCCCCTCTTCCTGCCAGAGGGGCCTTTGTGGCGAGTGTGGACATCCGGGGGACTCTCCTTCAGGCCCCACTGTGTCCCCGGCCAGAGGACCCCAGCCTCCAAGCACGG
The DNA here is from genome assembly GCA_004363535.1 of Dasyprocta punctata. Lineage (NCBI taxonomy): Eukaryota > Metazoa > Chordata > Mammalia > Rodentia > Dasyproctidae > Dasyprocta > Dasyprocta punctata. The sequence continues at coordinate 153,969 of RJWM01000475.1, read as the reverse complement.
ACCCTACACATGTGGTGCAGCGCAAGTTGAGTCACTGAGCCTCGGGGAGTGCTTGTGTCTTGTGCTCTGTGCTCATGGGGCGCAGTGTGAACAACTGAGGAAGCGGCTTCACGGGGTCCGCCGTGGGCTGGAACCCGCCTGGCTCTGCACCCCTCCTGCCCTTGTGTGTGGCCGGACTCGGGCTCTGTGTTCTGCATGTCGTGGTTGCAGTGCTGTGTGACTTTCAAATGATGTCAAATGACACTCGGGCTCCCTGTGTCTGGGAGCTCGTGCCCTGGGGAAGGCGGTCACCACGCTGCCGCAGCCTGCAGAGGTGTCCGCCAGTCCAGTGCGACTGGGCCAGCCTGGGCACCAGTGAGGCTGTGGCCCTTCCGGCCTGGCACCTCGGACCCTGACCACAGGCACTACGTGAGAAGGTGACCATGGTGGCGGCAGGGGCTGTCCTGGGTGATGGGTACCTTGGGCAAAGGGCTTTCTCCAGGACACGAGCCTGTGGCGTCACCCCCCTCTGCTTCCCTTTGTGCCCACAGCCCTGTGGGCTAAACACCAATCATGCACCCGCCGTGCAGGTGCGAGGTGTAGCCCATGGCGACTCGGCAGGAGCGCGGCGTCCGCCCCGGTGACGCTGTCTCCCACTGTGCCCAAATTACACCTGGCTTGACAAGGTGTCCTTGCTTTGGGGATCTCACGTTGCCCCTGGCCCGGATGGTGAGTTAGTGGCTCGAGAGCCAGCTGTGCCTTTCGAGCTGGTTCGCTGGCGGCATGGGCAGTTCAGGGAGGAGCTGGAGGCTTCCCGAGGCCTGAGAGCTCTCAGAAAGAGCTGTGGTCTCCACCTGGCTCCTGCCCTTCCTGGCTGTGTGGCCTGGGCTCCTACACAGCCAGGGGGTGAGGTCAGCAGCTCTGGGGGCAATCAACAGCCCTCGGGACCAGGCGCCACGGGCAGCCCTTGAACTCTACTCTATCCTGCAGCCTTGCGGTGCTTCTGGGTTGTTCCCGCATGCGCTCCACCCCCAGGCCCTCCCTCCCTGCTGTCCCCCACTGTGCTTTGGTGGACGGGGAGAGCCAAACCAGCTGGGCTGCCGTCCCTGGAGATCACAGGGACCGTCTCACTTGGGGCGACCTCCAGCCCAACCTGACCACAGCCCCGAAGTCAGTGGCCGCGAGGGGCGCCCTCCAGACCAGGCGGGGACTCCGGCCGACTCTGCCTGGTCAGTACCCTCAGAGCGAGCCACTCCCTCTGGGCCTCGGTTTTCCCACCCACAAAAGGAGAGGGAAGGTCAGGCCTGGAAGCACTGAGGCTGAAAGCCCAGCGGGCAGATGCCGCAGGAGGAGCTGCGTGTGGTGGCGTGACAGGGACAGGGCTGTATCTCGAGGACAACAGAGGCCCCAAAGCCACCGCGCCTGCCTAACTTTCCCTTAATCGAAGTGCCGCACGCTGTTGTTTTGCCGTTGGTGACATTTGTCTAAGCAACAATGCCTATCACCACTGAGACCGACGACGTGCCAGGGATGTGACCCTGAAACAGGCCCAGGCCTCAGGATCAACCCTGCAGCTGGCATCCTGAGCAGGGATGAGGACAGCGGGCCTCCCTCCCCAGTCCCTGCTGCCCCAGGGGGTCGCCAGGGTCCCACAGCCCTCCCTGTGGCCCACGGAAAGGGCTGCATTTGGGAGCCCGAAGGCTGAAGACACTCAAGAGCAGCGGCTGCCTACCACCCGCCTGTCAACCCTGCTGGCAGGACGCTGTCCGCCATGCTCCCGATGGCAAGCTCTGTACATATTACTTATGGCCTCGCTCGTGCGTGGTTACAACACTGCCCAGCTGTGCGCTGGAAAGGAGTTTGTGAGCAGAGGGCATCCGCGAAGCCATTGCCCGCCTCCTCGCCCAAGTTCAGCAGGTCTGCAAGACAGCGAGGAAAGAAAGGCTGCTCTTCCCGCAGGCCGCACCCCCAGGGTGCCTCGGCCGGTGTCCTCAGAGCCCGCTGGAGCTGTCCCAGGACCAGGACAGTCTGAGCGCGCGATCCCTGCACCTCCTTGTCGCTCGTCTCACACTGTGTACTTGGCTTCCCGCAGCGTTTCGAAGCCCAGCCCTGCTTCTCTCTTAGCCTTTGAAGCACACAGGGTCAGCTGATCTTTCCCTTTTGGCTGGTGCTCTCCTGGCACTGGGAAAGGTTGATTTACGCGCGTCACTCAACATGCTGACAAACCACTAGATTGGAAAATCAAGAATGCATCAGTCTTTCCCGGAGTGGACCACAAGGGAAGGGAAGGGGGGGGAGGAAGGGGAGCCAAGGTGGCGTGGGTCCCGGGACCGGCTCCTCCACCCCGTGCCAGTGGGACAGCCGTGGCCGTAACATCGCCCGCTGCTTGGGAAAGGATCACTTCCGGATGTGGGTCTGGCATCTGGCACCCAGAGCCACAGGTCTGGGAGCCAGGAGGGTCTCACTGGGCAGATGATGCCAATCACCAGACTGTCTCTTCCACTGTCCCGCTGCCTACACAAGCAGGCCTTGAGTCCCCAGTGGGGCGGGAGTAATTTGGCTCAGTGGGGGACAGAGCTCGGTGAGAATTCCCACCTCGAAAGCAAGTCACGCCCTCCCTCCATGCATGCTGGGATGACCTCACGGGTAGGGTGGGAGGCCCATTGCGGGGCCTTGCTGACCATGGCCATGTGGGCCACATGCTGGCTGTGGGGTCTGGGTAAGTTCCTTCATCTCCAGGTCTCTCATTTCTCACTTGAAAGAGGAAGGTAATCAATAACCCAACCCCAGAGATATGTGATGGGAACAACCAAATAATCAAGGTCAGGAGCTTACAAGAGTGGTTGAACCAAAGCCCATCCTCAACAGGCATTTGACCTTGCTGTGGCCTGAATATGTCTCCCAAAATTCAAACTTTAAGAGCAGCTTCTCAGAGTGATAGTTCAGGAGGGAAGGCCTTTGGGAGATGGTTAGGTCATCAGGCTGGAGTCCTTGTGAATGGGACTAGGGCCTTATAAAAGAGGGCTGAGAGAGTTCTCTCATCCTCCCACCACAGGAGGGTATATGAGAAGACAGCTATCAAAGAAGAAATGGGCCATCACCCAACACAGACTGGCACCAGGTCACAGAATTCCCAGCACCAGGTCTACAAGACAAATTTTGCTTTGCATAAACCATTCAATTTACTGTGTTTTGTAATAATAGCCTGAATGGACTGAGACAACCCCCATCATCAATACCATCATCATTGCCATCACCACCATCACTACCATCACCTACACCATCATCACCACCACCATCACCATCATCACCACCACCATCATTAACATCACCTGCACCATCACCACCACCACCACCACCACCATCATCATTATCATGACCTGCACCATCATTAACATCACCTATACCATCATTATCACCATCACTACCATCACCACCACCATCACCATCATCATCACCACCACCACCACCATTATCATCACCACTGTCATCATCACTATCACTACCGCCACCACCACCACCATCACCAACCTCACCTCATCACATCACCATCACCATCATCATCATCATCACCTACACCATCACCACCACCATCACCACCATCATTAGCATCACCTATAGCATCATTATCACCATCACCACCATCACCACCTACACCATCATCATCATCACCATCACCAATTATAATCATGCAATGATTCTCCACATTGCATCCACACTCTATGACCTGAACCATGACAGTCTTTTGCCTCCACTTGGCTGACCTGAACCCCTGAGTTTCTGGTTCCTGAGCAGCACAGAGTAGAACTCCAGTAAAATGGCCTAGGACATTTGTGACCTCAAATCTGGAGATGGAATCGAAGGCTTGTATCACCCAGCACTTTTCCTTTTTACAGGGTATCACTTCCTGTGCAGTGTGGACAAACTCGGAAACTGGCCTCATTTCCTGAAAGAGTTACCATGGAGATATGGTCAGAGCCACTTGGCTGGGCTGGGCATGGTGGTGCGTGCTTTTAATCCCAGCACTCGGGAGGCTGAGGCAGGCGGATCCTTGTGAGTTTGAGACCAGCCTGGGCTACAAAGTGAGTTCAAGGTCAGCTTGAACTGCATAAGGAGACTCTGTCTCAAAAAATAGGGCCAAGGATTTAGCTCAGTGGCATAAGCACCTGCCTGGCAGGCGCGAGGTTGTGAGTTCGATCTCTGGTACCAAAAAAAAAAAAAAAGAGAAAAAAAAAAAAGAACCACTTGGCTGGGACCTTATCATGGCCCCGAAGTGCCAAGGAAAGACACAAAACAGCCCTTGCCTTGGGGCCGCCACCTCTGCCCATCTCCCTCAGGGCCGCAGCACCCTGGGGGCTCTTGGCTGGCGTGGTGGCATCCCAGCCAGCTTGGGCCTTCTGACAGATCCTGTAGGCTGCATGACCTGGCGACAGTCTCTCGTGGCTCTGGGGGCCGAGTCCCAGGCCACGGAGCAGCAGCCTGGCCCTGAAGAGGCCTCCTGCTGGCTGACGGTGCTCACTCCGTCCTCACAGACCGGTGAGCTCCGGTCTCCTCTTCCTCTGAGGACACCGATCCTGTCACCTCTCAAAGGCCCAGTTCAGAATGCTGCCTTGTGGGGTCAGAGATGCAACATAAAGATTTCAGGGGACAAAATTCAGCCTCAGAGGTGGCACATGGGGAGCTCCAGTGCTGTCAGATGGCCCCACAGAAGTGACCGGCACCACCGTCTTTGGTGGACCTCTCCACCGTCCACTGAACGACCATGTTCCCGTTCGCCTTCATGGCATCTGGGGAGGGTAGAGGCTCTGACTGTGTTTCCAGATCTCGGCAGGCCCGTGCCCGGGGCCTGGCACTGGGGAAAGAAGGAAGGGAGGGAGGGAGGGAGAGGCAAAGCCAACTCCCGGCCCCCCGGGAGAGGCTGGTAGAATTCCTCCCCCTCGACCCCTTCTCTGGGGCCAGCGAGTAGAAGCCAGTGCAACACGAACATCCTCACGGCGTGTTCGGACTGCCGGTCCGCTCTGCCAGTGCTGCGGCGCGTGGATGCTGCCAGGGCCCCGCGAGGTCTCTCTGGTGTGGGGCACCTGGAGGGCTCCACCCGGATGTCCAGCCCGGAGCCTCTGGCCGGCTGCGGGGGCTCGGGGCCTGCGCACGTCCCGGCCTGTCGCTGCCCCGCGGGAGTCACAGGAGTGGCCTGAGGAGACGGACCGCGAGCTCCCGGGGAGGAAGTGCTCACGCCCAGCCCGGCGGGTCCACCTTTGCCTCCGTCTCTCCACACTCAGGACCCGGCGGAGTCTGCCACCGGCCCGCCCTGTGTGACCGCAGCCCACGCAGGTCCTGTCTCTCTGTGGGGTCTGCAGCCCCAGTACCAAGCGAGGCCGGGCGGTTCCTCCAGGGGTGCCGGGGAGGAGGCCCCCGCCCCCCATCTTCCGAGCCAGCTCGGCAGGGCCGGCTCAGATTCTCCCCACCCCGGGCTCTCACCTCCCTTCGGAGGACCCATGGGGACGCTGTCCAGCCTGCGGAACCAGGTGGGCCCCGCCTGGGACCCTGTGCGTTCTCGTTACCGTCACAGGTGTCAGGGACCAGGCGGGGACACGGGGGCTGTCACTGTCCCTCTGCCCCACACTTCTTTTCCTCTCCCTTGTGGCAGAGCCCTAGTCATTCCGTGTGGGGACGCAGAGGGGGCGCGGGGGAGGAAGAAAAGAGGAGACACTGGCCCCTCCCTTTCCATTGGCCAGTGGGGAAACTGAGGCCTGGCAGGGTGTGTCTCCCCCAGCATGACGCTGACCTGGTGAAGGTGGCTCGGAGAGCCTGGACCACAGCCTGGCTTCATTTGGGCGTCATCTGCCCTGTGGCCCGGGACCTGTGGGCGTGGTCAGCACGCACCGTGGAGGGGCCACACTGAACGGTGAGGGAATGGGCACTGACCAGCTCAGGAAAGGTGGAGGGTGGCGCTGCAGGTTGGGGAGGCCAAGCCCCAACGGAGACCCCAGCAGGGGCGCAGCCCAGCAGCAGTCTCCCCAGGGCCACCTGCACCACACCTCAGAACAGCAGGAAGGTGGCGCCCAGATGTTACGGCTGCCTGACCCGGGGCCAGGGCTGTGACGCCCACCTCTCCCAGTGTTGGCCTCGGCCTGGCGTTTCTGTGGCCTTGGCGGGTGGCATCTGTCCTGGGGCTCCTTCTGATCCCCTGGCCCCAGACGGTGGAGGACAGGGCAAGCAGTGCCACGATGCCGGGGAAGAGGATGTGCACGGCTGCCCCCGAACCTCCTCGGGGTGGACAGAAGCCTGCTGCCCACCCTGTTCCCCAGCAGCCGCCAGACCCGCCCCTCACTCCCCGGCCTCGCTGCTCCCTCAGCCCAGCACTGGCGCGACACAGCTGTTATCAGTGTGATTCAATCTGCGGTCATCAGCCAGGCCATCTCTGCACCCCGCTGCTCATACGTCATGCGAGGCAGCAGGTGACTCCGCTCCGTCCCTGGTGGCCACGCACCACTGACCGTCTCCTTCTGGTCACGGCTGGGTGTCTCAGCGCCAGGGCACACTTGGAGCTGTGCACAGGCTGGGCTCCGAGGGCCTGGTGCCCTGTGACTCTGAGAAAATCACAGAACCTCTCCGAGGACACAGATGAAGACGGCTCCTGCCCCTGGGGCTTCAGGAGACGCGGTGAGACGGGAGCCGGATAACGTGTGTCCCGCCGTCTGTGCCACCTTCAGCCCCAGGGAGAGTGAAGTAGCGGAGGCTGTGGGTCCCCCACTGCTCTCTCCCCCCACCTGGATTCATCCCTGTCTCAGCCAATGGGCTCTGCACACTGCAGCTGCACAAATGAAGGAACGCGAGCAGACTCCATCCCGCTCCTCCACCACCGCACCTCCCCCTCTGAACATCGCCTCCCGGGGGCAAGACAGGGGCATCTCGGGGATCAAGAGAGGTAGCCAGGACCACACTTAAAGCAAATGACCTTCAGCGCCTGGGCCGGTGATTCCTCCACCTCCGCCGGTGAGGTCCTCCCACTGTTCACCAACAGCCCCCCGCACTGCCTGAAGGGCCCTGGCCGCTCAGCCCTGAGGTGGCCCTGATGCTTGCAGGACAGGACCGCGGGGCCCGGGACTGACCAGGCACGTGAGCCTGATGTGTGAAGGACGAGCTGACAGGCAGCAGGGCGGACGCCAAGTCCGTGGATTGCACAAGCCCAAGCGAGGGCGGCCTCCCGGCGCTCCCACCCAGGGGGAGGCCGCCAGCTCCCTCCCACTGGGACTGCGTCCCCACCCACAGGGCCTGGGCTCTCATGGGGCCCCGCCACCCCGGGGCTGCCGGCCAACCTGACCGCTAGATAACATTTGGTCCATCGTTGAGTGACACCGCAGGGTGCAAACCTGGGCCAGACTGCAGGCAGGAACGCCCTCAGGCCCACGCCCCCCCTGGACACACCGGTCTGGGGGAGCGCGGCCCCTGGCCCCGTGCAGGGCAGATGGCCTTTTCTTGTCCAGGCCACGTCCACTCTGTGATTGGCTCACACCCCCAAGTTGGTCAGATGGATCCTTTCTGCTGTGAGTGGCAGCACCAAAAAACCCCGCTCCGTGTTGAACGTTGGTCCCACACCAGGCACGGGGTCCCGGAAGCCACACATGCAGAGACCTGAGGGGCTGGTCATTCCAGTGTGTCTGCACGGCTGCAAGCAGAGCTGCCCTCCCAGGCGGGGACCTGTCCCCAGGTCCATGTGTGTGTGCAGTGTGACCAGAGGGCGGGGCGTGGAGAGGCAGGGACAGAGGTCTGGGCCAAGCCCGGGTGACCAGGGTGGCCGAGGGCACTTGCCGCAGAGCCACAGCCCCAGGACGTCACAGCGGACTCCCGGCAGGGCGGGGTTCCTCCTCAAGTGGTGAGGCCAAGCCTATGCCCCTCAGGCATCGTGGGCCCCGGTGGCTCTGCAGTCAGCTGCCCGTGGGGCTGCGCACAGTGGAGGTGCGTGCACACGGCCCGGAGCCCACACACATACATGCAGACGCAGCCTCCAGGAGCAGACCCATTCAGACACTCAGGGTGGAGACCTCGGCGCATGGGACAGGATGGCGAGCACAGCCGGCCACAGACACCCCACTCCTTGCCGAGACTCCTGTCCCACAGCCCCGGACCCCCTCTCAGGTAGCATCCTCCACGTCTCAGGGCCCGAGGCTGTGGGTCCACACGCCATCCCTCTGCTGGGGGGGACAGTGTTGAGCATGAAGACAATGAGGGCACAGAAAAGAGGACATTTCAATGAGAAAGCAAGCCCAAAAATATACAGCCCATGTCCCCTTCTCTGGTCCCGCCTCGTCCCTGTGCTGGCTGCGCTGTGGACAGTCTCCAAGCCTCCTGGGGCTCTGGCCTCAGCAGAGCGTGGAATAGCCACCGTGCTGCTTGCGTCACTGAGGCTGGATGTGAGCAGCTCCTGTGACCTCCACTCTCCCTCCCGGGCACCAGATGCGGCACTTGTGAGGGTGCCTCTGTCCCCAGCGCGGGAGGAGAGAGCGGAGCCCGCGGTCAGCCTGGCCTGCAGGCCTGTGTGACAGTGCTGCCCCTGCAGCAGGACAGTCACCCTGGTGCCAGCAGAGGTGGTCCGACTGGGCTGTGCCACGTGCAGGCTGCAGACCGAGCCCTCTCAGGAGTGGAGGGTGCCTCCAGGGACAGAGCCCGCTCCCACTGACACACACAGGCCATCCAAGTGGCTGCCATACCCCGCACGTGGTGGCAGCACCTCGTGTCCCTCTGCAGGCCGTGTGGCCTGGGTGTGCAGGTCACTCTGGGAACAGCCATACAATCAGGCTGCCATCCCCGCTGCATGCCCCTGAGCTCCAATTGGCCACCTTGGGTCGTGTCCCACCCCCACTAGGGGTGCCGTCTGCATCTTTGGTGCACATCCCAGACCTGGCCACCCTGCTCCGGTGCCTCCCCTGGCCCTGCGTCTCTGTCCAGCACTGGTCAGAGTGCTGGCCTGCAGTGCCTGTGCCTCTGCCGGACACCTTGGGGCACTTTGTGAGCTGTCTTGGGCCTACCCAGCACTGTCTGTCACAGACCTGAGCAGATGCTGCGTCCCTGTCTGGGCGGCAGAAAGAGCAGAGCCTGCACACCAAAGTGCTCCCAGTGTGAGCACCAGGATGGGGAGGGGACAGAGGCCGCCGGGGAGCATCCCTCCATGTGGCCACAGCCAGGGGAGAGGTCACAGGATCCCTGCAAGCTGCCAGCACACCGTGTACAGCAGGGGCACATGGCGTGGGCTCCAGGTCTGCCCAGCGGGTGTCCTGGATGATGGGGGCCATACACAGTCACAAGTGTCCTCATGCGACGCAGCAGAGAGTGAGGACCACACAGGGAACAGATACAGTGGCCAGGTGAGGGCAGTGAGGGTCACACAGCCACCAGGAACAGGAGGGGCAGTGCCTGGCCCAGGGCAGCAGGAGTTCCAGGCCCAAAGGGGTCGCACCGAGCCCATGGGCCTGGAGGGGAGGCCTGGGACATGCAGGCGCACGGTCCCATGTCCCAACGCCCTGCTGACCTGCCCTGAGGCACAGGAGACAACCCCAGTGGGACACCTCACTGTGCCCCCACAGGACCTTTCAGCCCTCAGCTTCCAGCACCCCAAGCCCCCATCTTCTGATCTTGGCTGCTCTGCACCTGAGGGGGCACCCAGAGGCGAAGCTGCTGGGGCCTGGAGCACCTGCTGACGCCGCCTTTCCTGGGGCCCCAGCACCTGCGCGTCATGGGGCACCGTCCTTGTGCCAGGCTCGGGAAAGAGGCTCTATGTCTGGCCACACGTGTCCCCTACATGTCACCCAACAGGTGTGTGTGAAGGGTGGCGCTGAGTGCGGAAGCCGTCGGGGTGAGGATGAAGGACGAGCGACAAGGGCCCTGCACTGGGACCCCAGCGTCTACCTCTGCCCCTCGGGTGCCGGGGCACCTGGGAGCCACGGCGACTCCCTGACCTGCAGGCTCAGGAGCCTGGGACACCGTGGCTGAGTCCTGGCACGAACAAAGATGTCCCCCAGCCACAGACCAGCAGCCCCGCAGGCCTTAGAGCTCGCTGGAGACCCGACTTCCAGGCCGCCTGACCTGCTGCGTCCACTCCACCTGGCAGGCCCCGTGGGGTGGGATTTGGGTCCCAAGGCTCCGGGTGGGCCTCCCCCTCCTCACCCAAGACGCTGCTAGGTGCTAACATGTGTCCCCGGAGCCAGGGCGGCCTCGGCATCCTGACACAGTGCCCAGGTCGGCCCAGGAGGCCTGTGAGGGAGCCACAAGTGCAGCCCAGAGCACGGATACTGGCGGGGTCCCCGCCTCACTCCCCAGGTGCGGGGAGCCATCATGGGGCTCATGCAGCGGGGCTGGGGGTCGGAGGAAGCATCCCAGCCACCAAGAGATGGCCCTTCAGGCAGGGGTCAGTGGGAGGGCCCAGGCCCCACGCCCCAGAGTGGAAACGGGCAAGCATGGGGTCTGGTGGGCGCAGAAGCCAGGACCTGGGGCCAGGGCGGAGCCGTGGGGTGCCCACCGCCCTGCCTTTCTTCCCAGGCCCCTTCCTGAGACGCTGCCGGGGAGGAAGGGACGGCAGGGAGGGGCAGAAGACTGACAGGTTAGCGGCGCTCCAAGACAAACACACAGAGAATCCGAAAAAGTGGAGGCCTATTACATTAGCCATGGGAAAAAAATTAGCATAGGCACTGCATGTTAATAAAGGCTCCGGTCTGGTTTTGATTTCACAGATGGAGAGAAGCATGCAGGCAATCTGGGACTAAGCTGGACTCCTTCAGACTGTTGTTAGAAACCACGCCGGGAGTCTCTCGGCGTTTCTGAGCTTCAGTTTACGGGGATTTTTTCAAGTGGAGCAAAGGGAAGACAGCAGGAAGCCAAGTCAGCCCTGGCGCTGGCGCTGGCAGGCACGGGCCCCGTGCCAGCCTTGCCCCTCACAGTGCGCTCGCCCTGCTCCTTCCAGAGGTTCTGAGCGGTGCTGGGTCCCCGTGATTCGGTCGCTGAGGGAGCATGGTGTCCTCGCGCTGGGCACAAAGCCTCGGTGACATGCACTGGGCGAGCCCAGCAGGACCTGGGGACCCTCCCGCCTGCCCACTGTGGCCCCCAGAAGCCTCCCTCAGGACAAGCCCTGCCAGGTACCACCGGAGCCGGCCCCGCCTGGAAGTCCGAGGCCCAGGGTCCCCGTGTCCCTGGATGCCTCAGGAGCCAGCTCCTCGGCAGCCCAAACCAGTGAGTCACAACAGAGATCCTGGCCGACCACATCCCCTGGCCCGGCCAGTGCGGAGCTGGAGCCCTCCCAGCGAGAGCCGTGTTTATTTTGCTTTGCATATATTTTTCCAACACAAAGGAGCTTAAATACACGCAGCACGATGCACCCTGTCTTGTACATTCCAGAAGCAAGTGCCGTGGGCTACTGCAGGGCTCTGTCTGGGGCACAAAGGGCCAGTGGTTCCCTGGGGGGATTGGTGGCCCCAAAACTGCAGACTGAAGGTCAGGCCCCGAGAAGCACAGGTTCCAAGGTCAGCTGTCTCCGGTGCGCTGAGTTCCGGCTCCCCCAGACCACCCAGCTCACTGGTCTCCCGGCTCTGTCTCCAGGGGTTTGGGGGGGCCGGGGTCTCCCGTCACGGGCTGACTTGGAGGAGGGGAGGTTGGGGCATGTCAGAGTTACCTAGTGGGGAGCCCACAGGGGAAATGCGCCTGGCCCACGGAGCGGACTCTCATGCAGCCCCTCAGGATTCCCTGGAGCCTGAGGACGCTGAGGACCTCAGAGGAGCGCAGCCTGTGGGCGCAGGCAGAGTGGTGCCGTTCGGGGGCACTTATGGGGTCCTTATGAGTGAGCGTGTTATCGCATGTGCACATGTGAGTGTGCGAGAGGGTGTCTGAGTGTCCAGTGTGCACATCTGTGCACGTCTGTGCAAGCCCGTCCATCAGCGCCCAGGCGGCCGTGGGGCGTGGGACTGGGTGCTGTGTCTGCGGGCGTGAGTGTGTGCGCATGCCGGGGACCTCGGGCCAGGTGGGGACCGGGGCCCGCACAAGCCCTCACCGCCCTTTCTCTGTGACGGGTTGATGGGCACTGCCTGGGCCTCCAGGGTGGTGACCCTGCCGCCGCGGGTGATTTGCTCTGTATGAATGGTGGCACCACAGCTCCAACCCCACAGGGACCCCGGCCCCACAGGGAAGCTGACGTGGCGCCACCGGCCACGTGGCCCCGGCAGCAAGAGGGGGGAGACACGGCGCCAGAGGCAGAGGAAATGAGGACGGGTGGCCAAGGAAACTTGCGCTGTTCTTTCCATTCTCTTGCTGAAACAGCTTTCCCGCTGGCCGCGTCTCCGGGGTGGCAGGAACGGTGTCCAATAGCCGACCGCCCCCCCCCGGATCTTCCCACAGCAGCAGGCCCAGTGCCCCACTTCCTCTGCCCCTCTCCCCGCACAGCCATGCCTGCAGGGTCACCAGAGTGGCCGGGGTGGCTGGGACAGGAAGTGTTCATCCTGGAGGTGGAGCCACGTTAGGAGCTGGAGACTGGCGGGTCGGGAAGGGGCTTCAGGTGGATGGGCTGGAGGAAGAGCGGGAGCCCCTGGAGTGCGTGCAGTGACCCTCGGGAGGCCCCAGCGACATGAGGGTCTCCTGCTGGCCGCACCACCAGGGCCAGGTGGACCGCAAGCTGGGCGGGGCAGCTGAGCTAACTCAGAGCTCCTGCTACTGCTGCCCCACCGGGCTTGGAGCTGCCAGGTTCCTCTCTGGCAGGGCAGCCCATGGGTGGCCTTGGCCCTGAAGCCACCCCTCCCCCAGCCCTGGCTGCCATGGGGCTCCAGGCTCATCACTACGCTGACAACTGGGGCACTGGCGGCTTCTTCCCTTTGGCAACGAAGAGCCCAGACCCAGGCCCTGCGCAGGGGCTGGCCTCCCTGAGGGGTGGGAGTTCGCCTCCCCTTGACAGCAGGGGGAGAAAAGGGTGGCGGGATGCGGCTCCCGTCCCAGGGGCAGAAGCCTGAGCAGGGGTCTGGCAGCCAGTCCCCCTCGAACCCTGGCCCATCCTCGGGACCGGCCAGCCTGAGCAGGAAGTGCACAGGTGGGGCCGGAAGGGGCCCTCAGGCAGACGGGTCAGAGGAGGAGCTGGTGCTCCTGGAGCATGTGAGGTGTCTCTGGCAGGTAGGGGTGGCACCCGTAAGCATCAATGCCTGATGACATGGACTCCAAGAACAGCTGTGGTAAAGTTCTGGAGCCCAGTGGGCGGCTGTCCCCGACGTGGGCACAGGCTGAGGACCCATGTGTGCTCACGGGAACCCGACCCCAGCAGAGGTGTGAATGCTCTGACCTCCTGCCCTGCCCCTCCTGCCCCTGTGAGTCCTCTGTCGCACAGCTCACCCTCCTGGGGGTCCCCGCTGGGTCTGCAGGACTCTGACAGCCCGCGTCCTTTCAGGTCTGCGTCTTTCACATCCTCAGTGCCCCGGGGACAGGGCTGCGTCACCTCCTGTCTTGAGCAGCTCCCGCTCCAGGGTGGCCACGGATGCTCAGGTGACAGACACTGAGTGGGCATTCGAGTTGCTTCCTGACCTCAGCTGCTAGGAATCGAGGATCAGAAATGTCTGCGTGCAGGCTTGGGAGGCGCTGGTGCCCATTCTCTGGTGACCCCGGGCAGGGACTGCAGGACCCTGTGTTTCAAAGCAGCTGTGCAGTTTTGCGTCCCCAGCCCAAGGCACAGGTGCCCGCGACTCCCCACGCACGCTGGCTGCCTGCTTCTCACCCGCACCTACGTCAGCCACTCTCGGAGTGTGGAGGACGCACCGTTGGTCGTCCTGGGGTCTCGTGCTGTCAAGAGCCTTTGTGTATTGTTTCGTGTCTTGTTTCTCCTTCGCACTGGATTATTCGTCTTCTTAGTATCGACGTGGACACAAGGCCTCGCTCGGATAGGAGCTTTGTAAATACTTCTTGGTTTCAGTTTGTTTTCAGAGAAGAATTTTTTTTTTTTACTTTTGATTTATCAATTTTTTTCTTTTATGGTTGTTTTTTGCATCCAAAGAATCTTTGCCTAACAAATTATCACACAGATATTTTTGTTATTTTTTTCTAGATATTTTGTGGCTCTATATTTTACCTTTAGGTCTATGGTCACTGTGAGTTGGAGTTCACAAATGGTGCAAGATAAAACTCAAAGCTCAGTCTTTCTCCCACGTCCTCGCTTACGTACTAGTGGTAGCTGTTCCAATAACGTTTGACATTATTGTTATTCTATTGAACTATGTGAGCACTTTAATTGGAAACAAAAAAAACCCTGTCCTCTGTGTGCTGGTGAGTCTGCTCCTGGTTTTGCTCTGTAGTCCCCGAGTCGTCTTTGTGACAACTTCGCCCTGTCTCAATGGCAGAGACACCGTACCTCTCGTGACTATGTGGTGTGACCCTTCTGTTTTCCTCTTTCGAAGTTGTGTATTTAAGTTCGTTTCCATGTATGTTTTAGAATTAGATTTGGGTCTTCTTATACTTTTCTGATCAGTGTTTTGTGGTTTTAAGTAATTCGAATCCCTTATATGTTTTACATTTATCACTATGTAATTCACATTTGTGTGCTATTGTCTATGGCGCTGCCTTTTAAGTTCAGGCTCTAATTACCCACTGCTAGTGTATATAAGTACAATTGATTCTTATGCATTTACCTTGTGTGTAGCAGCCTTGTTAAATTCATCAGACTTTGTACTTTTATCTTTTTCTTTTCTTTTTCTTTCTTCAATTCTCCCTTCCTTTCCTTTCTTCCTTTTCTGGTAGATTGGAATTTTCCATAAAGATGATCATACTGAGTCTATATAAGGACAAATCTATTTATTTCCAGTCTGCATGCCTCTGATTGCTTTTTCTGACTTTATTGCACTGATGGAAACCTCACATTAACTTGAAGTGATAAGAACAAATAGTCTTCACCTGTTTCTGATCACAGAAGAATATATTTAGTCTCACTATGAAGTGTGCTACTAGCTCTTCACAGATGCCCATCATTGGGTTCAAGTTCTTTCTTATTCACAATCACCATAGTGGTTTTTTGTTTTTTAAAATCATTCATGGATATTGAATTGTGCTAAATCGTTCTTGTATACACAGCCTCCCTCATCCACATTTTTGCTCACCATGGTTTCAGTTACCCACATTCAACCACTGTCTGAAAATATTAAATGGAAAATTCCAGAAGTAAATAATTCATGTGTTTTGAATTGCACACCCTTCTGAGCAGTGTGTGGATTCCTGCGCCATCCTGCTTTGTCCTGCTCGGGATGTGAATCATCCCTCTGGACCACCTCTCCGTGCTGTCTGCACCGAACTTGGCTTAGCCACTTGGCTGCCATCTTGGATATTGGATGGCCTGTCTTGCGTATCATGGGGCTTGCACTCAAGTAACCTTCGTTTTCCCCAGTAATGGCCCCAACAAACAGAACAATGGTTCTGGTTTGGATCTGAAATGGCTCCCAGGGGCACAGTTCTGGGGTCTTGTTAACAGGTGGGCTTGTGAGAGGTGACTGAATCATTGAGGCTCTCACTCTGTCAGTGGGTTCACCCGTTGATGGAGCTGTAATTTGATAGTGTTATTGGGAGGTGATGGAGACTGGAGATGTGGGGCCTGGGTTATGGGATATGACCCTAAGCCTGTACCTTATCCCCAGCTCCTTCTCTCTGGCTCTCCCGTTGCCTTTCTATTTCCTGGTCACTGTGATGCTCTGCCTACAACATCCTCAGAAGCAATGGATCCAGGTGGCCATGGACTGACACCTCTGAAACTGTGAGCCAGATAACTTCTCTTTCTTCACAGTGATTTCTGCTATTTTTCAGCAATGGAAGATATTGCAGCAGTGATGTGAGCTGGGGAATAAAGCATGCAGGGACAGATGGACTCTGACACGATGTGGCATCACTGTGTGGCATGCAAGCACCACATCGTGTGACAGGGCTGGGACTGTCTGAGGCTTCAGGTATAACTGAGGTCTTGGACTGTGCACCCCATGGATAAGAGGGACTACTGTTTATTGGGGCCCTAGCCTAGGATCACCGATCACCTGCTCGGAGGTATAATGACAGAATAAAACATAGACAAGATATATATTTCAGTACAAGGGGAACTGAGATGGTCAAAGGTCAGTGAAGGACTAAAAGCACGAAGCATGGTGTCCTTGGACTTTGTTATGTACATAGCTTGTTTGAGGGGAGCGCTGCTGGGCTGCAGGAAGCTGTGGGGGTGAACTTCCGACGTGGTCAAGGTTCAAGGATTGAGGAACAATGCATTTTTGGAAAAACAGGAACAGATCATGGTTAACTAGTAATCTGATTATCTACTAACTAGACTACTGAGCCAGGAGAGGAATTTAGATGAGCATCAAGAAGGTTCTCAGCTGCCATGTTATCTTGCTTTGAGGCATCAGAACCTCACAGACCATTTGCAACTCTCAGTTCTGTCTGTTGGCTTAAAGATTAACCTGTCTATAGGCCACAGGTCTCACCACGAGTCATGTAGGCCTGGGACAGACCCTTGATTCACTCTTGTGCCAATTTATTAATATCAATTATTGCCTGCTCATATCAAGCTGGTCCCCAGCAACTATGTAGAGACGACCAGGGTGGCTTCCCTTCTTTCTTTTCTCCTCCTCCTTTTTCTTCTTCCTCTTCCTCTCCTTCTTCTTCTTTGTACTAGGGATTGGACCCAGGGCTTTTGCCCTGAGCCACATCCTTAGCCCTTTTAAAATTTATTTTGAGAAAGGGTCTCACTGAGTTGCAAGGTCACCAAGTCTGGGCTCACACTCAGAATCCTCCTGCCTCGGCCTCCCAGCATGCTGGGATTATAGGTGTGCACAGTCCTGCCCAGCTCCTTTCTATATCTCCAATGTGAGCATTTAATACTGTAAAATTTCCTCCGAAGTACCACTGGAGCTGCAGCATGCACATTCTTACATTCTGTGTTTCTGTGTTTATGCAGTCTGAATATTTTCTATTTTCCCTTGTCATTTCTACGTTGACATACAGGTTACTTAGTATGCAGTTTAATTTCAAATATTTAGGAGTTTCCAGATACCTTTCTGTTATTGATGTCCAGTTACATTAATTCCCTCATGGTCAGAAAACACGCTTTGTGTTCAGTCTTCCTGCCTTTGCTGGTGCAGGTGGATGGCCTTCCTCGGACCCCTCACGGTGGCTGGGCTGTCTGGTCAGAGCCCAACAGGCGAAGCTGACTGGTGGCTTCTCCAGCGCTCTGCAGTCGCTGACCCCGCTGCACCTCTCAGAGCTGAGGAGCGCTGTGGCGAGGAGTCTCTGCTGTGTCTGCGTGGTGAGCCCCATCCCGCTGACGGGTGCTGCTGAGGGGGACTTCGCAGATGGAATTGCAGTCACGGCTGTGACCACTGGGGCCTCAGGAAGGGGATCGTGCTGCAAGGCCTGGCTTAGCAGGAAGACTTTAAAAGCAAGGGGTGGCTTTCCAAAGGCGGGAAGAAGTTTGTCCCACACGCAACATTTTTTGGACTAAGTGAGCCACACCAGCCTGCTTCGGACCAATTTCCTGTGCGTCTTTCTCCTCCCCACCTCTGTCTGACGTTGCAGCTTCTGACTCTGGTCCTCGGGCCAAAGCCTGGCTGATGCAGGATGCGACACCTCCGTCCAGCTTCGGATTCTCCGAGTTTTCTTCATGCGTTTAAGAGCTGGACCTTTGTAGGAAGCCGTGACCTCGGCATGACTGGCTCCTTTCTCATGAGGAAATGACCTGCTTTGTCCTTGGCGGCATTCTTTGCCTAGCCCAGCTGCCTGCTGGTGACTGGCACACTGTGGATCTTACACGTCCTCTGAAGGCCCACACTCTAAGGTCCCGGTCAGCAGTCTGCAGGGCGGTAGGTGGGGGTGGAACCGTGGGAAATGAGCTCGAGCAGAAGGGAGTGAGGCCCTCGGGGTGCAGCCCGGAAGGGACATTGCGACCCCAAGGCCCTCCTGCTTCTCTCCCTCTCTCTCAGAGGTGAGCAGCCCTCTTTGTCACTTCCTCCTACTGCCGTGGTGTACCTGGTTCACCACATATGAACGGAAGCCTCTGAAACCACGAGCAAAAAAAAATCTCTTTTCCTCTTAAATTGATTATCTCAGGCGTTTTGCCACAGCGACGGAAAGCCAGCCCAATGAGTGTGAGCATGGAACACCTTCCTTCCCGTCTCTGACTTCTAACCTGTTCATGTCTTCATACTTAAATTATCACCTAAATCATCACCTTGCTATTTGTTTTCAGTTTTCTCCAACAACTGTTTACTTTTCTTTTTTCTTTCCTTCTTTTACATGGAGGATCTCATTTTAATGCTTCCCTTTTATGCCCACTATTGGTTTCTTAGCTATATTTTAATTCTTATTTTTATTGGTTGCTTTCAAGTTTGTAATATATATTCTTAACTTGTCAAGTGGCTCTCTTCCACCTCATACGGCCTAGGAATCCCTCAGCAAGTACCCCATGCCCTTCTATCCTGTGTGATGTCACTGCCACAGATTTTATTTCCACAAATAGTGCAGGCCCCAAACTGCATTGCTATCTTTGTTTTAAACAGCGAATCATCACTCAAAGTGATAAAAAATGAGAAGAGGTGCTTTGCTTTTAACTGCACTCTGCCATTACCTCTGCAGTAACTCTCTCTGGCCCTCTCCACTGCTTTGTGTGGATCTAACTTCCACCTGAAATCGTGTTTTTTCTGCTGGAGGAATCTCCTTTGACATTTCTTCTACAGCAGATTTGTTGAGAATGAATTCTCTATCAGTAGGCATTTCTGGCCCTGTGGAGGAACATCAGTCACGTGACCTGTGTGTCACAGGAACTCTAGAAAGAGAAGAGAGAAAGGCAAGGGGAAAAATGTTTTCAAATAATGGCCAAAAACTTTCTGAATTTTATGAAAACTATAAACTCACAGATCCAAGAAGCTCAGCACACTCTATGTAGAGTAAAATGCAGAGAGCCACATCAAGGCATGATATAAATGAATTGCTGAAAACTAGTGAAAGAGAAATCCCAGAAGCATCCATATTAAAAATAAAAGCAAAAACAAAAACAAAAAAACCCTCGTACACATTATATACAGAGGGAAAAATGTGAGAGACAGCAAATTTCTTGCCAGAACTGTGCAAACCAGAAGGTAATGGGGAGAGGGCTTTCAAATGCTGGGGAGGGTGGTCTGTCAGGAATGATTTTTTTTACCAATGGTATTTTTTATAAAAATATCATGCAAGATGTCCTTAATACCACCAATAAAGCAACCTACTACAGGCAACAAACAGGTATCACTCTAGGAATTAAAATAAAAAAGAAGAGAAATGAGAAGACACTTAAACAGGACACAACCTTAGATACCCAGTTCACCAAAGGCAAACCCAGGGGGAATGAGGCTGGAAAACCCAAAAGCCCCCTACCAGGTTTCTTAGAAGTGTAACAAAGCAACTGAATGAGGCTCTGGAAAAAATGAAATCAGAAATAATCTCTCAAATAACCACAGAGATTAACAAAATACACACCAAGCTTAGTGATGTTGGAGCAGACACAGACAAAAAAATAAATGAGCTTTAGCAAATTATGGAAGTACAACACAGGAAGCAAATAGATTCCATAAAGCAGAGTCAAGCAGACATTCAGGAGAATAAAAGCTCCATTGAAAGTATTTGAAGCAGATTAGACCAATATGAGGACAGGATCTCAGATAATGAAGACAAGCTTGCAGTTAGTGACCAGGAAAAGAAAGATTTCTCAAAACTAGCAAAGGAACTTGAGAAATCAATCCAGCTGCTTGATGAGACAAAGAGAAGTAATTTAAGATTCAATGGAGTCAGTGAACAAGCAGGAGATACCACAAATGACATTAAAAACATCCTTACAGACATCGTGACAGAAAATTTTCCTGGTAGACAAAAAGAATTTGACATACAAATAAGTGAGGCATATAGAACTCCAATTAGCAATGATTAAAAAAAATCTACTTCCAGGCATATCATAGTCAAGATTTCAGAAATTCAACACAAGAATAAAATTTTAAAAGCTGTTAGGGAATAGAAACAAATTACCTATAAAGGAAAGTCCATCAGAATCACAGCAGACTTCTTAGCACAAACTCTCAAGTCAAGGAGAGCTTGGAGTGAAGTACTTCAAGTTCTAAAAGAAAACAACATTCAGTCCAGATTGATGTATCCCACAAAACATCTTTCAAAATAGGGAGAAACAAAATACTTCCATTATAAAGAACATCTGAAGAAATTCATGACCACTAAGCCAGCACTCCAAAATGTTCTGAAGGACATTTTAGAAAGCGATAATACGGACTATGGCTCCATGAACCCCAATAGAAGGAATCCACCAGGAAAGGCAAACAATTAGAGGGAAGGGAAAAAGAAAAAAAAGCAGGGGGGAGCTAATAATAGGAAAATAACATGATAAGGATAAGTCAATACGTATCAGTTTTAACCATCAATGTTAATGGTCTCAATTCATCAGTCAAAAGACATAGACTGGCAGAATGGAACAAGAAGCAAGGTTCAACAACATGCTGTATACAAGAAACACATGTAATTCAAAAAGATACCCATAAACTGAAAGTCAAAGGATGGAAAACAATACTCCACACAACAGGAGTTCAGAAAAAAGCAGGGGTTGCTATTCTATTTGCAGATAAAGTCAATTTAAGCCAAGACTGATTAAGAGAGACAAAGAAGGTCACTACATCTTGCCAAAGGGAACAATCAAAGAGGAAGAGATAACAATCATAAATATATATGCAACAAATATTAGTGCACCCAGTTATATAAAACAATTATTAATGGACATGAAAAATCAAATAAGCCTTAATACAATTGTATTGGGACACCTTAATACCCTGTTGTCACAAAAACACAGATCAACTAGACAAAAAATCAATAATGAAATATTAGAATTAAATCAAACTTTTGAGCAAATGGACTTAGTAGATGTTTATAAAGTCTTCCACCCTACAACATTAAAATACACATGCTTTTCAGCTGCGCATGGGACATTCTCCAAAATAGACCATATACTGGTTCACAGAACATGCTTAAGTACATGTACAGGAATTGAAATTATCTCATGCATTCTATTAGACCACGGTACAATGAAATTGGAAATCCATGCCAAAGGAAACCACAAGAACTTCATTAACATATGGAAATTAATTAAATAGCACCCTACTGAACAACCAACGGGTCACAGATGAAATTAAAGAAGAAATTAGACAGTTTTTGCAGTTGAACGACAATTACAATACAACATACCAGAGCTTGTGGGACACAATGAAAACAGTCTTAAGAGGGAAATTTATAGCAGTAAATACCCATATCAGGAAAACAGAGCGAGCTCATGTAACAACTTAATGTTGAACCTCAAACTTCCAGAAAAAGAAGAGCAGACTAAACCAAAAGCTCGCACAAGGGAGGAAATTATGAGCATCAGAGAGGAAATTAACACACTGAAGACTAAAAAAAAAAAAAAAAAAAAAAAAAAAAAAAAAAAAAAAAAAAAAAAAAAAAAAAAAAAAAAAAAAAAAAAAAAAAAAAAAAAAAAAAAAAAAAAAAAAAAAAAAAAAAAAAAAAAAAAAAAACAAAAACAATACAAAGAATCAATGAATTGAAGAGTTGGTTCTTTGAAAGATTAAATAATATTGATAAACCCTTGGCCAACCTTACCAAAAAAATGAAAGAAAGGACTCAAATCCATGCAATTAGGAATAAAAAGTGTGAAATCACAACAGACCCAGTCGAAATCCAGAAAATTATCTATACCTACTTTGAAAATTTGTATTCTAATAAGATGGAAAATACAGAAGAAATGGATAGATTCCTAGATACATAAGAATTACCAAAGTTAAATCAAGATGATATAAAAATCCTAAACAATCCAATATCAATAAATGAAATTAAAAATGTAATTAAAAACCTATCAACAAAGAAGAGCCCAGGCACCAATGGATTCACTGCTGAATTCTACAAGAAATTTAGTGAAGACCTAACACCACTACTTCTCAAAGTCTTTAATGAAATTGAAAGGGAAGCAATACTCCCAAATTCATTTTTGGAAGCAAGCATTACTCTGATTCCAAAAACAGAGAAGGATCTAACTAAGAAAGAGAATTACAGATCAATCTCCCTAATGAACATTGATGCAAAAATCCTCAATAAGATACTGGAAAATAGACTGCAGCAAATCATCAAAAAGATTGTACATCATGATCAAGCGGGGTTCATCCCAGGGATGCAGTGATGGTTCAACATACATAAATCCATAAATGTAATACATCATATTAACAGAGCCAAGGATAAAAATCATATGATTATCTCAATAGATGCAGAAAAAGCTTTTGACAAAGTCCAGCACCCATTCATGGTAAAAACTCTACAGAAAATTGGAATAGATGGCCTTTATCTCAATTTGATAAAAGCTATCTATGACAAACCAACAGACAAAATCATACTAAATGGACAAAAACTGAAAGCTTTCACTCTAAAATCAGGAACTAGACAAGGATGTCCTCTGTCTCCACTCTTATTCAACATAGATCTGGAAACTTTAGCCAGAGCAATTAGGCAAGAGAAAGAAATAAAAGTAATAAAGATAGGAAAGGAAGAAGTTAAACTAGCATTATTTGCAGATGACATGATACTCGACCTAGAAGATCCCAAAAATTTCACCAAAAGACTTCTGGATTTAATAAGCCGATTTAGCAATGTAGCTGGTTACAAAGTCAATACTCAAAAATCAATAGCATTCTTGTACACGAATAACAATCTCACCGAGAGAAAAACTAGGGAAACAATACCTTTTACAATAGCATCCTAAAAAATGAAATACTTAGGAATCAATCTAATGAAAGATGTAAAAGACCTCTATACTGAAAACTATAGTACCCTGAAAAAGGAGATTGAAGAGGATATTAGAAGATGGAGATATCCCATGCTCTTGGGTAGGAAGAATCAATATAGTCAAAATGGCCATACTTACAAAACTGTTACACAGATTCAATGCAATTCCAATCAAAATACCAATAATGTATCTTACAGAATTAGAGAAAACAATCCTAAAATTCATCTGAAACAAGAAGAGACCTAGAATAGCAAAGGCAATCCTGGGCAACAAAGACAAGACAGGGACCATCACAATTCCTCACCTGAAATTATACTATAAAGCTACTATGATAAAAACAGTGTGGTACTGGCAAAAAAACAGATTTGAAGATCAAGGAATAGATTAGAAGATCCAGAAACAACTCCAGACACACTAAGCTACCTTATCTTTGACAAAGATGCCCAACACATTCACTGGAAGAAAGACAGCCTCTCTAACAAATGGTGTTGGAAAAACTGGCTTTCCACATGCCAAAGATTAAAACTGGACCCATATCTTTCACCATGTACTAAGCTCAAATCCGAATGGATTAAAGATCTTAATATTAAAACAGAAACATTAAATCTGCTGGAAGATAGAGTAGGTAAAACTCTTGAAGACATTGGTGTAGGCAAAGACTTTATGAACAAAACCCTGACTGCACAGGACTTATCACAAAAGAATCAACAAAGGGGACGTCATCCTACTGAAAAACTTTTGCACAGCCAGAGAAACCACCAACAGAGTGAAGAGACAACCCACAATGAGGGAGAAATGTTTGTCAGCTGTCCCTCAGATAAAGGATTACTATCGAGAACGTATAAAGAACTAAAAAAAAGTCAGTCTGCCAGATGTAAAGACCCAATCTGAAAGTGGGCATCTGAGATGAATACACACCTTTCAGATGAAGAAGTACAAACAGCAAATAAATACATGAAAAAATGTTTAACAGCACTGGTCATTCAAGAGATGTAAATTAGAACAACACTGAGATTCCACCTCATCCCAGGAAGAATGGCTAGTATTAAGAAGTCAACCAATAACAAGTGCTGCAGGGGCTGTGAGGAAGAAGGACCCCTTCTCCACTGTTGATGGGAATGCAGGGTGGGGCAACCACTGTGGAAGTCAGTGTGGAGTACCCTCCAAAAGCTAGGATTGGAGGTCCCATTTGACCCAGCTATTCCCCTTCCGGGTATCTTCCCAAAAGAATTTAAAACATCCTACCACAGCGATATACATGTACCTGTATTTATAGCTGCCCAGTTCATAACAGCTAGATCTTGGAAACAAATGCCCCTTCACTGAGGAATGGACAAAAAAGATGTGATATTTTTATATAATGGAATACTACTCAGCTATAAAGAACGATAAACTAGGCATTTTCGCTCTTAAATGGATGAGCCTTGAAAATATACTTCTCAGTGAACTAAGTAAGTCACACATAGGTAACCATTGCATTGCTGCACTTGTGTAACGAACTGAAAGAAAATCTATCTATGTATATAAAAAATTAGTCAAGATGGTTAAAGAAAAAGAATTTTGAGTGAAAAGTAGTTTTCACAGGGTCATTTTCAGATTTCATTTTTAATGCAAAATGTTTATTTGAAAATAATAGAGCAAACATAACAAAAAAATAGTCATATAGCTGGTTTCTCTTGATTCGTTGAGGGGAAAGTTTTGTGCTAATAATTTTCTGGACAATGTTTCATGACTATATCTTATACCCTAAACAACTTCTGTGAATATAACAATATACAATGTGCTGATTTTTGTTATTCTTCTATTGGCTTGTTGTGAAATTCTGTTTTACTTTAACTTCTTACTTTTTTTCTGTTTAAAATAATAAAAAAAATCATGCAAAATCAAGGCTATTTTGTATAGCTGATGCATGCCTGTAATCCCAGCACTCAGGAGGCTGAAGTGGGAGGATCACTGTGAGTTTGAGGCCAGACTGGATTATAGAGTTCAAGGCCAGCCTGAACTATATAGTGAGATGCTATCTCAAAAAGACAAAACAAACAAACAAACAAACCAAAAACACTATTTTGGACAAATAAAATTCATTGTCAACAAATCTGCTCTGCAGATTTTCATTTTGTTTTATTTTTTGGTTTTCTCTATGCTTTGTCTTGAACAGTCTCTATACATTCAAATTTAGTGATCTTTCCTTCTATGCCATCTGTTCTATGAACCCCATCCCACGTATTTTTCATTTCAGATACTATGTTTTCATCTCTAAATGTTCTGTTTATGGTTTTATGTATGCTTTATTTCTTTCCTCTTTCTTCTTGGATGCAGGGAACATTTTTAAGAGCTGTGTTGATATTTTTGCCTGTGAAATTCCACCATCTGTAACTTTCGATTGCTTGATCCCTTATTGTGGGTCCTAATTTTCTCCATGTCTGGTTATTTTTGACTGAATGTCAGACATCATAAAGAACAGTGTTGACCTCTGGCTTTGTTGTGCTCCTTTAAACAGTGTTAGATTGTACTCTGGTGTACTTTTTGGGCTCTTTGGCATCACATAGGTTCTTTTGTGTTTTGTTTTTAAGTACTGTTAGGGTGAGCATAGGACAGCCTGAGGCTGAGACCAATTTGTCACCAATACTGGGACAATGTTCTGAAGATTCTACTCAGTGCCCTGTCTGCTGCAGTCTTTCCACCCTGGCTGGTGGGAACACAGATGAGCCCCGGCCCTGAATGAGCTCCCCATCTTTCTGCAGCCTTCAGCAGTTTTGCCACACACACTCACAGGTCAATTTTCAGCCACCCTTGGGGAGCCTCTCTGCGGCCGTCCCCTGCTAGTACTGCGACCTTCAATTCCCACTACTCTGGCCTCCCTGAACTCCAGTTTCTCCGTCCTCTCTGCAGAGACTGCCCTCTCCTTCACTGCTGCGTGCCGCGCCAGGTGGTGCAGTCACGGAGCAGGTGCTCCCTTCCCTCGGCTGTCAGCCGCCTGCCCTTCTGTCCAGCGCCTGAAACCGTGCCACATGCACTTCCCCCATTTCCGGGTCTGTGGCCTGCCGGTCCGTGTCAGAGTCCAAGGTCAGCAAAACTTTCAGAAGTGTTATTGGGACAAATGTAGAGCTGATCGTATTCTGTGTCCACATTTAAATATAAACCCTAAAAGTCCACTACCCTGTACCATCATTACCACTGCATCGATTCACGGAAGGACACCAGAAGGCAATTCCCCCGGCAGCCCTGGGCTTTGCACCAAAGTAGAAACTCTTCCTAACTCCTTCATTAAGCACAGAGGGTGAGTGCTTCCCCCAGGGGACAAGGGTGGACCGGGGAGCACAGAGACACCCTGCCAGCAGGAGGAATGAAGCATATTGTTATTAATTATGGGTGTGTGGATTTGAAGCCCACCATGTGAGACTGACCTTCATCACATGTGGGACCCTGGAGGATCCCAGGTAGGTGCCCCACTTGTGGGAATTTCTAAAATGACCCAGAAACAGGCTGAGGTGGCACCAATGCCACCAGAGAAGCAACCCCCAAAACGCACCCCTGCAAGCCCTTTGCAGGATCTCCTCCTCCTGCAGCTCACAATGACGCCCAGGCGTGCCCAGTTTCCTCTTTAACACCCCCAGGGTGGGAGGCCTCAGGCTGCGGCCATCACACACAAGAGGCCTGGGGAGGGAGGTGTGGCACCACCCTGGGCCGGGAGCAGGGACGAGCTGGTCTCAGGAATCTCAGAAAGCACAAAGCACTTGACAAGGGCCAACTGCGGGCTGTGAGGCGGCGCCGCACGCCGCAGCTCTGCTCACAAGCAGCCCTGATCACAGTTGCCCCAGCCAGCTGCAGAGCAAGGGGACAGCGGAGAGCCGGGTCATGGCCAGGGTGGAGCCAGGGCAGCCACTGCAGAGAACGGTGTGGGCCCCCAAAACTAGAAATAGAGCCACCGCACAATCCAGCAGACACCCCAAGGTACACGCCCAAAGGGAACGGAGATCAGCTTGTCAAAGACATATCTGTACACTGGTTTCACTGCAGCGCTGTCCCCAACAGCCAGGATGGGGGCCAGTCCAAGTGTCCGCCCACAGATGCACAAATAGACAGGGTGGTGCGCAGCACCATGGAGTTCTACTCATCCCTGAACAGGAAGGGAACTCATCCCTTCCACACATGGACAAGCCTGGAGGATGCCGTGCTGAGCGCAGCCAACCAGGCCCCGAGAGCAGACCCCACGCGATCTCACTTCTGCACGGCACTTTGAAACTTTGATCTCACAGAAGCAGAAAGTGCAATGCTGGCCATCCAGGGCTGGGCTGGGGACCAGGCAGGGGTCACGGGGTACAAATTTCAGTTACAGGACGCTGAGTTCTGGGGGCCTAACGCTTGGTGGGCAGACGCGGGCCGGCAGCGTGGCACTGTGTGCTGGAGTGGACGGCGGGCAGGCGTGGCTGCCACCCCACATGACGACCGCCAGGGGCCTGCACCAGCACAACTGGAGAGTCCTGGTGGAGTGTCTGTGGCTCGGTTTACCACCCGTCCTTGGGTGGGGCTGGGGACGGAAGGCGGCGGCAGGGGCTGAGTGGGTCTCAGACTGGCCGAGGTCCCTGTTCCCAGGGCGTTTACCTGGCTGGCACCCTGAAACATGCGGGGGGCCCACAGAAGGTGCTGGCTGTCACGAGGGCCATGTGTGTGGCCTGTGACCGGCACAATCACACAGAGGGCGGCAGAGCCATGGCCGAGTGCCGCGGGGCTGTGGGAACCAGTCCCGCTCTGGGAAGCAGCTCAGCAAACGCACCCTCATTGGTGTCCTCACAGTGGGCACGGGCAGGCGGAACCAGATGGGACCGGATGGGACCAGTGGGGACACAGGGGCTTCGCCACCTCGGGGACAGTGGACCTACAGGGCTGGGGCCTCCCAGCCACTGGGTGCCACTGGGCAGTATGACAAGAAGCGTCCGGCCACCGACGCCCGCACGCTGGGCCAAGAGCTCATGGCAATGGGCACACGGCAGAGGTAGCCTGAAGGTCACAGCTGGTGCTCCCAGGTGGCCACGACCTGCCTCGGCAGCGCGGGCTCCTGGGACAGATGCGGGCCTCGGGCGGATGCTGGCAGCCCCCGCCGCACAGGAATCTGAATCGGGAAGTGTGCACTGTTCTGTCACCAGTGCCAGAACCAAGATGTGAACCAAGCGGGTGATGCCGCCACCACCAGGGACCCAAGGCCAGCTCCTCCCCACGGTTGCGTGAGGTCCCTTCCCCCCGACCATCCTCCTGCCGCTGCCGCCGCAACCCCTCCGGCCACAAAACACCGCGCTCTCTCCTGCCCAGCAGCAGCCTGGGCCTGCTCAGCAGGCACTTGTTTTTGATAATTTGATTAAGGGATCAATACAAATGAGCAAGGGAAACAAAAATAAAGAGGCCACCCGTGTGACGCAGGGTACGACAGGCACCACATGGCTTGTCACACGGCGGAAGCAGAAGGGCGGGAAAAGGAATTAGGAGGCACGCTTCCCCCTGAAATCTCCACGTGTGGTGTGACACTTTCATTTTCTTTATTGGTGGGCCCATAAAATAGTTCTACTTAAAAATCTATCATCAGAAATAATTTCATTTTTCTTCTTCTTTTTTCCTTTTTATCCTTGAAATAAAATGGATGGTGGGATAAAAAGAAATAATTTCAAAACTCTAATGATACCTGCGGATTAAAGCAAGCTGTGAAACGTCGCGGCCACGGTAGCGACACGGCAGCACGCTCGCGGGTCTGTGGTGCCCACGCGGTTTACCAGCACCTGTGCGGGGCGCAGGGCGGCGCCATCCATCTCGGCCCCCTCGTGTTTCCTAATCGCCGGGCCCTGCGCGGTCTCTGGTGTTTTCTCTAAGGACGTCTTTTTCCATCACTTATTACTCTTTTTTCCATAAACACCGCCCCCACCTCGCTGGGCCCTGGGCTTTGCGGTTGGGAATTCGCATCCTCGGCCCCGCTGGCCGATGCCCGGACCGCAGCAGTTTCCCGAGCCGTCCCCTCCCCGGGGCCGAGCCCGCTCGCCGCGTGGAAACCAGGCCTGGCTGCCGTCGCAGGTGCCAACTTTCCGTCTCCATTCAGCGAAAGTTTCAACCACGAATATTTCACAAGCCAAAATTCATCCAGCAAGTTGTCTCTATTTATGATTGTTTTTAATGCTTTCACCAAATTTAAATGCTTCAAAGTCTTAGGCAATCTGAACGACATTCCATTTGGGAACAGAATATGAATATATCCAATTAAAAAATATGGACCTCATCAGGAGATGGATCCACAAGCCCAGAACATTCCAGAGCGGAGTCGTCACCTGGCTCTCGGGCTGTGACCAGTGAGTCCGCGCTCGGATGCCTCGGCTTACCCGGCCCTGCACGAGCTCTTCCCGCGGCTCCCGTGGGTCACAGGCAGCACCTCGGGCGCGGGGCTCTGGCATGTCCCGTGTCGTGTATGTGACATCCCTCGCGGACTGTAAGCAGGTTGCGTGGGCCCGGTCGTCCCGCGCGGGTCTCCGCTTGGAGAGAACAGGGTTCTGCTGTGACGCGTGCCCCGTTCACACCTGGGTCTGTGTCACGGTCACCTCTTCGCCGTGGGGAATTTAAAGCAACTCCACAAAAGCCTCCACCTGTGCCGGGCCTTCCCCACCCTGCTGGCTGCTGGCCTGGCTGCTGAGTGTCACCGCCGAGCCTGACTGTCCCTCCTGCCTGCTTCTCAGAGGTCCCAGAGCAGAGGGTCCCTAGCGTGCGGGGAGACAGCCTCACCCCCTGAGCGGTGACAAGGTACAGAGCCTGCCGGCGCATGCATCTGCAGAGATAAAAACGCCATTTCGCAACAGGAAGCATAAAACTTCCCTTAGAATACGGCAGATAATCTTAAATTATGGGAAGAGGCCTAAGACAAATATTTAGAAGCTTTGATAAAATACAGCTCTGTTTGGAAGGAAAACGAGAAGTCAGAAAGAGGCTCAACCATTGCTTTCGCTTCAAGGAGCCGAGCTGGATGCAAGAACCCAGGGAGGGGCCCTCCTGCGCCCCAAAACTCCTGCGCCCTGCTCCTCCCGCCGCCCACAGCTGCTGGGTGCAACCTCTGGCCAGCTGGTGAGGACGCCACCCACGAACGCCAGGCTTCGTGCCAGCGCGTAGAGTCCCCTCCACACTCGCAGCTCTTGCCTGACCGTGTCACCCTCAGGGAAACTGAGGCAGGAGAGAGTACGACAACGGCCCTGCCAGTCCACAGCACCAGGTCTGGTCCGGCATCCCAGCAGTCCTGGGGCCAGGGTGGCATGGGAAGGGAGTGCGGGGTGCAGCCGGCCCTGGGCCTTGAGGAGCTGTCCTGCGCCTGGAGGCGGGAAGTGCCGGGCCGTCACTCAGGGCAGCACCCGGGCCCCTGGGACGCACGTCTCTCGTCCCTCTCATGTCCACTACCACCCTAGGGACACAGCCTGCAGTGCCTGGGCACCTGAGTCCCCTGGCAGCCACCAGCAGCCGCCCCACACTTGGAGCCAGGCCAGGCCGGGCAGCCGCAGAGGGGAGTTACTCACCATGGAGGGCGGGGACCCTTGGTCCTGACCCATGGGCCACTGAGCGGGTCACAGAGTCAGGGTACCCATCAGAGTCGCCTTGTAGGACACAAAGTCCATCACCACCCAGGCCTCAGCAGCCCTTCTGGGTGACACTTCCAGGGCTGCCACACCCGGCCTGGTCCATCTGGGCGGGGGACAGAGACGGTGTCCCAGGGCAGGGCCCAGACATTCTGAGCTGTCCCTAGAAGGGCGCTGTCCCCCTCGACCCCATTGCATCTGTCCCCCGCCCAGAAGCTGAGGCCCCTGGGCCCCTCAGGGACAGCAGCAGAGCCACCATCTGAGATGGCCAGCCCTGAGTGCTGGGGACAGCGGAGATAAGGCCAGGCGTGGGCAGAGGCACGGGTCCAGGACCCAACAGTGTCCCCCACCTTTCCTTTACGACTTTGCCAGGGACCCTGCAGCCCTGGGAGGCCAGGCTTCGAATCCCAGCCTACCAGTGCTGCCACCACCGCCTCGAGGCCTGTGGGACAGGGACTTCCACTGTCCCCGAGTTAAGGCCGCCTCCCACCCTCAGCACTCGCTCCGCAGCCTGTGTGGCCCCCAGAGGCCCTCCCACTGCAGGCTGAGTCGGGGGCCTGGGCACTGGTAGGAAACACATGTCCGTGGGCCCCGCCCTGGACCCCAGGCCTGAGGCTGTCACGCTGTGGTGAGAGTGACCCCACATCCAGCACCCGACCACTGCCTGCGCAGATCACCGCAAGCAGGTGCTCACCTCCCAGGGCTGGGGCCGCCAAGGTGGTGAGGCTGCCTCCGGGAAAGGACGGTGGGCGCAGGGCTGGTTCAGTCTCCTGGCTGCTCACCAGGGGCCCACCTGTCCCCACGGGGAGATCCAGGCCTGGGGAGGCGGACCGCTGTCACCAGCACTGCAGGGAGCGTGGGACGCTTCCTCATCAGCCCCTGTCCCCATCCCTCTCCGGGACCTTCCAAAGGGGACACAGCAGGGGCAGTCACTGAGGGGCAGGCTGTCCTCGCGGCAGGGACACGGCTCGGCCTGGGAAAGAAGCTCTCCAGGCACCGTCAGTCCTGCCGCAGATGGGTTTGTGCCCGCAGGGCCCCGTGCCAGGTGGCCCCCGGTGGAGAGGAGCTGCCCCAGGAGGCCCCGCCCTCCCGGGGGCGTGGGGGTCTCGGTGGAGCCATCAGTGTGGCCCTGGGCCGGCAGCTGCAGGTCTGTGGGCGCACGCCAGCGCCTCGAGGGAGACGTGTGATGAAGCCCTGAGGGTAAGTCAAGTCCCACGGGGAGACCACTCAGCCGCTGCTCGTCCCGGGGCGGGAGAGAGCCTGGTGCTGCGGCCTCTCTGGAAACGCTTCTGGGGCTGTTTGCTCCCGGGCTGCGTCACCAAGGCATCCGCGCCAGCCCCGCTCTCACCTGAGGTCACCGTCCCCTCTGTGAGAGAAGACAGCGTCACCGTTTCCACCCCTGCCGCCAGGTTGTGTGCTCCGGGGCCAGGCGCAGTTGGCATGGCGACGAGGCTGGCAGAAGGCCGGCAGCCTCCTCCCCGCTCCTCCCGCCTCGGCCCGCCAGGCCTGGGCCACGCGGGGCCGGCTCCCCGACCCTCCTCACGGAACGGGACACAGCGACAACTTTCATCCTCATTTTTAAGATGAATCTGACGCTAACCCTTTGTGTGTGCCATCAAAAGCTTTTCCACGCAGGCCCAGGACTCAGTGGGAAAGGCGTCTCCTCGCTGGTGGTGCCGGGACAACTGGGTCCGAACGTGGATGTGGGGCTGACGGCCTGAGGGCCGAGACGGAGCCTCAAAGGCCACGGCAGAAAAGAAAGCACCAAACTTCACCACCCCGGGCTGGGCGGGCTGGGCGAGGGTTTCCAGATGAGACACCGGAAGCACAGCGAAGAGACAGAAGAGGAAAGACACAGGTCGTCGGCTCCCTCCCACGGAAAGGGCGCCGTGGAAAAGGAGAGGGAGAGACGCTTCCCGCTCTCTCTGGTGCGGAACTCGCAGCCAGGACACATCTGAAACCCTCTGCACTCAGTAACACAAACGAACCCGATCAGACAGGTGTGGCCAAGAACCCGGGTGAGGACTGAGGGTGCGAGGGACCCTGGGCCTGGCTCCCTCGAGTGGCACCGGGCACAGAGTGATGTGTCCGCCCACCGCGCCATGGCAGCAGCGAGGGCGAGGCCTGGGACGCACCGCAGGAGGAATAGTGGCTTGGGGACAGGCGTGCTGGTGTCCTGCTGGCCGCTGACCAGCTCTCCCTGTCTATGTCCAGGCTCTGCCATTTCATGCAAGGACAGACACGAGCGGGGCCAGAGGACAGGGACAGCCGGGGATGTGACGCACAGGGCCTGGACTTGGGGGTCGGGTCGGGAGCCCCTCTGTGAGCCTCCCTGTGTCCTGTCAGACAGACAGACATGGGGAGGCCAGGCTGTGCATGGCCCAGACTCCACGGAGCAGACACCCCCGATGGACGGCACTCGTGGGAAACCCTGGTCCCCCGGGAACGACGGCTGCCAGGGCCTGTTCCGTTGCCGATACACTCGGCTGTCGCAGATCTGCTGTGGGGGTCAGGGGCTCAGCACCCGCCCTGCTCGGTCTCGGATGGAAGAGGAGAGCCATCTCCAGGGTGCACACCGCATGTGCCCGCGCCTCCCCGCGCCTACGCAGTGCCCCGTGCTGGCGGCCACACACAGCAGCGCCCCAGTGCAGCGGGCACTGTGGGCAGCCTCCGTCTTGGCCTTGGCCTGGCACAGGTAGGCACGTCTTCCCGCCCACTTGGAAGATCTCCGCAGGCAGCCAGCAGCACCCGCCTGGCCTCCCCGTTCGTCGTCGGCTTCTGAGGTGCCCCACACTCTCAGACCCGGCCTCCTGCTTTGATGCCAGGTGCCGGGGAGACTGGGTCGGGGCGCTCCGGGTGCCGGGCACTCTTGCAACAGTGAGCGAGACCCACTGGGGCACCGGGGCTCATAGCTCCGCCCCTTCTTCCCAGAGCCCCGGGCGAGGGGGAAGCAGAGGGCGCTGGGTGACTCGGCCCAACCTGTGCCCGCACCCCCACTCCCTTCTCGGTGATCAGCCAGGGCAGGGGAGTCGGAATTGCCCTCCATGCCGTCCCTGCCCACATGGGCTGTGAGCGGAGCACGGAGCACGGGGGCCAGCCGGGGCGGGGGCTGCTGGGCTCGGCACATGGAGCGGGGCAGCCCTGGAGCGAAGCCCTAGGCAGAAACTCGCCTCTGCTCGGAAGCCGCCGGCACGTGGCCTGCGCCTGGGAAGCCACCAGGCGGCCGTTTGTGTGAGGAGCGCGTGACGGACGGGCGGCCTGCTCTGCGCGGCCTCTGAGATCTCAGGATTCGCGGAAAGGACGCTTTCTTGGAAACAAAATTGCTTTCAGGGGAGGGAAGGGGTTTACCGACTGCTAATTAATCCTTGCGTTACGCAGATCTGCATGAGAGACCCAGAGAGAGGTGAGTGCTGTTTTCCAAGTAGTGCAGACGCTGAGAGAATATTCAGAGCCCACCCCCGCCCACCCAGTGTGGCCAGCGTGCCCAGGCCAGAGACCCTGTCGGGGACTGGCGGACAGCAGCACGGGTGACGGCCACCAGGGCAGCCAAAATCCACAGCTGCCGAGGCTGCGGCCGGCCAGTGCTGTGGAGGGAAGGCAGCTCCGAGGCCTCCGAGCCGGCCCGGGATGCTGGGAAAGCCGGGAAGCGGCGCCAAGCCCGGCCGGGAGGTTACGGATGAACTCCAGAGCCCAGGGCAGGCGCTTAGCCAGATGGTTATTTCCGCAACACATTTTCAAATGAAATCTTCCTCGGCCGCAGTTCTCGGGACCGATTTTCCATCCAGGGCCCGGGACGCCAGCACGGCCTCACCTAGCCGTCTCCCCCAGAGGGAGCGGGGGTCAGAAGCAACGGCAGCAGTGCCCATCCGACAGGTGACAGGGCGAGGGTGGCTGGGGCGGACGCCGCCCTCCGCGGATGCCATCTCGCCCTACCAGCTGCCCTCTGCGAACCTGCCCCACTCTGCCTGACGCCGGGCCTGGGCGGCCACTGAGCTCCGCAGTGCGTCCCGCACACGAGTCCCCGCACAGAGCAGGACGGTGCTCACCCGGAAGTGACCCGGCTGCCCGTCTCGGGAGTGCCACGAACCCACCGGCCTCGCACTTTACGACGAGACCACCCAGGGGCTGCGGCAGGGCCAGCCCTGGCCAGCCACAGTCACTGTTCCGCCCGGGGACTCTGGGTACCGTGGTCCCCAGCAGTCATCCTGCCACGTGCCCCCCCAAGGGCAGCAAGTCAGGGCCCGACCCAGGAAACGCATCTGGGAAGGAAGAGGCAGGCACGGTGTGCGGGTGGGCAGGGCATGCCGCTCTCAGCTGCATCCGGCTTCCGACGTCACTCTGCAGCCGCGGTCCCTGGGAGGACTGCGCCCACTTTGGGACAGTGTGTCATCACGTCCGTCACTCTGCCAAGAGCTGTGCCCTGCCGGACAGACTGAAGGACGGGGCAGGCTGCAGGTTCTGTGGTCGGAGCCCAGCAAAGCTTGGGCACGTAAGCAGGGCCTTACAGTATATGTAGGAGTTCACTGGGTGCAAAGGTGGGTATAGACCAGGAGGAATCTGGGACCCATCGAGGCAAAGGGCCTGCGCATGTGTGTGAAGTGAAGCCTGAGACGGGGCTCCGTGTCCACACAGCGCCGGTCCTCGGGGAGCTCCTGGGGCCAGGAGAGCTCTTGGAGGTGAGCCCCCCGGAAAGATAGGTCCCCCTTGCTATATTCAGGCTGAGTACACCATGGCCGGCAGCCACGGGGGCGGCCACTCTGCACATGGTGGCTGTGGCTGGGGCGAGGTGGGAGAGGCAGGCGCCAGCCGACGGCCTCCGTGGAAGGACAGGCACCTGCCGGGCAGGTGAGGGCCGGCCGGCTCCTCACTCCTGGTCCCCGATGCCAGCGAGCCTGCTCCAGGGGCTGAGCTCAGCCAGCGTCATCGGGAGCCTCGCGTGACCCTGGAGAGGGGACCGCCCCGAGGAAGAGCTCAGGCCCACCCCGGCCTCATGGGTTTGCTTTGGAAGGTGGGGGGGGGAGGGGGGGCTGAAGTTGTCTGGATGCCCATTGGGGCTGCAGGGCGGGTCCCACCCCCAGGAGCTGGCCTGGAGCTCCTGCCTGGGGACCCAGCCGGGCACAGGGCATCTCTGGGGTGTCTGGCACATGAGTCTTCCCCCCAAGGTGCTGCAGACACCAGGGACACAAGCTGAGTCCAGGGACAGACCTGGCACCCTCGGGAGTGGCCCTCCCAAAGCAGGTTCAGCAGAGCGTTTCCAGAGGGGACCCTGCATCTTGGGAACCCACACTGGGGCGGGGAGCAGCACCACGGCCTGGGGATCCCTGCCCTGGCCAGTCTGCCCACAGCCTCCGCTGCGCCTCTCCCTGCCCCAGGACCCCAGGACTGTGGATGGCAGACAGCAGATGACCGGGGGGTCCTGAGGACCCTGCCCAGCAGGCGGCTGGGACAATGGGCCTCGGGTTGCAGGCGGCCAGGCGACCCCCACCCCAGGGCCCTGCACACGCCCGGCCGGCCTCTGGCTGGGGGAGGGTGCACAAACGCAGGTCCAGGGCTCGGGCGTGGATGCCGCAGGTCGGTTCCTCTGAGCACGGGCTGACCCCTGGGGGCAGCTCAGCCCTGACCCTCCGCGGAGCCCTGACCTTTCACCTCCTGCTCATTCCAACGGTCCCTTCCGCCTCAGCCTCCACCTGCCACACCAGGTGCCCCGCAGACACCCCACGGCCCCCACAGCCCCGTGCCCTGCAGATTCATCACTCGGGCTGGGGGAGGCTGGGGGTGGGCGTCCTTGTCCCCAGGAGGGAGGGCCAAGCTGCGTCCCCACCAACCCTGCTGGTGGCCAAGCTGCCAGATCCTTTGGCAGGCACCCGAGAACCCCACAGAGCAGGGACAGCTCGGGGCTCCCCAGCCTCGGCTCAACTCCAAGGCATGGGACACAGGGAGCTGCTGTGATCCCCCGGTCTCAGCCCCAGGAGCAGCTCTGTAGGGCACGCGGTGGAGCCAGGTGCCCGGGGGCAGGTAGGAGAAGGACGGGATGCGACCACGGCCGTGCAGGCCCACTCGGGGTGGCCAGGTCACTGAAGAGGACCCCAGTTTCTTGGGCAGGTCCAAGGGCCGGGCCGCTAGGTCCTGTTTGACACCTCTGTGGGGACACGCGGTGCTCAGCACCCCACATCCGCTGCTGCCCCCCAGGCCTCAGCCACCTGAGCTACATGTCTCACTGGGTCCCCAGGGGACGCCAGCGAAGGCTCCGCAGAGCCCCCGCACTGTGCCTGACCTCAGGAGAGATCCGGGGGCAGGGCAGTCCTGGCCTGCTCTGCGGCCTCTCACCAGGGCCACCCACGGTGAGCCTGTTCCCTGGCTCGCAGAGCCCCCGCAGATGTACAGCACCGGCTCAGGGAGATGGGACAGCAGCGGGGACAGCCAGCGGGGTGGACGCCGCTCCAGGGGCTCCTTGAGCGCCAGCCTTTGAAACTCTCCAGATTGTTTTGGCAGCGTGGCCACCACAGTCGTGACACTCCCGGCCCGGGGATCCCCCTCCTCCTGCCCGGGGACCAAAGCTCACACTTCTCTTTGAAGGCAGCGCAGGCCTGCACCAAGGCTCCTGGCTGGGGCGCTGACGCCCGGACCTGCGTCCTCATGGGAGGGTGGAGCCCTCGGGCAGGGCTGTCTCCTCCAAATTTAGGAATCCGCCAGCCACGCATTGGTCAAGGAGCACGCATCTTAAAGTGTTCAGGATCGAAGGCAAAACATAAACCCAAAGCATTGCAGATGCTTCCTGGACATGGGGTGCTCACCTGTATTGCTGGGACTCTGGGAGGCTGAGGCACGAGGATCCCAAGTTGGCGTCGCATCCGGGGCAACTCACTGACTCAGCAAGACCCTGACTCCAAAATATAAGTAAATAATAAAAAGGGCTAGGGAGGCGGCTCAGCAAAGGCCCTGGGCCCCAACGGGGCGGCAGAGAGCTGTGCTGATACTGGGCGGGCGCCGCTGGGCCTACACTCCCACCGCTTCTCACCAGCCCTGTGTGGAAACACGGCTCAATCGACACACAGACCTGGCTGCAGCGGCAGCACCCTGCCTGGGGACCGGAGCCGACTCCACACCCATGCATGGGGTGTGGGCCACTAGTGTGTGACACCCACACTCCAGAAGAGAGGGGTACAGGCCAAGACCCACAGTCTGAGCCCCGTGGCCTGAGCCACCAGAGAACTTCTGACAGGACCACCCGCGCTCACACGTGTAGAATCTTTTTGGGGACCACAGAGCTCACTTTCTACAGCAGAAACTGAATTTAAAATGAAAGTCTCTGAAGCAATACACACGTTTAAATTTATACTAATGTGTCAATGATCGATAGCAGATGCCTCAGAGGCTGATAGAGTCGAAGCTTCTTTCTGTCAAAACCTTTGAGGAGCCGGGCGTGGTGGCGCACGCCTTTAATCCCAGCACTCGGGAGGCTGAGGTAGGAGGAGCGTTGTGAGTTCGAGGCTGGCTTGGGCTACAACAGGAGCGCAAGGCTGGCCTGAGCTCCGTAGTGCAACCCTGCCTCAAAAAACCAGGGCTGGGAGTTTGGCTCAGTAGTTTAAGTGCCTGTCTGGCAGGTGCGAGGTTGTCAGTTCCATCTCCGGTGCCGCAAAAAAAAAAAAAAAAAAAAAAACAAAAAAAACAAAAACCCTCTGAGGGCCTCCCCAGCCTGGACTGTGTTCCTGCACACCCTCCCTGTGTTTTGTGCAGAAATGCTCCCACTTCTGACCTCCTCACCACCTCCTATGGATGCCAGCCACCTGCCCTTTCACCTGCTGTCCATTCCTGCTCAGCTCCCTGCTCCCCGAGGGCAGTGGCTCCCCAGTGCAGCCCTCTCTCCCTCGGACCGCACGGGCCTTGTCCCCAGCCCTGGTGCCAGTGATGGAGCCAGCTGGAGGCTTAGAGAAGGCAGGGAGAGAAGGGCGGGACATGCATCCCAGCAACAGCCTCGCCCTGGGGACGGGGTGCCCCAGCGCCTCTGTCTCCCAGGGCCATGAGGAGTGGGAGCTGCAACATCCCAAGTGCATGTGTGGAAACTGAGGCACGGTGGTTCTGAAGCTTGCCCACAGTCTCACAGCCAGTGCACATGGGACCACCGTGTGCGCCCTGGAGGACGATGGTCCCCTCTGCGTTCAGGCTGCAGAATACAGAGCTCCTGACCAGAGGCCGCCGGCCCAGCGACGGTGAGCAGGTGCCCCCGAGGGGTCCGGCCCCCAGCCGTGCTGAGCCCCACTCCCGCTCGGTGACTGACCGGCCGCGGGTTCTGGAAACGATGAAACTTCGCGCCTCCTGGACAGGTGTCTCTGCCCTCGGAGGAGGACTGGGCGGAGAGAAGACGC
Organism: Dasyprocta punctata; assembly: GCA_004363535.1. Taxonomy (NCBI): domain Eukaryota; kingdom Metazoa; phylum Chordata; class Mammalia; order Rodentia; family Dasyproctidae; genus Dasyprocta; species Dasyprocta punctata. The sequence continues at coordinate 115,183 of RJWM01000475.1, read as the reverse complement.
ACGCTCCGTGTCCGCCTCCTGGCGGAGTGGAGGGGACAGTCGGGCGCGAAGGGCACGGGCTCTCACTGCTCGATCCTCTCTTCAGTCACACCCTGCTACATGCCGCTCATTTCAGGTGACGTTTCCAGCCGGCTGGCTTTTCTCAGTAGATGACAGAGTGCAGACTCGCATTCAGAAGCGGCCTCTGTGACCCGAGTAGAGAAACCAGAACTGGAAAGCCGTGCGGCCCTGCAGCCTCTCCGTCTGCCGTGCAGGGACCAGCGCACCACGGCCAGCCCCATTCTCCGGACGCGTAGGCACTCGAGCGGCGCTGTGGCCACAGTGCTGGTGGACAAAGGTGCCCAGGACAGATCTCCATGCACGTCCTCCTGAAAAACAGGCCACGCAGACACAGTACTGCTGCCTTGTGTCCACACTGCAGACTCAGCGCCCTGACCCACCCCTCCTCCCCCACCGCCAGGCCTCAGCGTCCGCAGCTGGTTCATCCACATGTGTAGCTTGGTGCCAGCAGGAAGGGGACCCCGGCCCCCTTCTTGAGCTGCAGAAGTTCAGGACAAAGGAGCTCAGTGGTGGGCAGGGTCCGCTCCTCACCCCGGGTGAAGGGGCCGCCCTGAGAACGGTGCCCTCGGGGCAGACGCACGGGATGGAGGCGTGGCCTTCGGCGACTGCCTCTGCGCTTCTGTCCGTGGTTTTTCCTTTTGCAAAACCCCAGAGCCTTGTCTTTTAATGGACAGCTTGTCTCCACGTGGGGAAGCAGTCTGGAAGTTTCCATGGCTTCGCTGGACAGCTGTCACCTCTTACTCCAGAGAAGGCTTGGAGAACGTGACCTGCCTGTTGTGGTGACCTGCGGTTTAAGTAAGATCCTTGGTAGTTTCTTCTCAACACAGCTGTCTTTGGATTGGCATCTTTGAATCTTCCGCTGTCTCATCACAAGGTCGCTCTCCACTTGTTCACTCACGGCCACCAAAACTGTGACTGAGACAAGTGTGCAGTAGGGGAGAGAGGCGAGGGTGGAGGAGGTAAGTGATACCACGGTGGCCACACTTGGACTAAAATAAGCATCAGATTCTGACTCAAACTGGCACCAGCTGCAGCTGTGAAACTGACGTACATCAACCCCTTGCCGCCAGGCAGCCAGACACAGCGTGATTGTCACGCGTAACTCACTGACGGCTTTGATAGGAGTCTGCAGCAATTGATTCACTCTGCTCTGTGCGGACAGCCTCACTGTTCGTGCTCATCTGAGTTTGCAGCCACTCCGCAGGGCTAGCATCCCTGCCTCCGCTCCACCTCAGCCAACCAGGCGGTAGCGCTGCATAAGGGACACACGACCTAGATCCCTGCACACGCAGGGTCAGTCAGGCCTGTGCTCTAGGAGAACCTTGACAGGAAGTGGGGTTCGATGGTGACGCCCGGACAGGAGTGGCTGTGAGCATGACGGAGCTGTGCTCTCTCTCGTCGCTCACCTGCTGCCGTGCAGCCCACGCAGACCGAGACCCGCCCAGGACCCAGGGTGGGGGCCGCAGGTCAGGGAGTGACGGCCTTGTGGAGCTCTCAACAGCACGAACAGCCCGCTGCGACACGTGTGCTGTAGGTTCGCCACCCCGCTCAGGCTGCCTTCCCGTAAGAAGCAGGCCAGGCCCTGGCCCTCTGGCCCTGCCCTGAGCGGAGCCGCTGGTCCTGCGCATCCTGGGCCCCGTGCACCCCACGCTTCCTGCCTCTCCACGCTCCCAGCACCCCCACCCCAGCGCGAGTCTCTCCCTTCTCCGTCGTAGGAGACTCCGCACCTCAGCCCCTCACTGAGCCGCTTTTAGAATCAGCTGTGTCACAGCCTCGGTCCGATCTGTTTTCCCCTCTCTTTTCTGCAGTCTCCCATCCCTGTTTCTCTTTCCTTGTGAAGTTTCTTTTGACTCGGTCTCATCTAGCCGTCGTGTTTTTCACTTGAACAATCACATCTTTAAGTAAGCTCTGTCAACTCAGTTCCAAGCCCGTTCATCCTCTTCTGATCTTTGGTTATGACTCCTCCTCGCGGGACTGATCTCAAAAAAATACGCTTCCTTCGTGCATTTTACGTCATCCCCAGAGCGCCGCGTCTGAGATTGGCTCCCGGGACAGTTCTTCTCTTCAAGTGTGTGTATTTCGTTTGGTTTCGCCGTACTGGGGCACAACCCAGGGGTGGCCCACCACTGAGCCCCCCCAGCCCTTCCCAATTTTATTCTGAGGCAAGGTCTCACTCAGTTACACAGGCTGAGCCTGAACTCCCAAGCCTCCTGCCTCAGCCTCCTAGAGAGGTCTTACTGTGTACACAAATCCTACAGGAATTGCTTCTGGAGAGTTTCAGAAGCCCTGGGCGAGGAAATGTAATGTATTTATCAGACCGCTGGGCCCTGGGTTACTCTCTGGCCTGCAGCTCTAGTCCGGGCGCAGGTCAGATGCTGTCCGGGTCAGGCTTCCCGCACGTGAGCTCGGCCGACTGCAGGTCCTCCGAGCCTTCCACAGCGCCCGCCGCTCCGGGCCTCGTGTGGGGCTCACACCCCTGCTCGTGCCCCCCCAGCCTCCAAAACACCGGCTTCTGCCCTCGCCTCCCGTCCCGAGGGGCTTCTGTCTCTCCCCCATCTCGTCTGTGGACATGAACTTCTGCTCGCTGCACAGGGAGACCTCACGCGCCAGAGCCAGGCTCCTCCCTGGGGAGCTGCTGCCCTCCTCTCCTCGCCCCAGCCAGCTCCGACCCCTTGGGTGAGCAGCGGCCATTACGGTGCCCCTGCGACCTCGCTCCGTTCTGACTGCAGTGGGGAGGCCGCCGGTGCGGGTGGCGAAGTCACAAACTGTCCCTTGGGCTGCTCACGCAGTCCGGCCTGGTGAGGAGTCAGCGGGCGCCGATGTGGTGCACGGGGCCGTCACGTCCGCCACAGCCCCGTCTCCAGGGCGGCTCTGCTGCCTGTTAAGGGTCTCGGGAAGGGAGTGAGGACCGGAAGAGTGTGTGTGTGCTGCCTGGGCCCGAGCAGGAGCAGGAGACTTCTCCTCATGCTCCACAAAGCCACCAGGTGCCTGGCCGGGGCAGGGCCGCACCCCAGCCCCACGACGTGGCTCGGACAGGGCACGGTCAGCAGGGAGAGTCAGGGCCCTTCCCTGCCAGAGTCGCCGATGGAAGCACGGGCGCTGTGGCAGGTGTGGACACCCAAGTCCCTCTCGGGCAAGGGGTCTGTGGAGTGTGCGGGCTGGCGACCCACCTCAGTGCTGTCTCCACCTCATGGTCCTGCCTGAGCCGGGACGGGGACGCAGACACGGGAGGTGCCCCCAGTGGGTGGCCGCTGTCTCGGAGAGGGTGCCTCTCCCTGCAGCGGCCTCACCCGCTGCTCCAGGCTGTCCTGCCTCAGCCTGCTCTCCTCAAGTTCTCCAGTCCCGTCTCCCGCTTCTCCATCTCCTAGATCCAGCGCAGCCCCAGCTGCAGACATCAGACACTACCGAGCTCCTTCGTGCTCTGAGACCGCAACCTTCCCTCTAGAGACAGCGGGGCCTGGGGTGGCCTCCTGCAGGGTGGCCTGTGGCTCGGGCACAGTTATCTATCCAAGGGCTGACACACTTGCAGGGGTGTGTACACCTGGCCACAGGCAGGCAGGCTTGCAGGCCTGCACAGCTGTGCACACACATGGTGGCATACACACATACACACAGATGCACGGCTATGTGTGCACACACGTGTTGCGTCGTGCACCATGCTTACGCTCGCGCTTGTCTACGGAGCATGCTGAGGCCGTTGGCACTGAGGACAGCCCTGCCTGCACAGGGCGCCGCGCCGCAGGGGCAGACTGCACATGTCATTGCCCAGATAACCTGGGGGTAACTCAGCAACCACAGTCCCAGTGCCTGCCGCAGGGCACCCCTGGACCTGAGTGCTGGCCCTGCCCTCCTCACCAAGTGCAAATTGCTGTGGAGCGGGGGAGCCTTCTGGGTCGTCAGGGACAAAAGGGCAGAGCTGTGCCTCCTCCCAGAGCACCCGCTTATCTGCACATCCCACCCTCAGGTGTCACTCCCAGGTGCCACCCTGTGGGGCTGAGAAACCTGCAAACCAAAGGACTGGAAGACGGCACGGTGCTGCCCACCGTCTCAGACCGCAGTCCGCTCCTGCCGAGGAAGGGAGGCGGAAAGTGAATCCGTTCCCATGTGGGTTGGAAACCGGTTCCTCCGGCCCTGCTGGGCAGTGCTGGACAGAGCCCGGCCCTCAGACTGGGGTCCTTGTCCCCTTGTGGGGTGGGAAGGCGGGCCTAAGCAGGTGTCAGGGGACACCCCACCCCAGAAGCCTGCAGGGCCCAGCTGCAGAGGCTGTCATGGGAGATCAGGAGGGGTCTGAGGAACCACTGTCATCCCCGCCCTCGGGGTCCCGGGCGCTCCTGGAACCCCTCCCCGCCCTGCCTCACCGGTGGCCAGGAGGCCCCCATAGCTGAGTGTCTCGTCTGGCACAACCCGCCCGCCTCCTCCAAGCATGGGGCAAACTCGCCTTCCTGGGGTGCAGAGGGCCAGGCAGGAGGGAGCTGGGCACAGCCCAGCCAGTGTCACCCGTGAGGCCTCAGTGCAGTAGCGCTGCTTGAACCCAGCAACCCGAGCTTGCTGAGTGACATGCAGAGCGGTGGGAAGACGGTGTCCACATGCAGAGGGCAGTGGTGGTGGGGTGGGGGGCGCTGTGACCCCGGGTCACCCCGGGCCCTGCTGCCCCGTGTCATGCTCCTGGGTTTGGAGATTGGCACACGGGAGCCACGTGGCATCACTCAGCCCTCCGCTCAGGACGCGTCCCGCCCCACCACGCGAGGTCCCTGCAGCCAGGCCTGTGTGTGCTCTCCACGTCTCCGCCCCGCTGTGTGCAGAGGGCCGGTGTGGCCGATTCTACAGCGGGGGCTGGCAGCGTACACCCCTGCACGCCCCTGTCGCTCTGTCCAGCAGCCAGCTTTGGGGGTACCCTGCCCTCCGTGGACCCAGGCTCACCCTGGCTGCCTTACGGGGACTCTGAGTGGGCCTGGGCTCCCACAGCCTGGGCAGCAGGACATCGCAGGGGACAGAGGACCTGGGCAGAGCGCTCAACCCTGGGCTCGGAACGAGACAAAGGAGGACGCCAGAGCTGCGCGGGGAGGTTCTGGAGCAGCCCTGCCTGCAGGAACGCACCGGGACGGGCGCCCCTTCTCGCCAGCTCCCTGGCCGGGCACAGTGTGTCGGCTCTCACAGATATGCAGGCCCACTAGGGCTTCACCGCAGAACAGACCCCGACGGGGACTGCACCCCAGAAGGGACCCTGCGACTGGGACAGAGAGAGCAGCACTTGCTGCTCTGCCAGCGTGGAAACTGGCGCCGGCTTTGTAGGAGTTCCTCGGATTTCTGTCCAAATCTGAAATGTGCTTACTCCTGATTTTAAATTCCAGTTCCAGAAACCCATCCTAAAAATTAATAGGACACTCATGCAAAGACGGATAAACAAAGACACTCACTGCAGTGTGCTCTGTAGTAGGAAAAAACCTCAACTCAACGATTTAACTCAGGAACGCAGGATTCACCCGTAAACACGGACACATCTGCACCGAACTCCGACCTCTCGCTGTGTCCCCGACTCCTAGAAGTGCCTGGCAGGGGCGCACGCGCCTTAGACGCCCATGGAAAGAGTGGAGGTGGCAGGGCCCATGGAGCTGGCAAGAAGGCAGGCGTGGGGCCCAGTGCGACACGCCACGGCAGCCAGGTGCACCGGGCTGGGGCGGAGGACACGCACTCGGGACCTCGCTCCATGCTGTCATGGGGTCAGTGTGACATTTGGCAGAGAGGCGGGTGCTATGTTCACGATATTTAATCCCCAGGAGAGAAGCCACTTCCCATGGGGACCCGGGCACAGGGGCTCAGGGAGGGGACAGTGGTGCACAGAAGGCCCGGGGAGGCGGCTCCGTGGCCTTAGCGCCCAGCTCCCCACACAGTGGACGGTGGGAGCGCAGTGTGTCTGTGCTCGAGTGACAGCGTGAGGCTGCACCTGGCTAGGGCCGCCTTCCCTGTCGCCCCGCTGCCTGACGTGCTGGTCACTCCCCTGCTGAGCTGACTGTGGGGCCGCGGCATCTCCCTTCCCGGGGGCCCACAGATGGCCGGACTCGGTCCCGCTGCCCCTTCGCAGTGGCCGCCGGCTGTGGGGTTTACCTGTGGCACCCACGCCTGATTTACCCAGGCCTCATCTGCAATGATGTGGGCTGGGCTTCCATGGTCACCTGCCCCCCAGCCCAGCTCTGAGCACCCCTCCCTGAATTCCCAGTTTCCCTGAAACCCAAGGCCGTCTGGGCAACAAGCGCTGGCCATCACCGTGTACCTCCGAGGGTGTGTGCCGGGTCCTGGCCACGGCATCCAAGCAGTGTGGGCTGTGGCCTCCTGAGCTGACCACAGCAGGCCTCTGGGCATGAGTCCCACACGTCAGCGACACTGGACAGCCACGCAGCCCAGTGGGCAAGGCGGAGCCCGTCACTCAGCGTGTCACAGAGATGACCGAGTCCTCAACTCTTCCAGGAGCCCAGGGCTGAACGTAAGGGACACGGAGGCTGAGGGTCAGACCTGAGAACCAGCGCACGGGGCGGCCCTGGCCCTGGCAGGCGGGCGTGGGGCTGCGTCTCACCTGGGCAACTGAGAGCCAGCTGGGGTCACAGCAAGGCCGGCCGCGGAGGGTAATTTCCAAAACATGTGGGGCGCTCGAGCGTCTGCGCTCCAGGCCGTGATTGGAAGCAGATGGGGAGGCGGAGAGGAGGGGAGGGTCCCCGCAGGAGACGGCCAGGGGCTGGGGGGGGCCGGCCCTGTCCTCGGCACCCTGGGGCGGAGCGGACGCGCGTGCTGGGGCTGGCACTGCGGCCTCCCGCCTGGCACTGAGCGCCGTTCCCGGCTGCAGGAGGCCTTGGAGGCGAACCCGAGCCAGGGCCGTGTGCGGGAAGCCGCTGATGTGGGCAAGGGGACAGCCCAGAGCTCGGCAGCCCCACGGCGCCCAGTCCCTGAGGGCACCAGCAAAGCTGTGGGGGTGACGCTCGGCCGGGCCGGCACCCGGCTGTACCACCCTCCCGTGTCCCCTCACGTCCTCCGCCCAGGGCCCCACGTCAGCGGGCGCTCAGGCCAAGGTCACCCGAGGGCGCTGGGAAGCGTGGGAAGGCGAGGAGCGGGGAGCGGGCTCCTCCCTGCACCCCATCGTGGCTGGGGAGGGGCTCCAGGAGGGGACCACGCCCTTGAGAGGGACCAAGCGCTGTGGCCGCCGCCAGCCAGGCTGCCCCAGGAGGGGTTGGGGGCTCCGACGATGCGCCCGCCTTTGTTTGGCCGTTTTTTGTTTTGTTTTGAGTTTTCAACAACCTCTGGCTGAGCAAAGCTGTCTCAGACCTTCAGCGGGTGTGACGACGGCTGCTGACTTGTCGCGGGACCAGACGGCCGGGACAGCAGAGCCACGGGCCACTGACTCACGAGGGGCGACCGCGCTCGCATCCCTGCGGCGCCAGACGCGCAGCCTCATCCCCCTGAGCCCCAGTGAGGGGCTCGGCCTGGGGACACCGCTCGCCTGCTGGTGCCTCAGAGCTGCAGCCCACTCACGGCTGAGTCTCCCCGGGTTCTGACGGGGAAGAAGCTTCCAGAACCACAATGGTGTCGCTTCCTGGCAGACACCTGAGGCCCAGGGCTAGGAAAGGTGGCACCGCCCGGCTGGCCGGCTGCTTAACCACCGTGCTCGCACGCGAAGAAACACGACTCGCGACAGTCCCGAGGGCCCTCAGCCTGGGCCCCCAGAGGGGCCACGCGCTCAGTGGGGTCACCCCTCTGTGGGTGCCGCGGGCCCCGGCATCCGCCACGTCTCGGGGTGGGCAGTGACCCCCTCGCTCCTGCACGGTACTCGCGGGCCAAAGGGTTTGGGCGGGAGGGGCGGCCTCTCCTGCCTGCCCAGAGCACGCGCCCACACCAGCCGTGGCCCTGGGGGAGAGAGGCGCGGGCCCTAGGTCGGGGGCTGGCCTCAGAGGCGCCTCTGTCCCAAGGCGGGGGCAGCACCTGGGGACGTGGGTGGTCATTGCTTCAAGCACACAAAACCCTGCTCCCCGGCCTGGGATTCACGGCGCTTCACAGACCAGCGCTCCCTCAGTGGACAGGCAGGCCGCACCAGAGCGCCTGGGACTCTGCTCACGTCCGACCCTTCCCGTCCCGGTGGCGCCGGGGATGGAACCCAGAGAGCACAGAACCGCCCTCGCGCGCCCTTAAACTTCACTGTGACCCTGGATCTCACTAGTTGTTCAGCTTGGCCTTGAATTTGCAGTCCTCCTGCTTCAGCCTCCTGCTGGAAGGATTACAGGTGTGACCCTGCACCTGGGTTTTTATCTTCCTTTAAATAGGTTTACGTGTAAGCACACATGTGAGTGCTGGAAAATCAAACCCGATGCACTGCTGTAGATTTTAAAAAGCCATTTTAAGATACGCTCTCCAAGCTGGTCGCGGAGAAGATCATAAACTCAATCCCAGCCTAGGCCACTTAGTGACTTAGTGAGGTCCTGGGTTCGAGTCCCATTACTTAAAAAGAAAGGCAAGCTGTTCCCTGCAGCCAGGCGTCGGGCAATGCGGTGCAGGTTAGACCGGTGTGCAGGTTCGCGGCAGGCCCAGGACCACACCGTGCGTGTGTCCCGGGGTGGGCCAAGCACCCGGGCCGCTCTTCTGGGGCGAACACCCTCCCCGCACACAGCCGACCCAACTGCGCAGCTCGGGGTGACAGGCAAACCCCGCCCAACGTCGTCTCCAAACACAGTGCAGCTCTAAGCAAGGACACGTCATCTATAAAACTCCTGGAAGCAAGCAGGGAACATTCTCCATGACCGCAGAGAGGGAAAGGTTTCCAGAGAGGATATGAGAAGCGGGAACCGTCACGACACGGGACGTCGGAAAGGCTGGCTCCCCACGAGAAGACGTCAAGGCCAGGGCAGCCCGGGGAGGGCGCGTGCCCGTGGCATCAGGGGCCCTCGGGCTCAGCGGGGACAGGGACACTGGGAAGGCCGAGCCCACGCACACCTCGGCGGGGACGCACAGGGCCAGCAGCCGCCAGGGGGACACGGGTGAAGCTGAACGTCGCTGCCCACAAGCATGGCAGCAGGGCCGGGACGCGCACGGGGAGAGCAGACGCTGTTCACCCCTAGCGCTGCAGCCCCGCCGCCGTGCCGTTGCGCTCGGGGCCTCTCCGGAGGGCAGGGAGACGGCTCCCACATGTGAGGGTCAAGTGGTCCAAGTAATTAACACGAGAGGCTCGCCGGGACGAGGCGAGGGGGAGCGGAGTGCACAGAGCGCAGTGCCCTCCCCGCCACAGTGTCCTGCCCGGGTCCGGTCTGCAAGGATCGGGAGGCCGGGTCAGGCCAGGGAGCAGCAGCAGTGGGACCAGGCCGCGGGCCCAAAGAATCTGAACCAGAGTCGAACCAAGCCGGACAGGAAGAGCGAAGGCCCTGCGCGTGCCCTGGCCTAACCCGGGGTGGGAACGTCCGTGGCACAAAGGCCCCTTCCCCCGTGAGGTCGGCGGGCGGCCCCCCAACCCCAGACCGGGCGGCCAGCTGCTGGGCTGTCCACGTGGCAGCGAGAGCCAGGCAGGGTCGGTGCTACCTGGGGAGACGTGACACGGCAGCCTCCAGGCCTTGTTTATCAGCGTGCAGGGTGCTGTGGGTGACTGTCCCCTAGCAGCAGTCACTGAGAGCTGCGCCTCACTTCCGAGGAGGCCGGAGGAGGAAGGGGACGGCTTTCTGGGTGTGCCAGAGTGACACTGACCTGACCAGGTGACTGTGGGGCTGAGTGCTGACCGGTGGCCCCAGTGCTGTCGCCAGGGTCAGTGGCTGCGTGCTGGCCTGGCCAGCGAGGGGTCAGGCAGGCGTGGAGGTTCCTGAGTGACACGCGGGTGATGTGATTCCCCGACTCATCAGGGTACATGGCACCACACTGAGATACTCGCGAAATTCCCCCTCGGCAGCCCTCGCGCAGCCTGAGACAGCTTTGGACGTTTGAGCGGGGATTGAGGTGACACCCGACAGCCAGGGCGCCCCTCCGGGCTAAGCCCCTTCAGAGTCGGCACATCACCACGGTCACGGTGCTCCGGACACTGAGGGCGCCATCGGGACCACGGGCCCTCAGCCTGGCGCTGGCTGGGGGCCGGGGCCCAGTGGAGAGCTGAGTCTCACCTCTTCACGGCGGCACTGCGCAGGACAGCAGCCCACACCCCCACAGCTCTCGGGACCCGGGGACCCTCTCAGCCCTCCAGGGAGGCCGTAGGCCCAGGGGCGCCAGCCGCACCCAGCCTGTCTCCTCAGGCAGCGACCACTCTGTGTTTCTGGCCAGTGGCCCCGGCGGCCAGGAGCCAGGTGCGGCAGGAGTAGGGGCACCCTGCACTGCTGGCGGGGTCCTCCCCGGGGCTGCAGTGATGGCAGCTGCTCGCCTGGCCGAGGCTCCCAGCTCCCCTCGGCCTCCCTGGCTCAGACTGGGGTGCGGCCCCAGGTCCCGCTAGCAGTGTGCTCCCAGGTGACACACAGCGGCCTGAAGTCCCCTGCCCTTCTGCTGCCGCCCGCCTCGGGGGCCGACGACCTCACTTGGGAACGGGGAACAAAGCTGGACACTGGAGTTAGTTTCTCAGCTGCCGTTTCTGTAAGGATCGGAGCAGGCGGGGCCGGGCGCCGGGGGCAGGCTGACGAGCTGAGCCCTGCAAGGTGGGCGAGGAGAGCTGGGGGCTGACGGGGGGCTCCCCGCGGGCGCCATCCTCACCACAGCCCTCCCGGCCCACTCGTCCCAGAGGGAGTGAATCCACACGCAAGGCTGAGCCCCCAGGGCCCAAGTCCCGCCCCCGCCAGCCTGGCCGGAGGGAGCCCTGGGCAGGACGGGCCCCAGGCCCCTGCCCGCCCCGCTCCTTGGACTTCCTCCCCACTTCCCAGGACCGGGCCGGGGAGCTGGTACCCCCCACCTAGCTGCCAGTGTGCGTCCCCTTCCTGGGGACAGCAGGGGCAGGGACGGGGCTGGGGACCGGCACGCTCTCCTTGATGTCCCGCCCGCACCTGCGCCCTCTCCGGGGGCCTCGCATGCAGGCCGCGGGCCGGCTCCGCACCGCGCATGGAGCGAGCAGCTCTGACGGAAACGGCCGGCTTAGGCTGCTTCCAGCAACCAGCTGGGACGGGAACGGAGAGGAGGGAAGGTGGACGGTCCCAGCAGAGCGCGGTGTCCCCCTCAGGACCCCTTGGCAACAGTGACAGACGGACGCACGCACACACGCACAGCTGGGATGGAGCCCCGGCCGCGCCTCGCCTCCGGCCTGGGACTGACCTTCCGCGCACATCCGCGCACTCAGGTCACACACGGGCGTCCACCACCCTCCCTCCCCAGGCGCGCGCGCCCCTCCTCCCGGGCGCAGAGAGGCGGAGCAGGGAGACCTGCCGGGGCCCTCGGCAGCCAACGATGTTAAGTTCGCGCAGGCCCGGAACACCGGGGAGCCTTGGCGGTGCCCTGCGGGGTCCGCAGGGATGCACTTGTGTGCAGATGGCTCTCAGCGCTTTTTAGAACGAGGGACTATAGGAATCCAAATGACCAGCACTCAGGAGGCTGAGGCAGGAGGATTGTTGAGAGTTTGAGACCAGCCTGGGCTACAAAGCGAGCTCAAGGCCAGCCTGAACTGCATAGCGAGACCCTGTCTCAAAAAGACAGGAAAAAAAAAAAAAAAGAATCCAAGCGAGGGCTTTGTGGACACAGACGAGCTTGCGCCGCTGCCTGAGCCGTGACGGTTCTGGGAACCGAGGGACGCGGGGCGCCACCAAGCCCTTCACCAAGTCACCACCCACGCCGCAGGCACGTGTCTCGGACGGAGAGACCCGAGGTCCCAGCACCCGCGTGGGAGGCCGGCTGCCGACCGAGTCCTAAGGAAGGTGCCAGTGCCACCCAGCAGTGAGGGCTGTCACCCGTCCATGGCAAGGTGAGTTTGCAGATGACCCTGCAGCTCGGATGGGTATGAAGGCCGAGTGACCAAATTACAGAGAAAAAGGGAGGCCGGGGCTCAGGTCTCCTTCCAGTCCGGGGGTGGGAGGAGCACGGCAAATGGCGCCTGCAGCGGCCCGCCGCGTCTCCCCGGAAGCCTCACCTGGTGTATCTCACTGTCGTCTCTGTGGCCTGGGCCGCGTGACCAGCCTCAGCGGCGAGGGAGCCAGCAGCCCCAGCAAACGAGGGCCAGCGCAGGAAGAAGGAGTCGTTGTGCCCCACAGGGCTGGAACCTTGCTGACGACAGCAGGGCAGCGTTTTTGACTTGGGGCGGGCAAAGGATGGGGGCGACAGGACACTGCATAGCTCTGACAGGAATGCCTTCAGGACCGGGTCACTGAGAGGTCTCAGGCAGAGATCTTGCTGCCACAGAACCAACACCTGGAAGCACAAAGTAGATGCCACAACACAGGAAGTAGATGCCACGACACAGGAAGTAGATGCCATGACACAGGAAGTAGATGCCATGACACAGGAAGTAGGTGCCACGATACTACCTGGAATAACAACCACTATCCATCAAATTATAGGAGTCCCGTTCCCAGAGTTCCCTGCTTTCCGCCACTCAGTCTCTCCGCAGACACCCCCTCCAGGTGAGCACTTTCTGTCCATTGACAGATGGGCCACGAAATCACAGCAGAGTCATGGCCCTGGCACTTGGGAGTGTCCTAAGCCACATCAGTGGACCATAGGGCCCCAGCCGTGCTTGGGGCCCAGCAAGAACTCTGCTCATGCCAGAGTCTTTCCATGCTCCAGGGAAGCCAAACGCCAGACCACACACAGCAGACTTTCATCTCCCTCCCCGCACACCGCGCCCGTGGGTATGGGTGGCCTGGACACGGGCACAGACGTCCACCGCAGTGCCTCTGCCGCACCCCACAGGGACAGCCCGGCGACCCTCTGCGGGCAGGACAGCCCTGTAGTGTGGTCAGCTGCACCGCCCGGCCTGCGAGCCGCTTTCCACAAAAAACCTAAGCCCCGGGACGGCAGACTTGCCTGGGCCCACAGGAAGCACACAGTCATGTCAAGGAGGAGCCCCTGACTTCAGACCCAGGTTCCTGAACCCCCAGTTGCAGCCCCTTGGTGCACAGAGCAGCCTGGACCCCCAGCCACGGCTTCTGACCTGGCCACGTTACTACCCCTTCACTCCCTTCCCCTGCGGTGTAGACGAGGCTGAGGGGGATGCAAGCTGTAACCTGGGTGCTCACCCAGGAGCCCTTGGGTGCAGTTAGCACTTGCTTGGGCCACCTGTACGTGCCGTGGCCCGGGGTAAAGCCTGGGCAAGCAGACAAGGGAACTGGGCATGGACACCCAGTGTGGTACCGCCAGAGGAGCCCAGACTCCCGGCCGGGACCGGGACCTGGACCCCAAGGGCAGCTGTGGGGCAGAGGGGCCAAGGCCGGCCCCAGCCCTGGGGGCTCAGGAACCGTGCCTTGCGTGGTCCTAGTGAGGGGGCCAAGGCTGCAGCACCCTTGGCCAGGCAGAGCTGCCTGCTCCCGACACAGCAGCAGCGACGTCCTGACAACAGCAGGCACCGGCCTGCTCCACTGCCACCCAGGGGACCCCACGCCATCCTCAGCCCCAGCCCAGCTCGCCCCGTGGTCCGTGTGGGTGGTGGGAGGTGGTGGTCGAGCTGAGCTCACTGTACTGTGGGGCACGGAGGCCACCAGGGTGGGCTGCTTCCCCCCTCGCCCACCACACGGGACAAGGGAAGCTGCCCGCCCAGCCCGCCCCACCCCGGGGCCGGCAAGCGGGGGAGCCTGTGGGGGCAGAGGCGGTGGGTGACGTGTGGGCGACATCAGAGGAAAAGGGCCCCAGGTCAGGGCAGGTCTGATGGGAAGGCCTTCTCTCCCTCCCCTCTTCCTCTTTCCTTGTTTGCGGGGCCGGGGTGGGGGGGTCTGAGCCCCACCTCCAACTCGTTTCAGTTTTCATTTTGAGACATTCTCTCGCTGACTTGCCCAGGTGGACATGAACTTGTGCTCCTCCTGCCTCAGCCCCCAAGCGAGGGCACTGCAGGCCTGACCCGCCGCGTCCAGTTCTGAGTCAGCCGGGTCTGGCGCTGCGAGCAGGACTCCCTGTGTTCCAGGGCTAGAAGTCTTTTCTCTGGCTCCCTCAGTTTTTCATTTTCGGAGTTTTGTTGTTGTTGTTGTTACCGTTGTTAAACAGTTTTCATCTCTTGATGGGACTTGCTTGTTTGTCTGTTTGTCTGTTAGTGACAGGGTCCCACTATGTAGTTCAGGCTGAACTTGAACTCACTATTTAGCCCAAACTGGCCTCAAACTCTTGGTGATCCTCCTGCCTCAGTCTCCTGAGGGATTACAACCATGTACCACCACATCCAGCTCTGTTTTTCTTTTGAGGCGGCAGTGCAGGCTCTTTAATAAAGCTAGGATATATGTGCCTTTGGAGCAGCTAAACCATAGATAGATAGATAGATAGATAGATAAAGGGAACCTCTGATCTTTCAAGATAAATGTATTAGGAGGTTGCAAAGTAATAAAGGAGATAAATAAGATGATGAGGGAAAGTTCTAGAAGGGAGGAGTGCGGCTCCTCCCCCGTGCTGATTCTCAGGGAGGAGGACCCTGGGAGGCTCGCCCTGCCTCAAGCATTAATTCTGAACAGAGAAGGAAGCGGAGTGGAGAGCCCGAGGCCCTCTGCAGCGCTGGCCAGGCAGGCGGGACAGGAGGCCACCTCACACTGGCACCAGCCCCACAGACCCAGGGGCACGGCCCCTGTGCGGCCCTCCCCGAGGTGGCTGGCCTGACACAGGACTTGGCCTGGCCCCGGGGATACTCTCGGGCCCTGGTGTGCACCCCAACACCACCCAGGGCAGGGGTCTCCCCGGGACTGAGCACAGCGGCAGGGACGGGGTTGCCGAGCTGGGGGTCCACGTCACGCCACTCAGCATGGCACGGTGACCGTGCTCTTGGCGGCCCAGCCTGGACTTCCGGGTGACACTGGGGCCTCGGGAGAGCAGCCAGACTCAGGTCCACGCCCCGGGCCTTCACTGACAAACGCCAGCAGTGTGAGGGCTCGGGGCACAGCGGACGGGCACCCCCAGGAATGAGCCGAGAACGCGCATCGAGTGGCGGCCTCTCAGCCAGGGTCTCCGAGGCCCCAGCTTCCTGGCCAGGCGCCCCGCCCAGCACGCCCACCCCAGGGGCAGGTTCTTGGGGTCTGTGAGGGTCCAAGCCCACCCCGCAAACCTCCGGGAGGCGGGACGACCAGGCTGTCCCCAGGCAGGGCAGCAACTGGCAGGCGCCTGACCTCTCTCCTGTGCCCAACCCCAGATGCCCACATCCTCCCCGCCTGCCCGCAGTGAGTCCCCCGTCCCCACCCGCGCCAGGTCACAGCAGGCGGGAGAGGAGGAAGAGGGTGGAGACTGCACCCAGCATGGTCGGGGGGGACCAGGGTGCGGGAGGGCGCTCTGGGAGGTGGCACCCACAGCCTCGCCAAGCAGAAAGCGCGGGTCAGAGGTAAGCAGCGTACTGTATGCGTCCCTTGAGCTGCACACACCTTGCTCCATGCACACCTTGGGGAGCACTAGAAACTGCCATGCCTTACTCTGTGCACCTGAGCAAGGGGGACACTAGAAACAGCCAGCCCCGGCACTGCAAGGAGGGCTACTCTGGTGACCTTGGGCGATCCACCCTCAGAGCTGAAGCACCCTGGAATCGGAGGCAGGAGCTGCACGGAACATACAAACCGAACGGCTGCCCAGCCCCGGGCAGGGAGGAGCAGGGGTCCCGGGGAGTCTGTGACACCGGTCAGGCCAGGCTTGCGTACCCCGAGGACCAGAGCTGTGAGTCCTGCACCCCGCAGCCGCCGCCTTATGACCTGATGGGCAGGAGGGGACAGGGCCCAGGACACTGACGGGAGGCAGCACCCACATCCACCCGAGGGTGGGTTTCTCGGCCCTCACAGCTTAGCTGAGCAGGAGCTGTGGGGACACTGACACCACGTGTCTCAATGCAGGACATGCTGACCACTGGCGGGACGCACAGACGGAGCCGCAAGCGCTCTCAGCCCACAGCGCTGGGCGAGGCCTCCCACCGCGACACCCACCCTTCTGCCACTGCCTGGGCCCCGCACCCACACCTCCGCGGGGCACTCGGGGAGGGACGTGGCTTCCGAGAGCCTCTTCCGTTTTTCCTGCCCGCCCCGTTGCCTTGAGCCTTGCTCGAGTCCCCCCAGTTCTCGTGAACAAGCCGGGGTCGCCATCCCGCTTGGCCCAGGCCACCCAGCCAGACCTCCGGGCAGGCAATTCCCGCTCCGGCCCACCGGCTGCCTTCCCAGGGAGTGTCAGGAAGCTCGCGCTCGGAGACCGAGACTGTCACTTTCCTTACAGCTGACTTTGTAATGGGAAACAGACTCGCCCTGAGGACCACGGAGCCCGCTCTGGAATGTGTCCAAGCCGAGGGTCCTGATGAGACCGGAACTGACAAGCATCAGAAAGCCCGCCCGCCATCGGTAGCGCGTGCCTGGGATAAATCCTGTACGACCGCAGGCGTCTGTCCCAAACGCCATCTGCCTCTGGCGGGTCCGGGTACCCAGTTCTCCCGCCTCCCTGCTTCATCAAAAAAGCCACCAACAGTCGCACATTTAACAAAACGTAGAGCTGCTTGGGTTTGTCTGCGTCTCGCCCCAGCCCGGGACCCAGAGATAAGCCTGGCACCTGGAGCCCATCACCAAGAGGGAAGGGGAAGCACGCAATGGGCCGGGTGCTGGCGCGGGGCCGCCCGCGCTCCAGATCGAGGATGCGGACCGACTCCCAGCCGCGCCACCGCGCCACCCAAGCCCCTGCCTGCGGTCCACACCCGGGGTTTCCAGCAGGAAAACAAAGCGCTTTGTTTTGAAGACGTCTCCAGATCGCCCTTCCACATGACTGTCTTGTGAGTCTGAATGGAGTAATAATAAAAACAGATCGGCCGCCAGCACCAAACCCAAGCTCTCAGCTGAGCGGCCTGTGGGGACCCCGAGCCGAGCCCGCGGCCACGGCGCAGCACTTACCGGTCCCCGGGGAGTGGCGAGGGACAGCGGAGCTGGAGTCCCGGCTTGGAGCCCCAGGTGCCCGCGGCCGCGGCTCCTCTGGCTCCCTGCTCGCTGGCTCTCAGCTGGGAGGTTTCAAGTTCCAGACAGCCTGGGATTCCCTCTCCTCGCACGCACTTAACCCTGCCCTGCCTGGAGAGCAGGGCTGCGGCCCAGGCCCCGCCACACGCTCCCTGCTGCTCCTGCGTGACACCGCTGGGCTGGATGCTAGGAGGGCACAGGGCGCGGGGCTCGGGGCTTCCTAAAACCCTGGCTCCAACCCTGCCTGGGTGGCGGGGGGCGCACCTGCCATAGGGCACTGCGCATGTCCTCTCGGGGAGACCAGCCCTCCGCAGGGTCCCTGGAGAGGTGTGCGCTCAGCCCCCAGCGGGGCTCAGGGGTGGGGGTGCTGCAGGGGTTCCGGGCAGCTCCACAGCTCCCGGCGGGACTCAGCCAATCTCACAAAGCTTCCGTTTCCTCAGTTTTAAAATAATCCACGTCAGCCAGCTGTCACGGCACACGCCCGTAATCCCGGCACTGGAGCGGCTGAGGCAGGAGGACAGCCGGGGCGACAGAGCGACCCTGTCTCAGAAAAACAACACACCAATGATATTAATGGCACGCACCCACCCCAACCAAGGGGCAGGCACTCGGGACGCCTGCTTCCCGTGGAACACGGCGGCGTCACAGTCCGTGTCCCACTTCCTGAGTCCCTTATGTCCCTGAGTCACATCTTCAGCTCCCACGGAAACTGAGTCACAGCACAGCGTATCCCACAGACCGCTCCTGAGCGTCTGCCACATTGGGTACCAGGGGACCCGAGGGCGGCCGTGGGAAGAGGCGACGCATCGCTCCGACGGCAGAGGCATGACTGCGGCTTCCTCCTGCTTCTCTGCGGCTCTGAACTTTGACCTTGTGCGCAGTCTGGGCACACACACCTGAAAACAAGACCGCCCATGGTCTCTCTCCTCTCTCCGTCCGCCCTTCCCCGTCCCCACCCGCCAGCTGTCTCCGGGATGTCCTGGTCACGGCTGCAGCTGCCGGGGCACCTCTAGAAATTGACCCTGTGCCACAGTCAGGGACATGGACCTGCGGGTCACCCTGGCCCTGGGGAGAAGACCTTGGGCGCAGGGCCCCCATCCAGTCCTCACCCCCAGCAACACCAGGGCCCTGGGCTCAGGGGTGCGCAAGGCCTGGGTAACAGGACGCGCGGCCCGGACATGGCCTCGGGTCCTTCCCTTCCTGCTCTGCAGTTCCGAGGAAGTTCAGTCCACAGGAAATTCACCTTTAGAAGCCTAACGCAGGGGCGTCTGTACAAACTGCGCAGTCCCCCCGCCCCCGTAGAGGCCCAGAGCCTCGCCCCCCAGGGGCCCTGCAGGCCGGCCACCAGCCGGCTCCTGTCCCGGGAGGGAACTGCGCAGCCCGGCCTCTGCGGCCGCACACATCAATACCGTGTCCCCTGCAGCTGTGGGTGCCGCTCTGTGGCCGGACCCCGGGCACCCGGGCTGCTCTGCCGGTCTTCGTCAGTCTCCTCACTGCTGGGACCAACACCCCACAGCCCGGTCCTGAAGGAAGAGCGGTTCCCCTCGGCCTCAGCCATTCCTGGGCTGAGACCCAGAACCGGCCGGCACAGGAAGCAGAGGGGCTGCGGGGACGGGGCCACACCTCCGGGACCCCCAAGTCCAGCCCTGCTGCAGCCCCGACGCTGAGCACACAAGGTTCGGCACTCGGGCCCTAAACCAGCGCAGACCTTGGAGCCGCGCAGCCGCCCGCTGTGCCCCGCCGGCCTGGTCCGGCCCCGCCACGCCCCAAAGGGTCCTGGTGGCCCAGCGTTTCTGTCTGTGACTCCCCCAGAACTCTCCCACCACGCCACCCCTCGGTCCTGTCCCCGGGGGAAAGGGGGTCGCTGAGCCTGTGCGGGAGGGGCTGGCAGCAGGGAGACACCGCCCCCAGGGCGAGGCTGACCCCAGCTCAGCGTCCTGCGCAGCTGTGCAGTGGGGGCGCCTTCTCACCCGTGGGCACCAGGCGTTTCTGACGTTCGTGCAGAGATGGCCACAAGACACAGAAGTGGCTTCTTAAGCCAGGGACACAGGGTTCTACAGGAACTGGGGAGCTCACACCTTTGGGCGAGGAGGGAACTCTACCCACTTATCACAAAAAGGGGGGTAGTGGCAGCCAAGCATAGGGGCGCACACCTGATATCCCAGCACTCTGGGAAGCTGAGGCAGGAGGACGGAAGGTCTGAGCCCAGCCCTAGCAATTTATTGACTAGCGAAACCCTGTTTTGAAATTAAAAAATGAAACGTGTGGGGAGGGAGCTCAGTGCAAAGGCTCCAGGGTTCGAACCCCAGTAGTGCAGGAAAGCGGGGGTGACCAAGGGGTGGCAAGGGCCACTGAGGAGGAGATGGGAGGAAGGCGGGCGGCCTTTCTCCAGGGCTCCCTGCCTGCCGAACCACAAGCCCCCCAGTGCTGCCCTCTAGATGGGACCGGACAGGGCTGCATCCGGAGGCGGGACCTGCAGCAGCCCTTGGTGGTGACAGTGGCCCACGGTGACCACAAGGCCACTTCTCCTCTGTCCCTAGGGTGGAAGTCGGAGGTGGGACAGGGACTCTGGACCACACCTACTTTGGGGCAGGTTAGAGATTTCTCAGCAGGATCCCAAAGTTTCGGCAGAAGAAACCAGTGCCCGTGAGTCCCACACCTCCAGCGAGTTCCCGCTGCGGGAAGGACGCACACGGCCCAGACACAGCCGTGTCTCCCGGCCCTGCAGCCTGGAAGTGCCGTGGCCCTGGGAGGCCCTCCTGCCCCTGCAGTTGCCAGCGGCCCAGGCGTCCTGGGCTCAAGGCCACCTCCCTGCAGCACCGCCTCCCTCCTCACATGGCCCCGAGGCTCTGTCCGTCCTCTTCCCATGAGGGCCACCCGACTCCAACATGGCTGTCCTTACCTGGGTCCCAGCTGGGAGGACCTGGCCTCCTGCAGGGAGTTAGCAGGGTCCAGCGGGTGCCCACCCAGTTGGCTGGGGTCCCAGCAGGACCTAGAGAGCCGGAGCCCCAGGGGTGAGGTCCCCTGTGTTCCACTCTGCAGTCTCCTGCCCCCACCCTCTGCCACTCTGGGCAGCGACCCTGCGCTGGGCCCTGGGGCTCTTTTCAGCCCACTCCAGGTGCAGTCCTCCACCCCCGGCTGGGGCTTCCTCGTGTGTCCCCTCCACCTCCTGCATTTGGCGGGCATCGGCCCGCACAGGAGCGTGTGGCAGCGATGTCCACTGTGCGGGCCTGTGTGTGAGCCCTGGCTGCTGCCCGCACCCGGCCGGCTGTGCTCTCCACCTGGGCGAGTGGCCAAGCTGGCCCTGTGTCCTCAAATCCCTGACCACTGTGTCTCGGCCCAGCCTGCAGGGGGAGTCTGCCCAGGAAGGGCCACAGTGTCCGAGCAGGACCTGAGGATAGGTGTCCATAGCACCCCAGCACTCATAGGGGACCCCGAGCTATCCGTTTGGATAGCAACACGTGGACAGAGTGCCCGTGTGCCAGGTCTCGCGACCTCACCTGCCTGGCCCCTCCCCACCCCACCAGGGAGATGGACGGTGCCTCATGGCAGAAGGCCAGCCCCCCCTCTTGGGGGCAGGGGATTTGGTGCCCCCCAACTCTTGCTCTCGGACTCCTGACCCTGCCCCCTCCCCAGCTGTAACAGCCACAGATGCCCTCAGACACTGGCCACTGTCCTCGGTGCGAGCAGTCTCCCCGGCCCTGGTTGATAACCATGGGGCCCCTGAGCACGCCCAGGGCAAGGGCCAGTCCTGTCCTTGCGTGATCAGCTGCTGACTCCAGTGCCGTGGCTGGTGACAAAAAGACAGCAGAACACTGGTGGGCGGGGCCTGGGAGGAGGGCGCCATGGGATGGGCGCTGGGCTGGCCTCGGCTGGGGGCGGGCCCGGATGAAGTGAGTGCCCCGGGACCAGGCTCATCTGCACACGGGCTCACGCCTCGGGCCTGCAGCCAGGCGAAGCCTGCGACGCCCACTGCGCTGAGCTCATTTCCGGAAGCCCCTGAAATAGGAGGCAGGAGCCTGGGGACCCCTGGAGCAGCCCAGCCTCCAGGCCCACGCAGGAGGCTCACCCAGCAGGAGCGCCCTCCTGGCCAGAGGAGGGGGAGCCTGGGCCTGCAGCCTGCGCCCACTCGGCTGGCCACAGGCCAGCGGGCTGTGTGGTCACAGCCGGAGGTCCTCGCAGGGTGGCCAAAGTGGGCCCTGGGGGAGCTCTGCATCCTGAAGCCCGGCCGGCCGAGCAGGGGAGGACACAGCAATGGGCAGCCCGGGGTGGGTCAGCAACAGAGAAGCCAGCGGGGCAGGCGGGTGCGGGCAGGTGGGTGTGGCCGGGGCCCCAGGGCTCGGCGGGGAAGAGAGCACATTCCATTACCAGGGCAGTGCCCTGCTCCTGGGGCTCGGGGCTCACAACCCCCCAGCTTGGGGAACTGGGATGACTGTCACTTAGACCAGGCTCAGTGGCCAGCAGGGACCAAGGGCCATCCAACAAGAGACGCGCTCACAGTCAGCCCCGGGCCTGGCGCCAGCACCCGCTCGTCCTCCCTTTGGTCCCTCAGGCCTGGGCTCCCAGAACCTCCGTCTCGGAACTCAGACTGGTTCCAGCCCTGGACAAGCCCAGGTCCACAGCACCACTGATGAAGCCGGGGGCTGCTCTCCAAGGCGAGGCACCGCTGGGGCTCTGAGGGCAGCCGGGGTCCCCACGGAGCGCATCAGCATCGTGGTACAGGAATCTTGTGGGAGGAGCTGTCCCCTGCCCAGGATGGGAGCAGCGGCCTCTGCCAGGGCGACGGGCCCACCACGTGACTCCCCACAGCTGACCCTCAGTCCCAGCCACCACTGCTCTGGGACAGGGACAGGGGAAAAGGCCGAGGGGCGGGGGAGGAGGCTGCCGTCCTGAGCAGGTGACGCTGCTCTGCCCTGAGCCAGTTCTGCTCACACCCACTGCGTCCCCGCCGGTCCAGTTGCAGGGAGAAAGTGGACACGGGGGTCGTGTGCCACAGGGCCCAGACCCCGCCGGAATGTTCGGAAAGGAAACGGCTCCGGGGGCCGCACCATGCACCCAGAGCCCGCAGCCAGGGCCTCCTGGGCTCCCGCCCCACTTCCTGCGGCAGTGGAAAACATCTCAGTCCCTCGAGCTGCAGGACACCCCTCCCTCCACGAGGGCCACACACCGGCCCCTCTCACAGTCGCTGAGGACGCGCAGCCTTGGGGGCCAAGCAGCACCGACGAAACAGCCCCCTCGGCTGCAGGCTGGCCCTGCACCTGTGCCGGGCCGCAGCGGCCATCCTGAGCGCAGACCTGCCGGGCCGGGGGAGGGAGGCTGAGGAGCTGCAGCCTGCGCCTCTTTCCTCCGAGGGTCATGGTCCTCGGCCACGCTGGGGCCAGCGCGTGTGCAGAAACACCTCAGGAGCCGAGGCACCCCCAAGGCAGGGCTGATGCCTGGAGCGCGGGTTGGCTGATGGGGACACTGGCCGTGGGCACGGCACCGGGAGGTGGCAGTGCTGGGTGATCACACCTGAGAAGGCTGACCTCCCCGTGCCTGCGTCTCCAGAGGTTCCCGGGGGAGGGCTTAGGCAGCACTGCTCCCGAGGCCACCTGGGGAGGCTCAGCCCTGTCCCTGGCTCTGACAAGGCAAAGGGACAGCGGGGGACCCGCACATTCCAGGGGGCTAGGCTTGCCATCTGCCCTGGGGAGAAAGCGGCCGGAGATTACCCGAAGCCAGGGTACCCCCGGTTAGCAGGGCATGGCCTGGGGGGCGTGGTACCTGGGAAACACAGTCTGAACCACCAGGCCGCGCAGCCAGGTTGCCATGGCTGCACCCGTAGTGGACGTGGGATGCCCACCGGCCAGGGCTGCTGTGTGTTCCCATCCCCGGGGCGGTGACCACGCAGCCACACGGGGCCCACGACGCACACAGACTGTGCGAGCAGGCGGGCCGCTCCGCGGCGGGCCCTCGGCAGGGGAGAGGTGCACAGCGCAGCTGCAGCCGGGGAGATTCCTTTCCCACCAGCCGGATGACGGCTTAGGCTTCCGTGAGAAGCCCCCTCCGCAGGCCCTGGGGTTCCGGTCCGGGTCCGCCCACGGCAGCACCTTGGTCTACCTCACTGCGTCTGCAGGAGGTCGGGCATCTGCAGGCAGGGCGGGCGTCTGCGGTCACTGGCCAGAGTCCTGTGGTGACCCCGAGAGCCCCGGCCAGGTCCCGGGGCAGACTGCCGAACGCTGGGTGCTGGCTGGGCAGCCCGGAGTGGCGTGCACTCGCTCCTCGTTCCCTCCCCTCCCGACAGCTTTGCTGGAGGGTGACGCTGTCCTGTCACAAAGCGGGGAGCGCAGTGTGTCCTGCTTCCCATGAGACTAACGCAGGAACAGACCTGAGGCCTGGGGGTGAGGTCCCGGTGTGCCCCCGGGCCGGGGGGGGCGCTCCGCAGGGCAGTGAGACTTGGGCTGGGCATGCACCCCCCCAAGGCGCCCTCGGTGCGGGACAGGTGAGCCGGAATGGTGGCCGCATGGCCTCCGAGCCTTGCCGGTGTCCCCCGGCTGGGCAGAAGCGCCTGCCTTGCGGCCGGGCGGTGCGGGGTCCTCAGCTCAGCTCGGTTCGGCTGCTATGTGTGGGGCTGTTCACGCGGCTGTTTTTGTCGTCGTCACCCCTAGACCTCGGCGCTTCCTGGCCTCAGACATAGGGCGGTGATCACTGGTCCCGAGCAGTCTGTGACCTGTGGATGCCCACAAGGCAGCAGCACGCAGGGCTGAGCAGGAGCCGACACCTGGCTCAGGGCCAAGGCCTCGAGGCAGTGGCACTAACGCCCTCCAGCACGGGGACAGCCCATGACAGCCAAGGGCGGAGCTGGGGCGCGGGGCCAGGAGTGGTGCCCCGGGGCAGGGTGAACCCAGACCTGCCCCTCCTCTCACAGCAGATGACACGGGGCCCCCACCCAGGGCCTGTGGTAGGGCACGCAGAGACTGCTGGGTGACCTCGGGATGACAGTGAGTGCCACGGATTTTATCAGGAGGGCGCACGGTTCCACGTGCATCTCTCAAGCCTGTCACCCTGCTCGCTGTAGCCCAGAGCTCAAGGCCAGGACAGCGTCTCTCCATGGCCTGCTGGGCAGTGCTGCTCCCGACTCTCGTCTGGCTGCTGGCAGGCCCATCCATCATCTCGTGGCTGCTGGAATCTGACGGCCTCAGATAAAACCCGGCAGGGACGGGTACTGGCAAGTCATCATCCGCCTGAGTCCTCCTGGGGACGGGGACAGCGAAGACCGAGTCAGACTCGGGGACCAGAGGGAGGTGGGCGGCCACCGCAGTCCAGCACCATGCCCAGTGGCAGACTGTGACATCCGTGCATTCCTCAGTTCCCATCAGCCGTTGACTGCCCATCTGACCTGAGGCCAGCGAGGCCAGGGCGGGGAGAGTGCAGGGCGGGAAGGTGGGCAAGGTGGGGAGGGCCATGGCCTTTAGTAGGAGTGAGTAGGGTAGGGGCGAGGTGGTGGGGTGGGGACGGGAACAGACCACTAGGGAGAAGGGGTGCCCACGCCTTGCGGTCCAGCAGGCAAAACACAGCCAGTGGGCACCGCCCCCAGCCAGCTTGGGGGTGCAGGCAGGCCAAGGTCTGGGGCTCGGTCTGGTGAGCACTGGAGGTGGGTGTGGGTGCTGAGGGTGCGCCTGTGGGAGGCTGAGGCGGGAGGAGGGCACCCTGGGTCAGTGCCGGAACTCCCCACTAGCGCCTCGGGCCTTCGACTGCGTTTGTCTCCTGACGCTTCTCGGTACCTTTTACGAATATTCTAGTGATGGCTTTTCGCGACTTCACTCCCCAACGACTGCCGATGGCGCAGAGAGATGCAGCGACACCTTACACACCCATTTTCACACCCCGAACCCCGCTGCGGTCTCTCGATGTGACTTAACCTTTGGGGCCGGTTTGGATGCCATCTTTGGAAGCCATCTGGCACTTTCTGGAATTGTCTGCAAACCATGAGTCCTGTCCTCCCTTCCTGTGCCAGATCCTGTGCAGAGGGGACGTGCCCACCTATCCCTGCCCCCAGGGAGGTATGCACCGTGCGCTGCAGGCTTGGAGCCCCGGACTTCCGGGCTGCTCTTCCCGACACCCTGCACGGAGGCTGGCTCTCGTCAAATGCTGCCCTGGCAGTGCGGATGACGCTGACCTGTCAGTGTGCTGTCACCCTCAAAGGCGCCTGCTGGTCCCACCAAGGTGATCATGATGAAAATTCGAGGGGTCGGGTCATCACACTAGTTAATTTATTATAACCACTTGTGATGCTCAGCAAGGCTGCTGGCGGCAAAACAAGCAGAGCGCCTGGCCTTCCTCCCAGCGACCCAGCCCGCCAGGGGCGTGGGCTGCGTGCTGTGGGATTTGATGTGCCGACGTTCCCGTCTGAATTTCCCGTAAGACTGCTGTGATTTTCTCCCTACAAGCTCAGGCCTTGCGGTCAACGAGGGGCCGATCCCTAGGATGAGTCGGGGTGTCCCATCCCTCACTTCCTGGAGGTTCGTGGACTGAAGGGACGATTTCTTCTTCGAGTGGCGGAGGGAACGTGCTTCATCCTGGGCGTCTCCCGCCACGCCAGCTCCTCTCCGGTCACTGCTGGGACACGGGCAGTCTGCTGGCGGACCCGGAACTGGCTCTTGGTTCTGAGCGCCTGCCGCGGAGCTGCGGAAGCCCACAGGGTGCTCTCAGAGGCCGCCAGCTCTCCGCTGCATCTGTGGGGCCAGCTCCACACCGGCCGCCCGGGACCGCGTGCACGGTCTGCTGTGGCTGGAGGTCCTCTGCTGCGTCCTTGTTTGCAGGACGAGTGCTGCTTGCTGGGTGCTGTATTTGCTACACTGCTCATGGATGTTGTCCGATATTATCTCCCTCCCACGAGGATCAGCGCTTTCTACCAGGCATTGAGGGCCGCGGTCAGCTGGGGGGCAGCCCTGAGGCACCCCGCTCACAGCAAAGGGGCCCACAGGGCCTCCTCCCCCTGCCCTGGGTTGCAAGGCTGTGAGAGGTGCCCAGCGGCCACCAGCCGGGCTGCGGCCCTGATGCCCCAGCACGCTCACCTGGCCCAGCCTCATGCGGCTGCTGCCCTTGGGGTGCTTCCAACACCCTTAAAACTGAGGGATGCCCCAGATCCAGACGCGGTGTGCCACCCCTCTGCTGCGGCTGCATTCTCCGTGGTCTTCCACCATCTGTGAGGTGGCACCGGTGTGACCCTGCTCCTGCCTGCCATGCTGGTCTGCAGCACCCTCGGGCTGCAGGGCCCGGTGCCCTCAGCAACACCACACCAGCTTTTACTGCTCCTGGTGAGTGGGGACCAAGATCCCCATGGCGACGGCTGGGCGACAGCTCAAGACTCGGGCAGCCCCGGTCGGTTCCTCCCCGTGCCTCTTCGCCCGGCTTCCCCCGGCAGCTTCCGGGGTGCCACGCTGCCCGCTGGTCCCTCTCAGCTGAGGACGAGGTACCTACCAAGGCTTCTCCTTCTGCACCTGGGTTTTCTCGTCTCTTCGGGCGGTGTCTTTGGGGGAAAGGAAACCCGGTCTCCGCCTCAACACTGAGCGCCCGGAGTGAGACACCTGCGCCAGGCTGCCGGCACCGCTGGGTCACTGCAGCCCCACAGGAAGTCTCCTTCTGCTCCTCGCTTGTTAACAGGTCTCTTAATCCTGAATAGGTGTTGAATGTCACAAATTATTTTTTGCATCTCTTAAGAGAACCATAGGGTTTTGTTAGTGTGGCGAGGTTCGCTGACTGATTTCTTCAGTTTTACACCAATCTTGCGTTCCTGGACCTATCCCGACCCGGTCATACCACTGTCTAGTACAGTGATGGCCAACTTTTTAGAGACCGAGCGTCCAAACTGCAACCCAGACCCCATTTCTTTATCACAAAGAGCCAGCACTGCAATTAAACCTGAATGCTTGGCTGCTGGGCGAGCCGGGTGCCTCGGCTTGTGAGCCGACGCAGGGCTGCTGGGTGCCCACCGTGGCACTCGTGCCATAGGCTCGCCACCACTTCCATCGCTTTCTCTCCTTCGCTCTTCTCCCCGCCTCCTCTCGGGGAACGTCCCGCCAGGCTGTGGGGGAGCACGCCGGGAAATGAGCACTGTCCTTTCCTACTACACATTTGGAAGCACTCACCAGGGAGGGGACCCGAGTTACAGATAAGACTCCACAAAGACAGGCCCGCTAAGATGTTCTCCTCCTTCCTGAAGCCAGCCGGGGGCAGTGTTTCCTCCCGCCCTCCCAGCTCTGGTAGTCACTCTACTGCGGTCGGCTGGCCCTTGCTGGACTGGTTGTCCCACGGCATGGTCAAGTGTGTTCATCTTTTCCAAGAACCAACTGCTAGACGTTCCCGGGAAGTCTCTGGTGCCCAGGGGTGGGGAGCGTGGAAGGTGGGCGGATTAGGCTGTGCGAATGTGGATTTAGGGGGCGATGCTGGGATGAGGGTGTGGCTAATGGAGCCCACCTGGGTGCGGTGTGCACGGCCTGGACGGGAGTGGAGGGAGAGGGAAGGCGGGCGCCTGCCGTCCTCAGCCTGAGCTGCGGCAGACTGCTTCTCCCCGGCCCCTCCGCCTCCGAGCCCGCCGGCTATGGAACCTCTGCGAACTGAACTGTGTGAGCTGAAATAAATCCTTCCTTCTTTCACTCGCAGATGCTGGGTGTTTCGTCTCAGCAATGAGAAAAGCAACTAAGATAGGTTCTGTGGGTCACATTTACTCTACATTTTGTTGTTTCATTGATTTCTACTTGCGTTGACGTTTTTCTCTCAGCACTTTGGATGTAGTCCACCACTTTTGATATGTAAATTTGTCATTCAATTAAAAATACCTTCAGTTGTCAGTTTTCTTATTTGATATATGTATTAAAAGTTTCCAAACACCCAGTGATCTCCTACGCTCTTGTCAATTTTTCCTGGATCCCATTTAAGCAGACTTCGGGCCACACGAGTGTCCCGTGTCACTGCAGAGCCGGCCCCGAGGGCTGGCCAGGGGCCGGGGTTGCTAAGCCCCGAAGAGCCCGGGAAACAAGCACGCAGTGCAGGCCGTGCCCACGGTGGGACCAGGGTGGGACCGGGGCGTGCACCACCTCCTCCGGCTCACGGCCTCGAGTGGGTTTCACACCCCGGGTCCGTCCCGCTGTCCCTCACTGGTCCTGAGCTGGGAGTCCTGACACCCAGTGCTGCGAGCCGCCCTCTCCAGGGCAGTGAGGAGCGGCCCGGCCGCGGCCTCTCTTCAGGCGGCTCCAGCCAGACAGCAGCGTCTGCCCCCATTTCGCCGTTTATATTTACACAGGCCGCTTCGCCCGGCTCCATTTCTGCTCTGTTTGACGCCTCCTTGCCCCAAGGACTCCTGGGTCCACGTTCTTGCTGCAAATCCCTACTTCCCCGAAGGAAACATCTTCAGCAAGTGACCACTCAACTTTTATTTTTTCACACATCATTCAATTTCTTTACCTTTAAGAACTCTGAGATACCTTTTTTTTTATCCTTCTTTTTCCTTTTTTATATAGGACAATTTTTTTTAAAGGGGGTAAAACAAAACAAATGAAACAAAACAATGAGAAGGATATTGGTAGAAACGATACTAGGAAACTCACAATAGTTGCTATATTGCATATTGTTACTCTCTAAACAGATGTTCAGACCACGGGCTTTAGGTCTGCAAAGTCAAACAACACAGCCTAAGTTCCTCTTTAATTCAGTTGCTATGACCTCAGCTCGCCTTCTTCCAAATCAGCGGTTGCTGGGAGGGGTGGGGCAATCTCTCTCTGCCCCGCACCAGCCGAGCCCCGGGGAGGGCGCTGCCTGCTGACTCTCCTGGCCGGCCCAGGGCTGCTGGTGCCGGGAGGGCGCTGCTTCCCGAGAGCGCGTTTCCATGCCACACGCTCGCAGGGTTGGGCGGGGCAGAGGCCGGGTGGCGATTCCGGCAGCACTCACTTTGAACTCAGCCCAGAAAAAGCATAAAGCACCTGTGCCTTCCGTGAAGCCCCACAGGTGGGACTGCCAAACGGTGTGGATGCCACGAGGCCAAGGCCTCTCTGGACAAGACTTTCCTGCGCGGACCCCGCGCCGCCCCTCCTGGAGCTAGACAAAAACAGCTTTGCTGTCGAACGCTCCCTCAACCCTGAAGCGGCGCCACTGTCCCCAGAGGGGCCCGAGCAGTGATTCCCAAGGATCCCAGGCCAGGAGCAGAGCGGCCCCAGACAAAACGTCTCTCCAGACCAAACAGCACAGAGGCGGCCGTGGTCATAAATACAGTTTATTTCATTAGAAATGCATAATTACAGTGTGTGGGGGCATTTCCCCTAGAAAAGTAGGTAAGCAATATTTCCGTCAAAATCATCAGCTTTCTCTCGCAAACACCTGTTTTCATGACAATGAACAGAGCACAACAGCAAAAGCCTTCTGCTACTCCAGTTTTTTTCAATTTTCTTTTTTGTTATAAACACCATAGCAAATTAAAAAAAGCTGTTTAAACAAAATATTGTAGTTCTTGATTTTCTGAGTGTACTTCATATGCACCGCGCCGATTCCCCTGCAGACGCCGTCCGCGTGGCTCAGGCCGAGGGGCTCTCCCTGCAGGGGCGACGGGGACCTGGTCCCCAGCAGTGGAAGCGGCTTCCAGACGCACGGCAGCAGGATTTGCGCAGCTGCCCAGTTGGCTCGGAGCGCGGGGTGCTGGCATGGCCCGGTCCTGGGGCGCCGGCTGCCCGCCTCACTGGATCTGGATGGCCCCGTGCTCCAGCTGCATCTCAGGCTGCAGGGCGGGCTGCAGGCTCTCGGCTGTCTGCAGGAGCGGACACAGGAGGCCTTGCTGGAGGATCCCCCAGCAGTGCACCTCTGGGGTCCGCCTGCTCCAAGAGGCCGAGTGGAACACACACGCACGCACACACGCACACACGCGGTGGCTCCGAGGGGCTCTGGGGACCGGCGCCCAGCGCACGGCTCACAGTCAGGGAGGGCGGAGGAGGAGCCGGGATGCGCTGACCTCACGCGCCCGACCCCCACCCTGGCCCAGATGCTCGGGTGCCAAGCTGCCTCCCTGCAGCACCACCCAGCGTCCCGGAGAAGCGCCTCAGGGCCAGCCGTCTGCCTGCCCTGCCCACCCCTGCAGACCTGAGCGTGGCCAGCGACTTGCAGACGTTGGAAGGACATGAAATCTGTGCTCACAGCTTCCTTTTAGGGCCAGCGAAGGAAGAGTGACAGCCCTGAGCACACTTGGCCATGGCTACAGGAGTCAGGCACGGGGTCCACACAGGAAGAGGCAGGGGAAGCCAGGGAGCCACCAAAGCACAAGGCCTGAGGGGCTGGGCCCGGCAGCTCTCGAAACACTCTAAGCTGCACTTTCGTGGTTCCGAAGGACACCCACACACCACTTCCTCACACAGAGGGAGGACACTGCGGGTAGGAGAGAGCTCAAGCACTGAACCACACAACCCCGGGCTCCCAAGCCCCAGGACCACCCGTTCTGGCAGCTGGTCACCTGGGGAACGCCAGGCCGCTTCCTCGGCAGCGTCCTGAGGAGGACCTGCCCTGCCCGGGGCTTGGGAGCACACTCTGCACACAGCCTTGGCTGCAAGTCTGGGCTTCCGCCCCACGGCCCTGGCCAACGGCCGTGAGATGCAGGCACTTGGCGTGGGCCAGAAGAGGGTAGGAGCAGACGTGCTGCAGCTGGAATACACCAGAGGGCAGGGCGAGCGACGGGCAGGGCGAGCGACAGGCGGAGCTGGGCATGGAAGGCGGGGAGGCCGCCTGCCCACCTGGCTCCTGCGCCTGCGGCCCACACACAGGAAGCTGCCGTGCTCTGGCAAGGCCAGAGTTGAGCCCAGCGGCCTGCCAGGCTTCCCCGTGTGGCTCAAGGCACAGGTGATGGCACCAGGCCCTCCCAGGATGGGGCTGGCAGCCACGCCTGCAGCAACCAGAAGCACCTAACTCTAGAATTAGTCATTCCAAACACACGTGGTTGGCAGACCACCAGCACCCAGTGTCCCAGAACCAGGGTGCACCAAGAAGGGGCCCCGGCACCCTCTGCCCTGACCCTGCTGTGGCACTGCCGCAAGCACCCCTCACCTAAGGCAGCCAGGCCAGAGGGGCACAGGAGCCGGCACTGCTCGCTCGGGGCGGCTGTGCCGAGCAGGTCCTGACACCTGGGAGGGCCCGGCTCTCGGAGCTCCCGAGGAGGCTGCCTCCCGCTGGCTGGAGGTGTGGGCGGAGGGCGTGGGGCCTGCCCGGGTGGGGTCCCGGCCTCCGGCATCGCCATGGCTGCTGGCGCACAGCCCTGTCAGCACCTGTCCCTGCCTGAGGCCAGGCACGGCTCCAGCTCCTCACCTGCACATTTGCAAGGCTTGCAAGGACAGTCCCCAAACACACTCCCGCCTCTGCTCCAACACGCCTCCCGCAGGAGGAGGCCGGAGCGCGGGCCCGGCTGGAGTGCAGAGGTGCGGCGCACAGCCGCGCTGGGGCTGAGGGCTCACCTGCGCCGGGGCCGTGTGCTCGCTCACAGGTGCCAGCTGGACATACTGCACCTGGATGTCACTGCCCTGGAGAGATGACCCGTCCACGCCAGCTGCGGCAGGGTCCGAGGAGGCCACGGCGATCAGCTGAGCTCCTTGCAGCACCTGGAGGGACAAAGCCAGCTGTTGGTGCGCTCTCCCAAGTGGCCGATGGGGGCCTGGGTAAGCGGAGGGTTTCTGTTGCTCCGTATTTCACTGACCACTCTGATGAGCCCATTCTCACGGAGTTGGCGGGGTCCCGGGCTGCGGAAAGACATGCGTCAGTGCTAAGGCTCGGGGT
This sequence comes from Dasyprocta punctata, assembly GCA_004363535.1. Taxonomy (NCBI): domain Eukaryota; kingdom Metazoa; phylum Chordata; class Mammalia; order Rodentia; family Dasyproctidae; genus Dasyprocta; species Dasyprocta punctata. Next base: position 83,315 of record RJWM01000475.1, on the reverse strand, counting down.
TAGACACAGCTACCCAGCAGGTTTCCCTCAGTTACAGCCCAGAGACCTCAAAAGGTTGCAAGTGACTACAAAAAGGAACGCAGAGGGAGGAAGGGGCAAGAAAGGCCAACAGTGGAGGGGGACGGTGCGAGCCAGACAGGCCGCTGGGGCCGGACTGCTCAGCGGACCCCAGGCGGTGGGAGAGGGGGCACCTCGGGGGTCCGGAGTGAAGGCGACTGGCCACGCGCACTGCTCTTGGACGAGCACGGTCTGAAGCCTCGCTTCGCAGTCCCTGGCGTCCAGTATTCCAGGGTCTGACAAAGAAGTTTATCTCTCGCCGCCCGGCCCTGTGAGGCCTCTGGGCTCCGCTCCTCCCAGCGCCCAGGTCACAGTGACCTCTGCTTTGGTGCCGGTGCAACTGTGTGCACGTGTGACGCCCACACGCTGGACGGGGGCGTCGGTCTGAAGCCGTTACACAGAGGATAGCAGGGCTCCCAGAGTGAGCCCAAGCTAAACCCTGAGCCACTGCCACGGGGAGCAGGGGAGGCGCCACGCCCTCAGCTCAGGCAAGGTCAGGGACAATACAGGAAGACCTCGCTTGCTGCAGAGGACAGAAGGAACGGGGCCACCTGGGGAGGGGCAGCTGGCTGGGTGACAGTCTCCACCCCACCAGTCCCTTCCCTCCGTCCTGCCCTCCTGAAAAGTGCCCGGAGCGGGCCCACAGAGGGGCCTTTGGACGTGCCAGGACTGACCCTGGGGCCACCTGGGGCAGCCAGGACCCACGGAGTCTTTGCGGAGGTCCCTGGCAGCCACGCGCAGCAGGCCCCAGGAAGAGCCCCACCTGTCCAGAGGAGGCCGCAGCGGGTATGGGCTTGAACACCCAGGGCCCTGCGCTGGACTCCCCCGCGGGCACTTCCGCAGTCAGCCACTGAACGACACTTGCGCTGCCCAGCACACAGAGCACCGGTGCCTCTTCGAAGAAGCTAGGGTTTGCGCCAAGTGTAGACCTGATCTAAACCGTGCTGGCAGACAGACCGGGCCCTGGAGTGACCCTGCAGACTGGGTCTGCACAGACACAGGCCGGGACAGCTTCTGACGTGATCCTGCGTGGCTGAAAAAGCGTTTCTCGCATTTTTAAATGGTTGAGGGAGCTCAAGAGAACGTTTTGTGACAGACCTGACTGTGGCGGTCTGGCTGTGGCGTGTCCCCTCCAAAACCCACGCTGGGATGTGACCGCTGTGTGGCTCAGTAGGGTGGGGTTGTCTCAGAGCGACACCTCTCACCCCTTTCAGGAAGTTACCCACTGGCCTGTTCGGGGTGGCCGGTGGGTGTTGGGTCACAGTCCTGCTTCCCAGGAGACTGGGAGGCTGCGGGAGGAGCCAGCTCTGAAGCAGACACTTGGACCCACGTCCCTGGCTGGGCGCCAGAAGACAGACCAATGGGACACCCTGATGTCTAGCCTGTGTCCAGCCTCTCGACAGGGCCCCGTGCCCCAGCTCTCACAGGAGTGGGTCGGCCCCTCGGCCTCCACTGGCCACAGCAAGGGTATGAATCTGAAAAGACAAATCTGGTGAGAGGCGGCGCAGAGCTGTACCCTGAAGAGGACAGCAACGCTCACACCCTTGGGCAGCCCAGGCCCTCGACCTCCCTCTCCACGTGCTACGCAGAGAGAAGGTGCAGCTGCCTAACCAGCTTCCGGGCAATTTGAAGCCAACAAAAACATGTGCTTGGCACCTCGATCCAAAAATGCCAGGCACCCTGCCCACAGCTCTGCCACCAGGGCCCAACACCCTTGGCCACTTGCCCTGGTCACCCCCAAACCCCTGGCCTGCAGGGGCACTGTCCTGATACCCATGGCAACACCAGGGGCTCAGCCCTTGTTGGGAAGCAACAGAAGGAAACAAGTTCACTGGTATCTGAATTACATTTTTCAAGAATTCATCCACGGAAACTTGTAGCGCTCTCCTCCCGTTCTGACTTGCGGGGTTCGGGTTTTATTATTCCTGCCTTCTGCAGGAACTGTGGTTTCACTTTATTTAAGCAAGCAGCTCAGTTTAAAACGAAACTGAAGCTCTGAGGGGAAAAGCTCCACTCTGGAAGCGGGGCCTTGGTGGCAGCAGGTGGCACCTCTGCCTCCCCAAGGCACTGGTGGCCCTCGGCGGTACCGTGGGCCCGGGGGAGCAGGGCTGCTCCATCTGCGACTCGCTCAGGCCGCAGGAGGCAGAGACGTGGACATGCTGAGGCTTTATTTGAAGAATTGCTGCCCATAGCTAATGTCAACCTCAGAGGTTAGGAATGTTCCCTAAATATTTATTTCCCATTAATAAGCGAGACAGTTCTGTGATTCACGAATTTTATCTCAAATTTTCAAAGCTCTTCACATCCCCTGTCAGGACCCCCTGACCTGGGAGCATTTCCTGAGTAAATCCCCTCCTCTCGCCCCAGCCAGATGTCCGCCGGCTCTCGGGGAAGTCAGGCCCAAGTCAGGCCCCACAGAGCTGCCGCAGGGAAAAGCCAGCCGCCCCGTCCAGCTCAGATGGCCCCTGGGAGGACGGGCCCCACTGGGAGGGGCGCATGGGCCCTGTGGAGGGGAGGGTGTGGAGGGAGGTGCTCCTCACTTCGCTCTGAGCTGCACGGAGGTAGCGTAGGGCTCCCTGAGACTCCAGGGGTGGAAGTGGCACCTGGACCTGCAGAGAAGGTCCAGAGAGGAGGGTGCAGGAGCCAGGGCTGGCGGGGACACTGTGGCTGCAGGCAGCTCTGTGAAAAGGAGGGTGGGACGGAGACTAGAGGGGTGAGGGGCTGCGGGGGGCACAGTGGCTGGCGCTGAGACAGGCAACCCTGAGGGAAAGGGATGGATCCGGGGGGACCCGCACCCAGCCGGCTTCCTCCAGGCCCAGCAAGGCCTGGACCCCCTAAAAGGTTCTTGCCCTAGTGTAAATTACTGGATACTATGGTGGAGGTCTAACATGGCGGAAGGCCAAAGTGAAGACCACTTCCTCCTTCCCCTTCCTCGGCCCGATTACAACTTCCTTTCCCATGTGCGAAGAGAATTCCAGTCAGCTCCTCACATATCACCAATGCCCGCCCCATGCACCACTTGGGATCAGAGGTCACAGAACCCTCTGCCTCTCTACATCCGGTCGGAGGAGAAAGCCGAAGCGCACGGGTTGTGGGCTCCTCTCCGCGTCCTCAATAAAGGTCACTTTCTCGTTCCTTTTGCTTCTCTATTGCGCCGGAAAACTCTACCCCCCCCCCACTCCCACTTCCATGTCGCAAGGCTGGGCTGGCAGAGGCACTGAAAGGAGCCCTTATGCTGCTAACGCTCTCTGTGACCACAAATCCCATTTCCCAAGAGGGCCACAGAAAGGTCTTTTCAGACTGAGGTGTCACTGTGTGCTCTCGGAACCCAAATGCCACCACGAGTCAAAGCCGGCCACAAACAGCCAGTGAGAACGCTGCTTGCATGATTAGTAAACTCAAAGCACTGCTAAAGGGCACGCGCGAGTGGGCGGCGAGCTCTGACACATGCACAGCCCTGTGGTTCACTGCGAGAAACGGCGCAGGGATGGGCTTGTGCGAGCACAGACAGCTTCGCCTCTGAGTCGCCTCCAACTTCTGTGCCCCAAATCTCCAAGATCACTGTGATCCCCTCCCCCCACAGGGGCAGGGAAGGGTACCCTGACCACGGCGTCGAGGGCCCCGCAATCCCCACCTGTGACACCTCCTCTCTACAACCTGGGGCTAAGTGGGTGGGGCTCTAGAGAGCTGTCGACTGCCCTTGGCTGGGCCTGTGGGTGAGGTGGGCTGCAGGGCGGGGCGGACAAGGCAGAGGCCTGAGACAGGACGGCCGAGGAAGCTAGGGCGGGAAGGGTAGAGGAGCTCGGCACGGTGCGGCTCCTAAAGGCTGTGTGGGGACAGCAAGGGGCCGACGGCGTAGGTCACCCCGGCTGGCACTCTGTGACCAGGGTGCTGAAAACCGGATGGAAAGGAAAAGCTCCTCCAGAGGGGTGAGGAGGCTGTGGAAAGGGCACGCAGTGCGGCCAGCTGAACATCAGGCTCTGCCTTTCAGGACTGGCCCAGGCAGGCCCGAGGCAGGTGAAGGCCCAGGTGTGACCTCTCTTTGCCGCACGGGGCGGACGCAAAGGCTGCTTCTCCAGCAGGAAGGCATCCACAGGCTGCCGAGCTGCCCGGGCCAGGTCCCTGTTCTACTAACTCCTCTGCTGGCCACAGGGGCCTGCAGCTGCTGCCCCATAGGGTGCCGACGCTCGCCGCGCTGCTGGTCCCCAAGAACTCCCGGAGCTCCGCATGTCTGTCCACACGCCATCCCCCAGCACCTGTGCCAAGTGTGGTTGCCCTTTCTTTGCGCTCTCTAAGCATGAGGCTGTGTCCCTGGGCCCCCGGGGCTCTGCAGCACTAGCGTGGGGTAGAGATGATCTCGGAGACAGGTGGCTTCACACGCCCGGCGTCTCAGGCCACATCGATAGGGGCAAGGGGGCAGGGCAGCCAGCACGGAGACGCCGCTGCTACAGACATGCACATGGCCCCCTCGCTGTCAACCCCCACACCAGGCCGAGTCCCCTTGGTGAGCAGAGTGACCCTGCCAGCATGCATGTGACCACCACTCACTTCCTGCCCACACACATGGGGCCACGGCTCTCATCCCTGTCTTCCCTGCACCTGCATGGCCGTCAGAACGTGGCCACCTCCTACACCACCCTGTTCCTGTCGCCGCCTGCACTCCACAGGGCGCCGTCTGGTCCCACCTGCGTCTGGCTGAGCAGACACAGGAAGGTGCTGTGTACCCCACAACTGCCTCATCTGCCCCAGACCTGTAGGGGTCACCCCCGAGGGGCGAAGGAGAGGCTGGGCCTCGTGGGGAGGGAGACAGTCAGGCTTTGTGGGGGAACGGCTGGGGACCTTGGAGCCAGAGACCACAGCAAACCTCTGGCCTCTGAGCCCCTCACACGCAGCTGTCTGACTGGTCAGCCCCGCGTGCCTCCCCTCCCACGCACAGGTAAGGAGGTGCCCACAGCAGCGCTCACCCATGAAAACCCAGCCCCAGACACGAGGGCACGGGAACCCTCCGGTACCCCTCCTCAGGGCCTCTGGCCCTGCCAGGCCCGCGTGACCCGCAGGCATCTGCAGTGACTGTGGCGAGGCTGGATAGTGGCAGCTGCCCGTGGCCTGCACTGTTCTTTAATCGCCTCAGGTTCTCCACTGCCCCCGGACCCAGGCCCTCCTCGCCGAGGCGCACGGTCCCTGAGGACTAGGGTGGGCCACCCACACCGCCTGGTGAGGCACACACAAACCCGGTCAGTCGCCGCTGTGGGCGGCATCCAGAGGCCTGTTCTCCGGGGCCACTGAGGCAGAGCTGACAGAGGAATGCGCCTGGCAGAGGCTCGTGGCCGCTCGGCTAGCAGGGAGCAGAGCGTGAGAGGAGAGGCTGCGGACCTGGCAGACCTCAGAGCGCAGAGGGGGCCTGGGCGGGGGAGGCGCGGAGAAGGGACGCGTGGAAATGCTGTCGCCGGCCGGTCCTTGTGGCTGCCGTACGTGACTCGGCTGGCTTGCTGAGGCCTGGACCCACTTAAGAAACTCATGCAACATTTTGAAATTCTAAGTTATAATGAAGCCACAGCTTCGTAAGCACTTCGCATGTGAAGAGATTCCACAATAAATGACTTTAAGGTCAAATCGTTACTGTTTTTAATGCCATGCCGGGAATCACGGCATGCTTCGGAAGGCACCGCCTGCACTCGGGCTCTGGGGAGCAGCCACCTCGCCACGGGCCCTGTGCGCTGGGTAAACCCAAGGACCGCACAGCTCAGCACTGTGCAGCAGTGAGGGTGACAGCGGCCACTCATCCACGCATAGCAATGGAGGGGACCTCGCCCCGAGCCCACCCCTCTCCATGCTGGCTGGGCTTGCTGAGGGCTTCTTAGCTGAGTTACATACTCCGTGTATGAGACTGCAACCAAGGGCCCCAGCCTCTCAACGGCCACCCGTTGGCTGCCCAGCCTGGCCACAGCAGGGGACGCCCCGGATGTGGGAAGGAGCTGGGATCACACCCTGGGATAAGCAGCCTAGCTGAGCCCTTGTGTGAGAGATAAACACAGGTGGAAAGTGACCTCGTGGTGGGAGGGAAAGGTCCAGCTTCACACAGGAGAAACAAGGACTGACCGTCGCCCAGCCTGAGCCCGTGCGGCCGGCCTACCTGCGGCTGGGAACCAAGTCCCACGCTCGCTGAAAGCTTTTTCCTCCTCACACACAAAACCAATGGCTTTACTGGATCTTTCCTAACTATATAAACACAACGCTATTACCAAAAAGATCTACACACTAAGAAATATAAAGGAGATTTAAAAAGAAAGAAGTCACCCAGAGCCCACTGCCCTACGGTACCTGATTGCCGCGGACGTCCCAGGCCATGGGCTGCTGCTCGCAGGGCGAGGCGGCCAGGTGAGACGGCCAGAGGCGCCGCGTCTTCCCCTGGGTCTGAGGGACCGTGGCGGCGCCAGCTCCCAGGCCTGCACATGCGCACCAGGGCACTGCCGGGCTCGCCTGGGCCCGGCCCCGGCCCCAGCCCCGGCCTGTCATCCGATGCCAGTTGCTAGCACTGTGTTGCTCCGCAGTGCCTGCTGCGCTGCTATACTACGCTCGCTTCTCTACTGACAGATGAGTCCTGCACAAATTTGGCTTTGCTACCATGAACAAGGCTGTCATGATTTCTTTCTTTCAGAGAAAACTCATTCTGGAGTCTCTCAAACTTTTCTTAAATTTGTCTAAATTACTATCCTGAGTGGAAAACAAAGATTTCATTTGTAGCCCTTATCTGGAAGAAACCAGAAATAGGTACAACCTCACACACTGCTTGTGTCCAGGACAAGGTGGCTCTGATCTCCCTCAGCAGGACACACGGAGGTCCCCCTGGTGGAGGTGTCCCTCAGCCCACCCCAGGCAGGTCTTCTCATCCCCCACAGAGGAGGCGGTGAGACCAGAGCCACATCAGTGCCACAGGGAGGCACCTGCAAGCCACCACCTCCACCCGCTGCCAACAAAAGGTCTGGGGACTGAGACGCAATCTGGGTGCCGACTCCAGGCGGCGCAGGGCGGGCACCGCCTGTGGGAGCACCGCGCAGACCCCGGCCACTCTCGGCTCTGGCTGTGATCTTGGGGCCACGGTCCCCACAGGTCTGCAGTCCCCATGCGGGAGGTGCTGTTCTGAGTGCCCGGGCTCACCCACCACCATGGGCTGACGCCAGCTCCAAGGGCTTGCGAATGCTGCTCCAAAGCAGGGTGACCAATCCTGTGGCACAGCAGACGCACTCTGGGTGGCCCTGTCCACGCCCCACAGACAGCACCGAGGACCGCTTCCTTTGCTCACACACTCCCTCAAGGACCTCGCACACCACCGGAGGCACTTGTGGCAGACACTCGGGTCCTTTGGGGGTTCCATAGTGCCAGCAGGGAGCCCAAGCGAAGGGAAAGCTCCAAGTGTGAGGCGGAGGTGAAGCAGGCTTCAGTCTGTGTCCGGCAGCCCCAGGGAGTGCTAGGCATGCGGCTGGGTGGGCCTTGCTCTCAGGGCAGCGCCTGGGCACTGCCAGATTTCCTACCTGTGAGCTTCTCACAATGGAATTGGGCAAGGCCACGAGGACCGGAGGTGTGGAGCTCTCCAGGACCAGCACCACAGCCAGGCCAAGGGGACGCAGGGAGCAGTTCACACGGGCATGGCCTCCTGCCCAGAAGGCAGGGGATGCTGTTGGGGCGATACCACTATCGGGTCCCGGCACAGACAGGAGCAGGGACTCCAGGCACCAAAGCACTCCCACTTCCTCTCACAGCACACCGCGGTAAAAGCCGTCACACGGCGCGAGAGGGATAGGAACGTACTTTAATGAGCAAACACCAGGCCCAGCAGTGCTGCGGAAATCAACTTCAAGGCAGTCTTTGGTTTGCCCACTTCACTGCGCTCCAGCCTGAGAGCTCCCGAACGCACCCCGCAGCCTCCTGGGAGTGCAGACTGCTGATTGGGCTGGACTGTGAGGTGGTAAAGAGCAAGGCCCACCCGTCTGGGTCGAGTCCTTCGCCAGGGTCACCCAGGGTGTGTGCCCAGGGAGGCGCATGGCGCGGCCCTGAAGATGACTGTCCCGACGCAGCCGTCACGGGTGGGCCCACAGGATGCGCTCCCACTCCTCTCTGCTCCATCCTTGCTGCTCGCTCTGAGCGTGGAGCAGAGCCCTGGCCTGTGGCTTTTCCACACAGGCTCTGGAATGTAGAAATATCTAACTGGACCGGAGCAAGCCAGCTCCCAGGCCAGTGGCCAGGAGCACCACCTCCCAGCGTCCAGCTAGCCTGTGGCTGAACCTGACAGGGCTTCCCGAGGGGCCACGCACCAGCGTGATGCGGCAGACTCGCGGGGGTGGTGTGTGGCATGCGCTGCTTCCCAGCTTCTTTTGCAGGGTTTTTCCCTCCACATTTCTGAAGCAGAGCCAGTTATTTTTCAGACAAAAGAAAAATGGCAGAGGATAGGAGTCTGAAGCCGTCTACTAAGGGAATCCTGGGCCCAAACATACTGTGTTTTGGAGCACACACATCTGGTTTTCTCTGCTGCCAATTCTGAAACTCCATTTAATACCCAACTGAGATGATGCAAAACTGGTGCGAGCCTGAAATAAGTGCAAAACGCCCAAGGACTTTCCAGTAATATCTAGATATAAAATTCCGAGTCCAACAAAGAATGCACCCAGATGTAAAAGGACAAAACAAAGTTCACGCAGCCAGCACCTCCCACAGTGAGGGCGAGCGTGTGGGTGAGGGGCGACCGTGGGCCACAGGTCTGGGGAAGCCCAGCTGCCCTTTCCTGTTCCCATCACCGACTTCTGAATCCAAACCATTATGGTGACGCTGTCCCCTGAACCGTGACTTCCCCAGCCCAGGGACCACGAGGGAGCCCACGGGGACAGTGAGGTGTGAGAAAGACCCGGGACCATGACACCCCAAGTTGACAGGCCAGGAGACCAGCTGCCTCTCCTGTGTACAGTCATATGGCAAATGCCAACCCCGCCCCCCACACACAAACCAGGTCACCCAAAAGCCCTAAGCCCACTGACAAGAACACTATCAACGCATTTCAAGGCTTTCCAAATCCGAACTGCCCGCTGCGGTCCATCCAAAGAGACGAGAGTGGCAGAGGTCGTGGCAAACCAGCCAGCGCCTCCTGCAGGAAGAGATGTGTGTGCAGACTCATGTAGACCTCACGCGCAGCTGTGCCTTACAGCCAGCAGGCGGTCAGCCGCAGCAGTCCCGGCCCGGGAGACAGCAGAGGGCCCAGGGCCAGTCCAGGGTGCTCCTCCTGTCCAGACGCCACGGGCGAGTGCGGCAGCAGGCAGTCCCGGTGCGCCCAGGGTTCCTTCCAGGGTCCAGGGAGAAGAGAAACCAGACCCGCAGGCAGGATCCATCAAGAAGAAGGTCTAGAGACACTTGTCCTTCATCTCTACTGTGGAGACAAGCAGCGGTGGGAACAAACCCTAACCCTACAGACGGCGGAGCAGGGGCAGGGGCCCAGCCACAGTCAGACTTGGAGCACCAGGCTCCTGGGTGCTGCAGGCCATGGCTTCCATGGCTTGCAGGGAACGAACCGGGCGGGCGGTGCCAACGGAGAAAGAGTAGCAAGACAGGAGACTTCCATGACGCACGTCACAGCCAGTGCCCACAAGTACGGGAGTCAGGCCGGGCCCTGAGGCAGGACTCAGCTCCGAGAGTAGGGGCGGCCCCTCCACTGCCCAGTGACACGCTCTCACAGTGGTGAGGGCTTCTGTTGGGTTGTGTTTTGTTTTGCTTTTTGGAACTGGAGACTGAACCTAGGACCTTTGCACTAAGCTAATCCTCAGCCCTTTTTAAATTTCAGGTTGAGCCTCATTAGCTGGCTAAATTGCCCAGGCTGGGATAAAAATTGCAACCCTCTTGCCTCTCAGGGTGCTGGACGTGCAGGCGTCCAACAGACCCCATCTACACCTGCTCCCGGCGCCCTGGGGCCTCCACAGAAGGAGGGGAGGCAGAGATCACATCCCACAGCCCTCAGCTTAGGGGGAACTGGGGTGCTGACCACTCAGGGTCATGGGGAGGCCTTCTGCCCTGCAGCAGGTCCCTTGCCTCCACTGTGACTGTCCTCGGGTCACTCGGGCAAACTCTGCCAGGCTGGGGTGCTGGGCATGCGCACCCACAGAAGCGGCAGGAGATGCCTTCAGGGAAGGCCAGACTGTCGGAGCCCCAGCCGAGGGGCTGTGCGTGGAGGAGCAGCCTGTGCCCAGATCAGACCCCAGGGCTAGAGCAGGGTGCCAGCAGGCAGGGGAGCCCTACGGTGACGGAGGAGGCTCCTGGGGCTGGGCAGCCATCGCAGGTGGAGACAGCCCTCCCGGCAGCCTGAGAACCAAACAGGCAGTGTCGTCACGGGCAGTGGATTCCTAGCTCGGTTAGGTGGCCTGGCCCGAGCTGGAGGGCACCCGACCTGGCTGGCACGGAGAACTGGCCAGGGACCTGGGCTCCAGGGCAAGCGCCCAGGAATGTATAGCCTGTTACTCAGTGCAGAGGCTGTCTGGCTTGTTTTCATTAGCTGCCCTCTACCAGCAAGCGATGGAGCCCTGAGGTTGACCTATCTGCCCAAGGTCACAGGCCCAGTCAGAAGACCTGAGACAGGAGGGCCGTGAAGGCCTTGCTCCCACCACCTGTGCCTGTCCTGGGGCAGCCCACGACCGCAGGGCGGGGTTGTCACCACCAGAGACAGCGAGGGCAGCCACCAAGGAGCCCCAAAAGCCCCGAAAGCCTCATTTTGCTGTGCAAGTAACTGTTCTCGGACAGTAAGGGAGTTAGCCATGAAGAACCGCTGGGCCTGGGCCGCGAAGGTCTGTTCACTGCCTGCCTCCTGCTGCCCACCTGTCTGTCTGTCCGGAATGGCTCCCCGCATCTTCCCCACACTCAGGGGCTGTGAGGACTCAGTTCCGGTGCCCACAGCACCTGGAAGGGGAACTCTCCACACTCGAAGCACGTGCCGGGGAGGAGCACTGTGGAGATCACTTCAAGGACGCAGCAGGCTCTCTCTGTCACCAGCACCTGCAGCTCAGGACCTGCACCGACGGCCCAGGCCTTCTCCCCTGGGTGGCAGGATGCCCAGCTGACAGGCAGGGCCACAGGTTCACTGCACCCATCTACATGCACCACAGCCCTGGCTCATGACTTTTCAACTTTGTGAAGTTGCAAAATCGGAACTCCATGCCCGCTGCATTCTCTCTCCCAGCAATCTACAGTCCCTAAGTGACACACGGTGCTAAAGGCGGCTGGCAGTGGGCTGAGGCCACGTCCTAACCAGGGGTGGTTGCTCGAAGCTGCAGGTTCTGCGGGTAAGGGGCACAGGATCCTCTCGACTCAGTGGCCTGTCAAGTGTGAGAACGCCCACTGCCCGTGCCAGGCACCCCAGCACCCTTCACGGCCCCCCAAAGGCAGGGAGTTGAATGAATGTCAGCGCCTCTTCCATGAAACAGCAGCGGATTCACCCCCGAGTCGCAGTCAGTACCAGATGAATGACTTCCAGGGGACAGACCCAGAAACGCACAGAAACTGAGCCATCACCCAGCAGTTTGCACTTGAAGTAAGTAAAAGTAACAGTAGGGAATGGTAACAGACTTGAAACGCGACCCCTCCCTAGGAACCCTGTCATTTAGCACTCAGGGACCAGCGCGACCATCACCCGAATCCCTCCTGCCCAGCACACAGCAGCTGCTCTCACCAGGTGCGTCCCGGTCCTGGTCCCAGACCCACAGCGCCCCGGCTGGGGTGTGCAGAGAGCTGCAAGCACTACCGCACGCATCCCCAGCGAGGCCTCCTGGAAGCCGGTGCGGCTGTGGACACCACAGTGAGCACCGCAGGACAGAAGCCCTTCGTTTAATTCTTGGGAAGTCTATTCGAAATGACAAAACTCATCAATACCAACTGTCCACCGGCAAGGAAGGTCTGAGCCTCTCCTTGGCTGTCTGGAGCCATGAGAGCCTGGCACGGGCAGGGACAGAGTGAGCAGCACCCCCCCCACACACACACTCTGCAGGCGTCCTCAGGCGCTTACTGTAAAGCTACCTCGGTCTCAGCAACCAGCAGGCCCCTCCGAGGCATCACCGTGCCGTGCCAGCTCGCTTGGAGCTGGAAATGTGAATGTCAGCAATCGTTTCACCCCAGCCCTTAAGAACTACGGTGTCTTTCCCAGCCAACAACTGTCCAACTTCAAGTATGCTTCTGTGTCACAACCTGGGAGACATGGTAATAAGAAACTGAGGGGCAACAAAACTGACAGTCCCAAAAATAACACACCCCTACCTCACGGCCAGCCGGCACTCCAGCCGGAAGCTCCCTTCTCCCCAGAGAATGGTCGTGAGCCGTGGCATCCAGGTTTGGCAGCCTGCCCCCGCCCAGCCGAGTCCCTCCAGCCCACACGACGACAGGCTGTAAGGGAGCACTCGCCTGTCGCAGTGACAGAGAAGACACCAGGAGACTTGGTTTCAGTGTGAGAAGTCACCAACACTCCAACAGTATCTATGGTTACACTGGGGACAAAAGAAATCAGCAGTTTCCATCAGCTTCAGGTGCCAATTTTCCAGAGTCAACTTTAAATAAGAACCATCTGGAACGAAGCCGCAACTGCTGAGTGGCTCAAGGCCCAGGCTCAGACCCACACATCTCACTCCAGGGGTGCCCTGCCCCAGCCCAGGGCCAGAACCAGTGGCTGCATCTTTCACGCAACTGCAACCAACACGGCCACTGCCTTCCTCGTAGAGCAGCGACGAGGGAGGACCACAATGACAGGATGCATGGCGCGCCGGCGCCTGTACCACAACAGGCTGCGCAGCAGGAGGCCCAGTCGAGCCTTCCTACAAAGGTCCCCTCCCCAGAGATGCCTGAGCCTTATCACTGAGGTTTCCATGAGACAGCACTTCTAGAAGCCAGTGCAAGTAGTTCAATATGAATGTCAGGGATCCAGGAAACCCTCACCTCCTCAATGCAGAATACGGGGCCATTCACCACGTACGGAAAAGCCTCAAAGAGGGGCCTTGGGGTAGGAGCAGTCTGTGCAGCCAACACCTGGCAAAGCCAGCACCCTGGGAGGAGCTGCTGGGGAGGAGTCCCTGCCCCCCACACCTGTTGGGGACAACCAGCCCTTGGAGCTCGCTAAAGCCCCCAACTCTCCCCAGGACTGGGCGTGGCCACTCCACAGGAGGCCATAGCAGACCTGCCAGGTCAGACAGCACCTGCCCTAGACACTGATGCAGGTGGCTACAGCCTTACTGGTCTCATCCTGTGTGCCCAAGGCTTGACCTCTGGTGGGTCAACAACTGAAGAAAACCAATGATGGAAATGTCCTCAAGGGCTTTTACAATTTGAGAAAGTATGCTCTTACTCCACACCTTCCCCCTGAAACCTGGGATGAGCCTTGTGCTGTCAGATTCAGTAAATCAGACACCAATACTTACACCAGGACAAGGAAGATCCAAGGCTGCCTCAGGCTGGGGGACAGCCCCAGACCATGAGCGCTGTCCTTGAGGGGAGCCCACCACCCCCAGGAATGGGCCTTGGACTCCCTCTTGGCCCGGCAGGGATGTCAAGACGAGCAGGGTATTCTGAGCCTTCTGAAACCTCACTCTGGTGCACAATTATCTGGTCAGTTTGGAAAACGAAGCCATTATGAGCAGAGTAACTTAATAAGTACAAGACCTGGCCAAATGATAAAACAAAAACAGAATTTCCACAAAAACAAGAAAGGACGAGCCAAATAGATTTAGCAGAGAACGGCGGCGTCCTAGGAAAACATACACTATTTAAAATCAGAAAGCAGAGTTTGCTTTGAAGACGGAGTGGGTGCCAGGTATGAAATCCCTGCTAGCTACCATCAGGGTTGCTGTTGGCCTCCACTCAGGGGCTGGCTTTAACTCAAAGTCCCACACATATGACTGATAAAAAGGAGGAGATTCTGCAAGGGAAAGAATCCGATTATTTACAGATTACCGTTCGTCGTGAAAGGGACTGTGGGGCGGTTTCATTTCGTCTGCAGCAAGGCTGCATAAGAACGAGAGCGGAGCCATGAACAGACAGCGCCTCCCGACCACGGCGGACCAAGAGGGACGGTCGCCAGGGACGGCCGCCACAGCCCCCCCCTCCCCAGGACAGCCCTGTCGCCAGCACGATCCCGGGCCTCTGGCCTCAGGGGACCGCGTGCTCGTCTACAGTCCCACGCGTGAGTTCACACAAACCGAAGACAAAACCCGACTGCACTGTTGAATTCCACATAGGAACTGTTCAGGGCACAAAGAAAGGGAGCCCCGAAGGGAAGCAACTCTGCTTTTCTTTTAAGTTAAAGCCCAGGCACATCCTAACTCTGGTAAAATTCCACTATCAAAGTAAGTGCAAATCACTAAGCTTAAAAACAAAGACCTCTGCACAGCAGGCAGGGCGAGATGTGTGCAGAAGGCAGTGAGCAGACGTGACTGTCACTAAGAGGCCACAGCTGCAGCAGAGACACTTCGGGTGCTCAGTTCTGTGGCTCAGTCTCCTTCCTGGAAGCGGTGACTTGGTGCCTGTACACTAACTCTCACAGCACTGCCTGCTGGAAAGGTCTACTGCTCACGCAGCTTTGAACGAAGACTCCCTAACTCCACAAGTCCTTCAGGCACGTGGCCTCCTCCCGGGGCTCCAGAGCACCTGTGCTCCTCACCCTAGGATGTTCTCACTGCAGGACTGCACTGCAGGACTCACAGGAGCAGGGCCGGCCAGGACAGGGCACAGATGCACACCCCAGCCTGGAAAGAGCATGGCTATCTGGATGGTGGGCACACTCGGGGGGTGTGGTTCTCTGTGCCAAGTGTCCGAACTGTTTCTGTGAAACGGAAGCCCACCCAGAGCCTCCAGCCATGTAGAGGGGGAAGCACTCTTCATCAGAGGCCAGGAGGACCCAGCTCCTCACTTGGGGCACTCCCCTCACGCCAGGGCAGCCGCGGCCTCTCAGGACCTCGCAGCGGGCGCCTCATTGGGCATAGTCCCGCAGGGCGAGTTCAGGGAAGGGCTGGGGCTGCTCTTCGCCTCTCTGAAGGAAGGCGAGAAGTGTGAGTCTAAGCAAGCAGCAGGAGCAAACCCACCCTGTCCTCACACCAGATCCTGCTCCAAAGAGCATGACAAACTCAAGGGACATTTCCTCTGTAAGGCAAAAATGCGCATAAATTCTGTGTGGCCAGGGCCATGAGCCCCAGGGCCGCCCTGGGCGGCAGGGTCCTGCCCACAGCTGGAGCAGAGCTGCCCATGGCAGCATGTGACTCGTGCACAGGGGAGGACTTACCTGTCCATCCTGGCCCACATGGTGGATCTGTAGGTTGCCCTGCAAACGACCAGAAGAGGAGACAATCAGAGCCAGCCATGAGCCCGTGACGAGGTGAGACAGAGAACTTCCCTGGGTCCTTCAGGAATAAATAGAAAACCACGAATTCTACAAAACTTCAATGCCTTGTAGCAGTAAAAGCCACGAAACATTTTAAGAAGAGTTTCTAGGTACTTTCTTTTCTTATAAAAACAAAACACCCGACATTACACACGGACTCCAGCTCCTGTCCCCTGGCACCGAGGCCACTTCCTGAGCAAGTCCTACAGGCTTGGCTGTGGCCCGCAGTGGCCCAGAAAGCCAGCAGCACGGCTCAGTGGGCCCAGACGCCCCTCGGCCTGCTCCCCAGCGCATGCCGCTCACCTCACTGTCCTGCGTGATCTGCACCTGCTCCCCCTGCGGCACCTGGGCGATGTGGAGGTGGCCCTGCGGGATCCACAGCAAGAGAAGACACCAAGAAGCATCAGAAGAAAAACAAACCCAGTAAACAAGTGTTTCCCACCACATCTGTCCCTGACCCTGTGCTCACAACCTGAGAAGGGATGAGCCCTGGCCAGCTGTGCAACCTGTGCAGGGTCTGCACCCCTCGGGTGACCCCCAAGTTCAGGACACCACACTCATAGGCCGTCAATTCTAGAGGAGCAATGGGTCCTGAGGAAAACACGTCACATCTTTAAATGTCACGATGCAAGTAAAT
The DNA here is from genome assembly GCA_004363535.1 of Dasyprocta punctata. NCBI lineage: Eukaryota > Metazoa > Chordata > Mammalia > Rodentia > Dasyproctidae > Dasyprocta > Dasyprocta punctata. The sequence goes on along the minus strand of RJWM01000475.1, from coordinate 67,233 downwards.
TTAAGAACATTGATATACATAAGGGGAGAAACGAACTTAAGAATCACAACTTAAAAAGAAAAATAGTCAAGTATAGTGGCACATACATATAACATGTCAGTACTCTGGGAGGCTGAGGCAGGAGGACTCCAAGTTAGAACCCAGCCTAGCAACTTATCAAGATCCTATTTTAAAAAAAAAATCAAAAACCAAAGGGCTGAGCATATAGCTCAGTACAAAGGCCCTGCATTCAAGTCTCAAAAGGAAAAAAAAAAAAAAAAAGACCAAAAACACAAACATACGAAAAAAACTATTTTAGTTTGGAGAGATACAAGCCTCATGGGGATGCCAGGAGCACCCCCCTGCCAACTCCCTGGGGCACAGGAAAGTTGCAAGGACAGTGGGGACCAGCAGGGTAGGGAGTCACACACGTGTGAGCACCAAGAACAAGACAGGCAATTTTTATAGCAGAGAAGCACTCACACGACTCAAATAGCTCATGAAAACGCTAAGAAACGTGACTCCAAAAGAGCCGGAGACTCCAATGAAAACTCCCTTGTGTTTACAGATACCGGAAAATAACCCTATAAACCTTAACTTAGCTGAATGAAATGCGTACTCCTTGTTGTATTTAGAACTCTATCCTGGCCAGATGGACCTTACAATAACCCAGGGTGGGACGCCATCACCACAACCCGTCTGCGTGTCAGAGCGCTCTGCTCTGAACGCCCAGTTCACATGACGGCACTCACACCAACGCCCTGGCTGGGGGACCCATGTTTCTAACCGGCCTCTCCTCCCGAGGAGGGAGGATCCTCCTGCACGCCCTCTCTGGGCACAGGCGCAGATGGCTCTGTATGCACACCAGGGCCAGGGCTTCCCTCTCACAGGGAGCAGCTGCCAGTGTGGGTCTCAAGAGGCGTGAGGTGCCAGGTGCCGTCAACATGACCCAGGTGGCCTCCAGAGGGCCTCCCCGCCCCCGCTGCTGCCTCCGAGGCTTGCCCACAGGCTCGCAGAGCCTGTGCCCACCCTGGGCCACAGCACACTGGCACGAAGGCCTGCGGCAGGCAGGCAGACTTGTCTGCCAGCAGCGCCCGAGGGGCAGCAGCCAGGTACCAGGGCCACTAGCTTTGTCCCTCGGTCCCAGAAGAAAAGTTGTTTCTCGTCAGTAAAAGGAGGCCTATGTTTCTCAACGGAGAGACATTCAGGGTGCTTCACAAGAGGACAAGCAGAGGTGGAGACCCACAGGTGACCCGGCCTTAGTCTCGCTGTATACAGGTGGATGACATCAACAGCCCTGTAGGATGGGACAGGCCCAGGGGACTAATGAACACCGGTCCTGATTCCCACAGCGAGGTTACTCAACCACGGCCCTGGCTGAGGCTCCTGGCCACAATCCCAAGCTTCCCACACCGCAGCCCTGCCCTGCCCCCCCGCCCCAGCATGGAGAAGGCACGTACTACTTGCACCTGGCCGTCCTCTCCGATCTGGTGGATCTGCACTTGCTGGGCGTTGGCCAGGGTGTAGTGCAGGGCCTGTGGCTGCGGCTGCTGCAGCTCAGGGGCAGGCGGCGGGGTACCCATCATGGTCTCTGCGAGGAGAGAAGCAAGACAGTTCTCGGGGCCCCAGACAGAACCACGTCATCTCAGGTCCCTCTCATCCCTCAACCTCAGTCCCCACGGAGAAGGACAAACAGGCCCCATTCCTAGGTCAGCCGGCAGGCTCCAGTTTGGAGGGCCATCATGGTAAGTTTGGGGGAACTGAGGTTCCTGACACTGGGCCCAGAAGGGTGTAAAGAATCAATGTCACTGGTGTAACAAAGCTCTGGCCAGATGAATGATGGGCCTCGGGGTGTACCTGCAGAAAGGAAAACTACAAGGGGTGACCAAACTACAAGGGGTGAATGCTGAAATTTTAAAAATTCATGGAAAGAACTGCCACTAGGCCCCCTCAAAACACTCCCCGGTTTCAAGCACACTCATCCCGTCTCTCCCACCACTTTCTGAAGCAGCTCTGGACCCTCTTTCCTAGACGTTGAACCGTCCAGAATCCACTCCAAACATTTCCCTCTCACGGTCATGGGAGCTGGGGGCAGAGCTAGCAGCGGCACAGTGCCAGACCCAGCGAGCAGGGCGAATGAGGACACCGTGTCATTGTCTCCCGAGCCTGCCTTTCTGTGGACGGTACTCGGCAGCATTCACTGTAGTGGGGATCACACTTCGTGAAGACACTAACGAGAGGATTTCCAGAGCTCTTCAGAAAGCAGCAAGCATGCTGGGACGAGTGTCGGAAGCCAGGGGAGATATTCTGAGGGGGGTTAACGGCAAGGTGTCTTTCACTGTCATGAATTTTTAAAACTTAAAAAGTTTACTAAGGGCCGGGAGTTTGGCTCAGCAGCTTAAGTGCCTGTCTGGCAGGCACGAGGCTGTGAGTTCAATCCCTGGTGCCGCAAAAAAAAAATAAATAAATAAAAAAGTTTACTATATATTTTGATTCCCTTGTATTATGTTAATTTTAATTGTAATCAGAAATACGAATTTTTAAAGTGTATACACATTTTTGTGACAGAGAATTATGATGACTGTTCAATTTTTAAAACTGTAGCACAAAAATATACTATAGCCAGGCGTGGTGGTGCACACCTTTAATCCCAGCACTCGGGAGGCTGAGGTAGGAGGAGCGTTGAGTTCAAGGCCAGCTTGGGCTACAATGTGAGCAAGGCCAGCCTGAACTACATAGTGCGACCCTGTCTCAAAAACGGTAGGGCCGGGAGTTTGGCTCAGTGGCTTAAGTGCCTGCCTAGCAAGCACAAATTTGTGAGTTCAATCCCCGGTGCTGACATAAAAACAAAACAAAAAAAAAACAAAAAAAAAACCCTATAGTGGGAGGAAATTTTGTGAGAAAAGATGACTAGAAGGAGAAAAATGAAGGATAAAAACTGTTTCTTTGGGTTTTTTGGCAGTGCTGAAGATTAAATCCCAGGCCTTCACAGGCAAGGCACACACGCTATCACCGTGCTGCAACCCTGGCCCCAGAACATCTAACTGTTACAAGCCTTTCCTGCATTTTTAATAACTAACAGTATGCATTAGAGTGCCGTGGAAGAGATTCTACTGAATATTTTTTAAAAATAATCTAATAAAAATATTAATACTTACAATATGCCAGTAATTACATCCTTTTTCATTACTTCAAATAACATTAAAAATTTTAGGTCTCAACTTTTTAAAAAGTCAACTTAAAAGAGTACAAGGCAGAACATACAGTTTCAAACTTCATTACCAGGATATGTGAGCAAAATACTTAAAAGACCACAAATTCCTAAAGAATGTCTGTTCAATGTTAATAAAAATCGATCGATCTTGATGTTTCTCCAATTGTTCAAAATATAACTAAGAACAATTATATTCGTATATAGGGCTATTAAAAAAAAGATAGGATTTGTAAGTATACAAATGATCCTCAAACGTAAGATTCAAACCACTGAAATTACCATTCAATCAAGAGCTTGCTACAACTGCACAACACGTAGACTAGTAATTTAAATCCGTGAGGCTTTTTTGTTTTGTTTTTCCAGTGCTGGGAGATGAGCCCAGGGCCTTTGCGCTGAGCTACATCTGCAACCCTTCCTTTTCGTTATTTTGAGATAGACTCTCGCTAATCTCTAAGTCTGCCTGGATGGGGCTGAACTTAGGGTCCTCCTGCCTCATCCTCCAGAGTGCTGGGATTACAGCCAAGATCTGTATTGTATAATGAACTAATACTGAGGTCGAGTGCAAAAGTTTGCTCTGGGTGTTGGTTCACAATCAGCTGTGGACCCTGTGACCAGCAGGGAGCACACTCACATCTGGGCAAGGACGAGGGACCAGCAGAGCGCCAGACTGCACTGCTTCTGGGTGCAGCCCCAACCTGAGGACACAGTCACGGCCGCATACACAGACCCAGGCAGAGCATTTTCAAGAGCTGGACCTCGGCAACCCCACACCACCACCCGCCACGTCGATGCCCTGCTAGGACTTTGTGCCCCCTGAGACTATTTAAACATCCCCAGCTGGGCATGGTGGTACACGCCTGTCACCTGGGACAGGAAGATCAGCTCGAGTTCAAGATCACCCTGGACTAGGCAGCGAGACCCTGTCTCAAAAACCAAGACCAGCAACAGTAAAACCCAGTCTTCCACACACAAGCACATGTAAAAAGCCCACACAACAGTGTCAAAGAGGGGGACACAACCAATGCAGATGCTTTCACACACGGATTAAAAAAAAAACTCTTGAAACCAGTGATTTTATGGTTTGTATTCAATTTGGCAGCAACAAATAATCTTTGAATAGATCGATCTTGGCTCAGAATCTCATTTGTAGTATTTATTTTCAAACTTCTTCTTCTGTCTGCTGATAATTCAAGGTCAATGAGATAACCCCAACTAGACACACGATCATCCAAACTAGTGGAATTCTGGCTTAACTACATTTTACTGGGTTATTTGTCACCCAAATGCCTTAAATACCAGAATAGCTTTGTTAGACCAAGAGTAGATGCAAAAAAGAACAATGAAAAAGACTCTTGAAGTCTCCTAACCTGGACATCTGTTTTGCTCTCCCTAACCCTGATGAGAACAGTCTATTAAAACAGACAATCATGAATCATCCAAAGTTTATAAAGTGATGAACTCTAGAAACAACATGTTCTCCTTCTCACAACTGGTTCGATGGCAGCCTGTCGAGGACGGACCCCTGACCTCTGAAGAAGGCAGTCCTGTCTGGGCCTCCCGGCAGGGGATAACACAAGACATGGGACCCTGGGATGGTGCCGTGCTGGTGTCTAGATTTTGCTATATTCCTACTAAAAGTGTTGCTACTTATGACTTGGTGTGATCTCTGTGAGGCTGTCCTTGACCTCCGCTTTTCCTCCAGGAACACTTTATCCCACAAGCCAGACTTGTCATCGAGGGTCTCTGGCTGGCTGGCAGGAACCCAGACGCCTCTCGACTGGTGGCGAGCGGAGGCGCACGGGCGCAGACACTGGCCTCCTGCTCCTGGCACACGCGTCTCAGATGCCGGCATGCCCCAGGGGACCCTGGCTCACTCAGTTAAGAGCCCAAGGGCTCTCATGGCTGCAGCCTCTTGCAGCCCCAGACTGCTCTCTGCCAGGACACAGCTGTGCTCCAGGCTGCCCTGCGCCTCAAGAGGGTCAGGCCGAGGGTGGTCCCCTCTCACCTGCTCCTCCCTCTCAAGGACCACGGCCTGGGTCCCTGGTGGTCAGTGTCTATACCGCTTCTCTGTGACTCTGTCCAGGTTTCAGCGATGAGACAGATTCATGCTGCTCTCTGCTACTGTGTCATGACTAAAAGCAAAGATCTACTCTGATTTTATTTTTTTCAATTGGGTTTTATTGGTACATTTTAGACATACATACTCCCCTGAATTTTAAACAGCATTGCTAAAACTATAAAACTAATGCAGTGTTTACTGGAAACAATACGCAAGCCACAGGAAGACATACAGAACTCAGTAAGAAGAGAATTACAACCCTGTGCCCCAGAGGCAGCCCCTGCGCAGGGAGTCGCTTGTGGATCTCCTGCCACTGTCCACGCTGGCTCTGCACTTTCCGTGAAAGCCATGTGGTGTGTGCTATGCAGTCGCGCCACCACGGGACCCCCAGAAGCCTCTCACTTGCATCAGGCTGCCGTCTGAATCCCCACCTTAGGCTCCTCAGCAGCCGACAGAGGGCTGCACCCCTTGCTCGGAGCTGCTTCCCTGCACGCCACCCACTCACGACAGCACTGCCCAGGGCACAGCTTGTGTGGCCCACAGCTGCCACCTCCATCTTCAAGAACCTTGGCAACAGCCTCCCTAAGTATCCGGTAACGACCAAAACAGCCAAGAGAAAACCACTTCCTGAAGGCCAGAGGAGAGCTCCAGGTGATCTGATACACAGCTTCCAGAACAAAGAGCCCTGACAAAGACTGACTCAGGACAGTGGCCTGAGGCTTCTAGGGTCCTGGGCCGACCCCACCGGGCCTCAAGTTTGGGCCTCAAGTTTCGGGGCTGCAGCCAGGAGCTGCCCCAGGGCAGAGCTTAGAGAGACCTTCCATCCATCCTTCCATTCATCCATCCATCCAAACACTTGCTCTGAGTTTTGAGATGTCCTGGGGATACACAGTCACCCACAGTGAGAACCTTCCTGGGGAAAATACTCTCTCCAGCAGCCTGAGTCCACAATGTATAAGTCAGACTAAAAAGCACAACTTGGACTTCTCCCAACCTGCATCTGCAGCTGCCATGTAAACGATAATAACGGTGTTGCTATTAAACCAGGAGACCAGGATCTAACTAGGGAGGGGCAGAAGGGCCTGACGAAACCCTCCTCGCCCATCCCTGCAGGCTTTCAAAGAGCCCGAGGCACTTGGCCTCCCGGCACCAAGGCTCCTGACCCACAAGCAGAGGCCTGCCCCGTGGCTTGCTCCACCCCACCTACCTGAGGTGCTGTAAGAGGACGAGGACGGCGTCCTCCGGGAGAAGCTCTTCACTGCCAGACTCTGCCCTCGCTGTTTTCGCCGCCACGCTGTGCGGCATTTGGAGTCGATACTCTGTTTGATCCGATACCAGTCAGATTCCGTGATTCCAAATTTATAGAAAAGGTGACCTGAAAGAACAATCAAAAGACTGAGCTAAAAAAAATAAATAAATAAATAAATAATAAAAATTGCTACTTTGACTACTAGCAGCACTGAGTTTGGACTCCACTGAGAGTTAAATTACTGCCCAATCCCTAAAAATCTGTTCCTGTTGAGGTCAAAATACTCGAAATAGAACAAAGGAAGGGTTTGGGTTTTTAAGTACTAAGGGTACCTTGATTTCTTTGGGTTTTGAAGATACCTCCTGACTTTTTCTCGGAGTACTGCTCAGGGCAGATTCACTTGAGGAGCCAGGTGGACAGCATCGGGCAGCACAACCATCCGGAGAGAGATGGCACCTCTGGACTCCGGCAGTGCCCCCTCTACAGGAACCCCCGAATCACCTCTCAGGAAATGCTGCAAGTGGCTCCAAGTGCAGGAAGCCTCCCACAGGTCACCCACCCGCTTCAGTGAAAGAGGATCCCCTGCCGACCACGGCCACCACAGAACCCGGCAATGCCAGCAACTTTTAACACACATCACAGGCCTCATGGAGGGAGAGCACCACTAGCCTCGGCTTGGTTTTGTGGCAGAAGCCAGAGAGAGGAGAAGTGACTGGTCCAGGAGAAGAACCTGTCTCCCTGTAGTGGCTTCAAGGTGCCCACCCAAGGGGAAGGAAGCGTCCTCACTGCCCTCCACACCCCATCCGGCCTGAAGCAGGCTGGGGACCAGGCAGGAGAGGCACACTGAACTCACACACATCTCTGCCACCAGGATGCGTCCCGACTACACCACTGCTCGGGTTGGGCACGGTTGGACCTGACACGTGATGGGACTGGGAGGGAAAAGGTTGCCCATGTGGTCTGCAGAGCTGGAAGCAGGGCAAAAGCCACCACTGCTGCTGCCTAGGAGCAGTGCTCAGCCACCTGGAGGCCAAGTCCCTGCCACTGTCAGGGCCTGGGATGAGCCGTGCCTGCCCTCTCCCTGGCAAGCTTCCACAGCTGGCCCAGAAAGCATCTCTCATTCTTCTCAGTGGCCTCTGCACTCCTCAGGTGTCCGCTATTGACACTGAAGGTCTGACCATAAAACCAGATCCTCTCTCTCATTAATGAGCCTGGCACGGAGGCCCCGAGCAGCGCAGCGGGAAAGGGCGGACGAAAGGAACCTCGCGTCTGCGGTGGGTGGCATGTTGGGTTTATTGGTCACAAAGGAATGAAGAACACGATTGCTGCTAACACAACCTCAAGTTCAAGGAGAAAGTAAAGCAGGAAGCTGGGTGCCAAAAACTTATTTCTTGAAATTACAGAGGACTGTATAGCAGCTGGTCCAGAAGAGCATGAGGAGGACACGCTCCTCGGCCACCTGGCCAGCCCCACGCACCCACAGGCCGCACCTCCAGGGCAGCCGGCACTCTCCCCAGCACGCCTGCCCGCCGCTGCGAGAGCCCGGAGCCCCAGGCAGCATCCTCCCGAGGAGGGCCGACCCCGGGCTGCCACTGGCCCGTCCGACTAGGCCCTCCCCCGGCTCTGCACTCAGTGGCCGCCAGGAGCTGTGCGTGGCCATGGCAGGCCCGTCAGTACCGTGTGCAGTCCACGTCCAGCCGGCAACACATTCACCCCACAAGAGGAAGACTTGGCTAAGAGACGGCATCTGATTATCCAAGTTCAGAACCCACACCCTGTGCTGGGGCTGAGCTGTGCTCCCCCAAAACGCAGGGCCTTCCCAGGACCTTGGAATGCGACCTCCTTGGGATGCAGGGTCTCTGCAGATGTGATTAATTAAGATGAGATCATACTCGTGGGCTGTCACTGAAGTGGGACTGGTGTCCTTATAAGGAAGGAGAGGAGACAGACATGGACACACAGGGCAAAGATGGCCTTGTGATGACAGGGCAGGGATGGGGTGAGGCTGCCATAGAGCAGAGCACGGAGTAGGGTCACCACAGGAAGCTGGAGGAGGGAAAGCCCCTTGGAGGTGGCAAGGTGGCCTCCTAACCCGAGAGAGCAAACGTCTGTGTTTCCGGCCTGGGTCCGAGAGGGCTGCGCGATGCGCCTCCTGTGCTCCTGGGCACCGCTGCCGCCTGCCGGACACTGCCCGAGCCTCGGGGAGGGTGACCCACCGGGAACAACTCTAGCGGCCTGCCAGGTCACCTGTGCGTACGACTTCCCCCAGGGATCCCTCGCCCGCGTCCACACTCCTCACAGGTTCGGCCCTGCCAGTCTGCCACCGTTTCTGTGCCTCAGAGGAGACTTGTTCTTCGACATCACCTGAGGAGGGACTTACAAAATCCTCAGTTTCAAAAAAAATCGCAAGAACTAACCTGAGAGAAAGAGGGCACTCCTCATGGAAACCTCAAAGTCACAACGTGCTACTCTCGCACAAGACACACGAACTAGAGTTGCTCCAATTTGGGAGCAGGCAATTCCCAATCCTTGGGAACCCTATGCAAGCTAACGTTCCAGAGCCGGGGATGGAGTTCACGGCGCAGCACCTGCCTGGCCAGCACGCAGCCCTCAGTTCGATTCCCGGTACCAAAAAAAGAAAAGAGAAACAAAAAAAGCTAACATCCCAAAAGGCCAACTTCTCTCCCCCTTTCAAAAAACCCTTTCTCCACTTCACAAAGAAAGTACTTAAGAGACTAGACCATTGTGTGTTTCAAAAGGCAGATTTTTGAGCCGGGCGTGGTGGCGCACGCCTTTAATCCCAGCACTCGGGAGGCTGAGGTAGGCGGAGCATTGTGAGTTCGAGGCCCACTTGGGCTACAAGCAAGCGCAAGGCCGGCCTGAGCTGCATAGTGCGACCCTGCTTCAAAAAACCAGGGCCGGGAGTTTGGCTCAGCAGCTTAAGCGCCTGTCTGGCAGGTGCGAGGCTGTGAGTTCAATCCCCGGTGCCGGAAAAAAAAAAAAAAAAAAAAAAAAGGCAGATTTTTGCCTCCAGGAAAAAAAAGAGAGAAAATACTTCTGTTAACTGAAGAGTAAGACTTAACCCAAAACTTCCTCCATAATGAGCAGGACTTGCCAAACAAGGCCAGTAACAAGCTTCCAACACCACAGCCACAGGTGTCACTGTGAGATTCAGGTAGCAGCAGAGACAAAGGCCAGGGTCGGAGGCCGGGGACGTCAGCCAGTCCCATGCTTGCTCTACCCAAACCGAGGCCGCAGGAGTGTGATTTGTGCGTTTGTTGACTTCATTATGCAATCATCAGCAGTAAGAATTAGCCAGACCAGATGGAGCAAAGGTAAACAAGCATTTTGAACATTTCGACAATTCCAACTGATCATGAGCAGCCATGCTCTGACCTGCGGAGGCCTCACTGACACAGGTGGGCCAGGATGGGGAGCAGGAGTGGGGGCTCCCACAATAGTCTGGGGGGCTGCAACCCAGCAGAAGGGACCTGTTCCTCACCACCCAGCCCATGGGGAGGGTCTATGAGTGGGGAGGGCCGACTGTACCAGTCCAAAGTCCACACAGCTCTGCTCTTCTCTGCCTTGGAAAACCAAGGAAACTTTGGCACAGAGGGATCTGCCAGGGGTGCGAGGTCACAGGCAAGGTCATAGTCAGCCCGCTCCTTCCTACAAGAGCACACCTCCAGCATGAGCTTCCAGGATGACAGGAAGCGCGTGCGGGCCAGCCTAAGGAGGCCTGAGCGGGCACTGTGCACGGCGGCCTCAGGCTCTGTTCCCAAGGCTTTGCCCTGGGTCGAAGTTCTGAGCCCTGAGGGCAGTTCTGTCCATGGTGAGAAGTGCACACCTACCTGCTCTGGATTCGTGAGACAGGCACGGAGCAGTTCGTCAGAACCCCGCCCCTCCCTGAGCTGTCCACTCAGCACAGACACAGCAGCCACGTGACAAGAAGTCACAGTCACCCACAGGCTCAGGGTCAGCAAGACTGGGCTGCACTCCTCAGCAGCTTTCAGACAACTCCGCCATCCACATACACCCTCAGCCTCCGTCACCGCGGCTGCCACAGGCACAGGGACCCCACTGTTTCTCTGGCGCTCCTGGAAATGTCAGCCCCCACGCTGCATGGGTGAGTGTCAGAGCTGCAGCGGGGGCACGCTCTCCCGGCTAGGCAGACTCCAGCTGTGCTAAAAGACTCAGACTTCAGCCGACGGCGGTTCCTCCCCCCAAAGCAGGTCAAAGCCCTCCCTCCACGCTGTCTCGCCAGAAGCCACGCTGGATGGCTTCCGGCAACTGGGGCACTCCGACACACAGCCCCAAGGTGACGTCAGGCCAGGGGCACTAAGCTGAGAGTCTGAGCGTCCCACACCCTCTCCACGTGTCATCAGCAGGAAGGTACAGTGACACGAGCTAAAGCAAATGCCGGGCTTCAAACAAGAGTAGATGTGGGCCTTGCGTCAGCCCCGGAGGCTCTCCTGGCTTCTAGCGCTGCTGGGCGGAACCCTTCCCGGCATGGGGGAGGCAGGTGCACTTGTGCTCAGGCCACTCAGCTGTTTAGGGGAGCCATGACTAGCAGGAGGCAGGGCCCTGCTCCCCTTCCTCCAGGGCCGCCCAAGGATGAGCAAGGCTGGATCTGAGGGTCCCAGGAAACACTTCCCGAGGCTCTTCCTCACTGCAGGAAAATCCCCCAAGGGGACCCCACACCCTCCAGCCCGGGCTCCCCAGCCCGCTCTGCAGGCAACACTGGCTCTCCAAACAGAGTCCCAGCGCGCTTACACCGGATGCCGTAGATGGTGAGCGGGTCGAGCTGCTTCTTCCCGTGCTTGCCCTGGCCCGACAGGTTGGACACAGCCTGCACCTCGCGGTGGAAGAGGTAGTCCAGCAGCGTGAGTGCCATCTTCTCGGCGGTGCGGCAGTTGGTGCTGATGTGCAGCATGTCGGAGGGGATGATGGCGCAGCGCACCCGCATCTCGGGGTTGTTCTCGTCGCCCAGCCAGGTGCCGTTGGGATAGTCCTCTGCCAAGAGAAGCAGGCAATCCGTTAGCAAGACTCCAAACAGGCACCCACATCCGAGCAGGCCAGAGCAGCCCGGGAACGGTGCTGTGGGGAACTGAAGGCCGAAGGAGAGCGGAAGATGAGCGTGACAGATTGGGCCACAGACGGATCCTCCGCTCTGCACCCAGGACAAGGCTGCCCTCCCTCCGCAGGGCTCTCAGCACGCGGAACACCAGGCGCTTCCCACCCCTCTGCCGTGTGAACCCGAGGGTCCTGCCCAGGCCTCACGTGAGGCAGGACGCCGAGAGACCAGGGCAGGAGAGCAGACAAGCTCTGGACTCCAGCACCGGGTTCTCCTCACATCTCAGCAGGGAAGAGGGCTGAGAACACAGACGTGGACACCTTGAGCATGCTGCAGCTTCGCCTTGTCTAGGGAGGGATGGCCCAACCTCCCTGGGTCTCCTGGGCCGTGAGCGCTACAGCCACATGAGCACACCTGTCTGGCAGGACAGGTGAGGGCTCCGCACATTCATCTCTGCTCTGAGCCATGCAAGTGCAGGCCACGCAGAAGTTGAGCACCACCTACAAGAGACAGGCAAGCTTCCTGTCGTCCCAGCACTGCCCCAAGTCCCATGGGAACGCGTCAGCCTTGGCAGCACTCTCCTCTCAAGACTGAGCCCACCAGCATATTCCAGACTGGCGGGCGTCCGTCCTCTGCTGAGGGCCTCATCCCTCCCTGGCAGTACAGGAGGAGTCTCCCGTGGACAGCACTTCCTCCAGGCCCCTGCTTGGTGTACCTTGGGCCCTGTCTAGCCTTGCAGCTCCGTTTTCTTCTTGTGCCACCTCTGAGTTCTGCACCTGAGGGACAGGCAGGGCCTGGACACTGCCCATCTCTGGGACCAAAGAGTCAGGGGCTCATGTGTTGTCTGTCCTCATGCAGGTGGCCTCTCCCAGGTGGCTGACCCACAAGACTGCCAGGAGACACAGGTGAGGCAGCGCACCAGCCACGCAAACATACTGCGTGGTGTGGGGCCGTGGCCGAGAGCCAGAAGCACCGCAGGGCACTGAGGCTGGGCTTGTGGCTATTGACAAGTCTGAATTTTAGAATTCAGAGTAAGTGGAGCATAAGAACATTTTTGGGAGACACGGAAGAGGAGAGCGGGTGCTAGGAACACATGCTCAGACGCAGGCATGCTTCCGAAGGTCAGCCAGCCCCAACCATACTCAGCCAATTCATGACCACTCAGCAGAGCCTCCAGCGGGGCCGAGGACGTCACTGGGGTGCCGAGGCTCTTGACGCCATGGGACTTATTAATCTAGCTACTAACACATTCTGGACAGCTGTGTGCTGGCCACTGGACCTAATGCTCAGAAAAACTGAAGCCTGGTTCAGCCCAGGTCTCAGTGACACTAGGCGCACAGGAGGACGCCCTGCCCTGCGGCACTGTAGTCACGGAGCAGGGGTCCTCCCCAAGGGCAGAGACGAAACTTAAAAACAGGAGGTGTCTGCTCACCTCAGCACCTTTGCATGTAACACCTGAAGGCCAGGAGCTCGAGGACCTAATGGGAGGGTGCCAGGAGGGGCGGCATGCCCTGAGCCGTCAGAGGTGGGGTGCTGACGGAACCTGGCTCCCCAGGGGGATGAAAGGGATCTGAGGAATGGTGAGTGGGGAGCTCGGCTTCAACTCCACAAATGCCAAAGACTGCCGTGGCCTTTCCCAGGGATTATAAGAGCGCCGAATTCCACCCAGCCAAGCTCTGCCTTTTGAGATGATTCTAAAGTAAACACTGGACAAGAGCCCAGCAGTTGTTTTCCAAACAATGAGTCAGTACCATGTCCAAGTGTCACTGGGACCGTGCGCGAAGAATGATTCAGGACAGCTGTGATGACACATGCGCCACCTCCAGGCTGAGCCTCCCCTAAACTATCCAGGGTGCAGACCAGCTCCCGGATCCCACGGGGCTGTCAGGCAGCACGGAGGCAAAGGCGGCCCGTGCAGCCACTGCGGCTGCCCCAAACACGTCCCACTGGAGAGCCTCCCGCAGCTTTGGGCCAACAGTAGGAGGTGCACCTGTACCCCAAAGACGGCGGCCTCTTGCACTGAGGTCGCCTGGGCGACAAAGCCAAACACAAGCCACGCAGACCCTCCTTGGCCTGCCATCTCGCCTGGTCCCTCTAAGAACGGGCCTCCTCTCTGCTGCCCCGCGGGAGCGCCCTCCTGGCTGCCTGAGTCACCTGCCCCGCCCTCTCAGTGACTTCCATCTCGCCTGGGAGAAGGCAGGAGCCTCCAGGAGCTCGCACAAGACAGTGCGCTCTCCACAGCCCCGCTCCCACCCATACCTGTCAGCACTGCATCTCCGCCTTCTCCTCCTGCAGCCCCTGCAACCCCGGCCACTGAGAGCCTGAGCTGGACAGCAGGTTCCAGGCCAGACCGAGCACTGTCTCACGAAGAGTGTGAAGGGAGTGGGGAGGCTGGGGATGTAGCTCAGTGGTGAGCACTTGCCTGCCATGTGTGATGGCTCAATCTCCAGTACGGCCAAAAAACAAAAGAAAAGAAAGCCCAGGCACAGTCCTAGAGCGTTCCTAACACAGGGCAGAGAAAGTGAGGAGAGGGCCCACCGTGGGGACTTCAGAGGTGGGGTCCGCTTGACGCACATAATTAACCTGCATGAGGGCTGCATCCTGATCTAGAGCTCCCCCACCAGCAGCACAGGCAGGGAAGGGGAATCTGCTACAAACGCCTGTCCTCAGCCTTGCCCCTCCCCATGGGTCAGGGGTCTGTCCAGCAAACCCTGCACTCCCCGGGAAAGCCACAGAGGCCAGTTTTGTGGCCGGCTTCCTGTGCTCCAGGCCACAAGGGCGCCACAGCCCACTGAGCTCTGCACTGTGCAGCGGTGTCAGAGAAGCGCAGTGTGGGCAGGCCCGGGCAGAGCAGCCCGCCCTACCAGAGAGGGGCCCTGGGCCTGAACCTCCACAACTCCTGAGATCAACAGGGCACTGAGGCATCTGCAGAGACTAACGACCCCGAACAGTCTCTCTGAAGGTAACCAGAAGTCATGTTCTCACCAATGCCGAGGTCCTGCCTGCTAAGAAGAGAGGGGCTCGGGCACTCCCAGGCCCTCCTCCTGACAGCTGCGGCCTCAGCCCTCCCCGACTTGACACCTTCTCTATACTGACTCAGAAACATTTCTTCACGTCTGCTTCCTGATGGAAGTGCTGGATCACTGAACTCACCATATGTTCGAGATTCCCTTTAGGAAAACAAAAAGGCAATTAGAGATCCCCAGCTGAACTTACACAGGAAGGGAGGATGCCCACACATCAGGTTACACAGCCTCAACCATGAAGCAGTGGCTGCACTGCCCTCGGCTCCATCTCCTCCACGCATGCTCTGCCCTGACTCTGACCCGGGTGGGGTGGGGGACACAGGCCAGCCTGGAGCCCAAGCCTTCCCCTTGGAAAACAAGAAGTGCCTGCGGCAATTCAGAAAGATCTGATTGCACATCTGAAACAACAGAGTCTTGTAGTGTTGTTTTGTTTTTTTGAGACAGAGTCTCACTATGCAGTCCAGGCTGGCCTCAAACTCACAGCCATCCTCCTGCCTCAGTCTCCCCAGTACTGAGATTACAGGTGTGCACTGCTATGCCTGACCTGTAGTAGTTTTATTTAGAAAGCACAGGAAAAATAAACTTGCTTTTTTTCCCATCACTTAATCTTTAAGGAAACTGTCCCTTCTGAAAAAATCTATTAAAATGAAAACCTTTTCTTGCCACTACCACAGTACAGAATGCAAGGAGTTGCTCTGAGTTCCAGAAAAACAAAGCGGACAGGGGAAAGCACTGAGATGAGAATGGCGCCACCTCCAGGCCAGGCCAAGCCAAGGTTAGTGAGGAGCTGCCCCGCCCCTCCCTCACAGGGAAGGGAGAGAGGAGGAGGAGCAGCCCAAGCCCCGAGGGCATCTCCTTCTTGGCAGGACCGCGGAGGCCCCTCCCATCTGCAGGGTGAACCCCGTCCTCAGGGGTGTGAGACCCTGTGTGACTTGAGGGCAGACCTGCTCAGCCCTGCAGCACAGCCAATGCAACGGAAGCGTCACACTGCACAGCGCCAGCACACCGCAGGGGCAGTCCTGTCACCAGCTTGCCCTGACAGATACCCCTGTGAACTCTGCTGATCTCGGAGATGTGATCCCCTCGAATGAGCCAAGTGTGCGGGAGCAGGTGCCTGCGGCCCAGAGGCACCAGGGCGCCATCACGGCCAGGTCTCCACATGCCCCTCTGACCCTCACTGAGAGCAGCTGTTACCTGCAGGGCTCCCATGCTGCACAGATCTCTGTGGGTCAGGACCATGCAGTCATGGGAGTCACTCGAGTGACACAGCTATCTCCAACCAAAAGACAAGCCCTCGACTTGCTGAGGGATTCCGAGTTGTTCGAAGATTTTGGCACATGGGGTCGATTCCACAACACAGCAAACTCTGGTCAGGTCAGGGCCTCAAGGTCCAGCTTGGCCACCTCCAGGCAAGTTTGCAGGCCAGATTCGTGCTCACACATGAATCTCAGGTAATATTTTCCACTAGTATCAAAAATCAATTTTCACCCAGGCTTTGTAAATGCCTGCCCACACTGCTTACCAGTCCCAAAAGTGATACACTGCACAAAAGATGAAAGACAGTTCAACAACTGCGTGGTGCTCAAGAATATATTCACAAAGTAGGAACCTCAAGGTTGGCGCCCCTTGGCCTTTTGGGTTACACTGTTACACACAGCATGGCCTGAACTGTTTCCCCCACCAGCACGGGGCCCAATAACTATAGGTCATGCATTCGCTCCATCAAGGGAGACACTTCAAGTCCTCTGTGTAACTCACGCCAGACCCCCGCAGCCCAGGTGAGAACAAAGGTCCACTCCGGCCACCACCGCAGCTGGGCTGCTACGACGTCACACACGGTGCTGGGGCGCAGCCTGACACACGTGTGGACAAGTGGACACCTAATGAGTACCTGGGACGGGCAACAGGGCCAGGAAGGTCAGACTGGAAGGGAAGGCCGTGTCAGAACCATGGGAAGGTCGCGCGCTGGAGCAGTGCTGAGAGGCAGGTGGGTGCTGCACTGCGAGTTTATACTTAAGGGACACAGAGCTTGAGAATTTTAGAAATCTGTGGCGTAAACCACAAATTACAGATATGTCAATTTAGAAATAGGATATTTCATCATTTTCTTTTAAAATGCTTTTTAGGGGTGGAATGGGCTACTTTTGCTTTGTTGGTTGTTGGTTTTGGTTTTAGAATAGACAGTTTCAGGTCAACAATTCTATTACAAAGACTTCATCAGTAATGGGCAAGCATTTTTTAAAGTGAAAACACTAACCATTAGTAAAAGGAGTGTGGCATCCTGGGCCACGTGGTCACTCCACCAGCAGGGTCCAAGCAAGCATCTGCCATCAGCCTGGCTCTCCACAGTCGGTCACCTCTCTTCCCATTCAGTCACCATACACCCACAGACCAAACAAAGGTCACAGTTTCAAGCAGGACGCAGACCCTGCCCTGGCTTGCCTCCCACCTCAGTGGAGAAGGACTAAAAGGCTGGCTGAGTTACAGAAATGAAGTAGCTAAAACGCACCAGGATGGGATCCGTTAATCCAGGGATTTAGTTATGTTTGCAATAAAGGGTTTAAATTATCGCTGTGTGGAGGTTGGTAATTCCTGCGAGACTCGACAACCCTACACGACAGGCAAGTGCGGAGCTGCACAGGGAAGGACGGCGCTTCCACTGCAGCTGGGCTGGTGTGCGGGGTCTCGAGCTGCGGGTGATCACCCGCTCGCTCCAGGTGCTCACACACCGCCGCAGGACGGGCCAGGCGCAGGCGCTCAGCTCCCTGGGCACGCGCCGGACCAACAGAGACCAAGTTCTTTCTCATTCAAATGGCGTTCACGTCACCAACGAATGGAAATGCCCAAGTAAGACCTAGCATAAAACAAGGCAGCATGTTTGCAGTATAATAAACAGACTCACATCTAACATAAAACAGCATGTACAATTTTTTTTTTTTTTCGGCACCGGGGATTGAACTCAGCCTCACGCCTGCCAGACAGGCGCTTAAGCCACTGAGCCAAATTCCCAGCCCCTACATGTACAATTCTTAAAAACCACTTTGAAATCCATGGTCCTCTAAGACTTCAAGCACTCTGATGCTTACAGAAGGAGACAAGAGCAATCTGCCCACTTGCAGCTTGCAGCTCTTATCAGGGACCAAGAAGACTAAACACAAAGAGAGCCCACGGCCCGTGAGCAGCCACGCCCCTCCCCTCCCAGACGTGGCCCGGCTGACCGCACGTCCTCCTGCCGAGCAGCGGCGCTGGCGGCTCCTGCGTTCATGCACACAGAGACCACTGTCCCTCTCCCAGCAGTCTGCCCAGGCCCCGCGCCAATGCGATGGCTCGGTCCGGCACGCCCTTCACGCTGGCCCACTGCGGGGCGTAGCTGCCAAGGACGGTGAGGCAGATGCACCACAGAGGTTTCCGTGGAATGGAGTGAGAAAACACCGTGGTTCTGAATTAAGACCTGTGCTTCAAAGGAAAGTAAATCTTAAATTAGAAAACTGTCTCTAGTCCGCCTTGATCCTCACTCCTGCGCTGTATGTACGTCAAGGTCACCAAGGGAAAGGAATCAGCTGTCAGCACGGGCACCAAACTCTGCTGGAAGTCTCTGCTAGAGAAGCACGTCTTAGTCTGGGATGCTGAGGCAGGACACACAGCCTAGGTAACGTAATGACTTAGCAAGATCCTGTCTCAAAATAAATAAAGCTCTGGCGATACTGCTCAGTGCGGAGACCCTGGGTCTAAGCCCTAGTACCGGAAACTGTGAAGCGGCAACAGCCGCAGCAGCCACAGCAGGTCTCACAGTGCAGCCTCACCCACTCAGACACAAAGAAAACCTGCACTTTTCCCTGAGGTGTAAACCCCGAGCATGACTCCCGTCTGCGGTTTCCCCAGAGGTATACATATCACACTGATCATACCATCAGCCAAATTTTTAAATGAGAAATTCTTGTTTTAATGATAATCCCAGACCCCCTTATATCAAGTGCTCTGTTCACTTTCCAGCCTACTTCACACCAAACGAACATCAGGCCTTAGCGGCTAAGCAGCACGTGGGCGTCTGCATGAAATACACGGGGGAGGGGAGGACAGACGGAAGCACACACGATCCTCAACCGCCTACAGAGTGACCTCCACTCAATTTCTGTGAGGACCTTCTTCTCAAATCTGGAGTGAACGAATCAGTTGCCCTGCCCTTGCAACTCATTCACGCACAAAAACCAGTAAAAGAACATTCACAGCAGTGTAACTTAGGACACGCAAAGAGTGAAAATAATCGAATGCCATCGACAGAGTATAGAAACAAAACGCAGACTCCACCCTAACGGTGGGCACTCACTCAGCCAGGACAGGGGGAGGGTGCTGGCAGCTCTATGAGCTGGACGGCTCACAACCCTGCTTACGGGGATCCACAGTGCAGCACCGCTGGACAGAGCAGATCAGCAGTTGACAGGGAGGAGCTGGTCAAGGACAGGGCCTCTTTTCAAATGATAATAACAGAACTGCAGAGATGACGACTGTGCGTCTTGAAAATATCCTGAAAGCCTCCATGTCAGCTTTTTGTTTCTGTAACAAATACCCAAGACAAACTGACTTCTAAGGAGAAGTCGACTCGGGCTCATGGTTTCAGAGGCCTGAGTCCATGGTCTCTGGGTCCCGGAGCTCCGGCCCTGTGGCAACACAGCACCCTGTGAGGGTGGGAAGCAAAAGCAAAGACTGGAGAGTCGGGGAGGACTGAAGTCTGGGGTGACCTGCACAGCCCTGCTCCTAGAGGTTCAGCTGCCTCCCAGCAGTGCCACAGGCTGGCCTTGGGGACATGCAAGATCCAGATTTGGGCAATCACAGAAATGAACACTGTCAAAGGCCAACTTTATGATATATAAAGTAGATTTCCGTTTTTGTTTTTTCTTTTTTGGTATTTCTTTCATTTTATTCTTAAAGGGTTGCTATACTTCTCTTTATCTCTCGAGCATTTCCTGCAGCGGTGAAAGCCATCTCTGCAAACACACTGCTGCCTGTGTCTGAGATATGGTAATAAGCCTCTCACAGGAGATCTCTGCTCAGGCAGAAGATCTACTTTGTGTTGTTCATAGGAAAAAGCAACAACTCAGATGTGGAAGCAGAAAGACCTCAAAAGGTCTCACTATTAAATAAGAGGAGAGCTTCAGAACTCCAATACACAAAGCCAAATCCAAGCTCTCTCCTTTCTCTCCACGTTGTAGTGGTTGCCAAGGACGCAAGAGCCCATGTGGCACAAATTCTTTGCAGGCCATGCTGGTGTAACCAGAGGCCGAGGCACAGGCAAGAGGGCACCTCAGACCCCTCTTTCCCCACCTCGGGGCTCCCGGAACCCCCAGGGGAGTCCAGGTGACACAGAAAGACCCCACGCCTGCCACACCCACCTCTCCCTGCACGGCAGCTGGGAGACACAGTGCAGTTGATGCACGGGCCTGAGGCAGACTGCGCTCTCTAAGCCCAGTGAGTGCCCTCTAAGAGTCACAGTCAGACACTCATCTGAGGGAGGCCGAGGACCCACTGTCAGAAGCTATAAACCTGCTTGGAGCGCAATAATGAAAGGCTCCAACTACCAGCATCAGAAGGCAACCAGGACACTGTCAAAGAAGTAAAAGCAGCTCGGTGTGCTGGTGCACACTTATAATTTTAGCACCCTGGGAAGCTGAGGCAGGAAAATCACAAGTTCAAGCACAACCTGGACAACTTAGCAAGACCCTGTCTCAAAACAAAGAAATCAGAAAGGGGTGCGAATGATGTAGTTCAGTGTGAATGTTCTGGGTTCAATCCCCAGCACCACAAAAAACGAAGGAAGGAAGCAGATCTGAAAATGGATGTGCAAACCTGTATTAATGGGGAGAGGTTTACTCTGCAGGAGGGAGAGTGAGTTATAAAATCAAGTGTGCAGCTATCACAGAAAAGACAGGAGGCCATGACCACTGCAGGGTGGGATTTCAAGTGACTCTAACTCTCTTCACCTTTCCGTAGTGCACGGTAAGTGCATACCACTCCCGTAAGGAGCAGCGTGCAGCTGGGCTCAGCCACGCCCGGACGCACCTTCTGAGTTCAAGGTGATGAGCGTCACATTGCTCCCGATGTTCTGGCTCCCAGGCTGGCCGCAGTTGGACACGGAGTCGCTGGCCTCCGACCCGCTCTCCCCGTCTTCGTTGTGGCTGTCGTCCTGACCCGGCACCTTCACCACGATGGTGTTCTGCCGACGCCCGGGAACAGCGCTGAGGGGAGAAAAGCACACAGCCCACGTTGTGAAGGGGACAAGGACAACCACGGCAGCCCTGCCTCACTCACAGTCCTGGGCCTGCGCCTGACCCCAACCTCTGCCTGGGCACGGACCACGGACCAACGCGTCTCCCCCACAGCTCTGTCTACAGAGACTGACATCCACTTAACGCAGGGAGTCTGGGGCTGGAAGAAATGGTGTAAAATAAAACAAACATTTAAAGAAAACATTTACATCACGAAAGAAGTCAGATCATAACTCACTGAGCCCCGACCCAGAGCGCTGCCTCCCGCCTCCAGAGGCGAGCCTGCAAAGTGCTGACTCGAGCAGCCGCTGCGAGGGCTGTGTGGAGGGGAGGACTGCAGACAGGGAGCCCGGAGCCTGATCACTCCATCTACCCCGCCAGACACCCAGGGTGACTCAGCCTCCAAACACGCAACCGCACTCCCAGCTATTCCCACAGACACACCGCGGAGTGGGCTTCCAAGGCCAGTCAAGAATCTCAGGAATCCCCTGGGAGCTATTCTCAGAGCAGGGCCCTGACCCGCAGCCGAGGTTCCGCCGGCAGAGCAGGACCGCACGGCCAGCTGCAGAGTGCGTAGGGAACAGGGCCACCCGGAGACCATGACCTGCCTTCCGAGCAACGCTGACGGTGGGGTGTGAAGCACCCCGAGAGAGCAGAAGCACGGGTGCCCATCAGCAGGGCCCCACAGGCCTGCCAAGCTGTGGCCACCCCAGGAGGGCACTGTGCTCATACTTTCTGGACTCAAACCCACAGAGGATGCCCCCAGCCGGCTTCTGTGCTCTTGAGACTGGCCCTCTGCCCTGGCACCACCCCACAGCAGGCATGTCCTCCCCCTAGCAGCTGGCCAGCCTCGGGGACCCTGCAGCCCGCCTGCCACCCACAGATCAGGACTGAGACTGCTGCTGCTGCTGCCTGGCGAACTGGACTAAGACAACGAGAAACCTGGACAAAGCTGGAAGGCAACAGTCTGCGGAAGAGATGGAGAAAAAGGCAACACAGGGTTTTATGAAGACACAGATGGGAACAGAAAGCAACGAAACCCTCACGGGGAACATGCAGCCCAGGCGCTGGGCAGGGCCACCTGCAACAGCCGTCCTGGCACAGAGTGAGTGTCCACTCCCTTTTCTGACCAAGCGTCCATCCAACACATCCCAAAAGAAAAGGTGTATGAAAAACCCATGACCTCAGCATGCCCGCGTCTTAGAGCCTAAGAGGGCGTCTGTGACCTGACATGCCACTTGCAAGGACAGACAGACATGGCGACCAGTGGCCGCAGGGAGAGTCACTGCCACCTTCTGCCCTTTGTCAGCTCTCACAGATGCCCCCGTGGCCAGCACCGCACCGCACCCCGCCCCTCCGAGTGCTGTGCCCACCCCGACCTCACAGAGCCCTGGCTGTGCCTGCCAGCGTCGAGCCTGCCACCGGCGGGGTGGACCTCATGCTCGTGCTGTGCCCTGGCTCGGGACATGACTTATTCTCATCACGATGGCAGGGGGAGGTGGGGTGGTGTGTGGCTACTGACTTGCTAATGATATTTTCCAGGGAATCCGGTGCCCTGCCGCTCAAGGGGTCTTCCATCTTGGCTACAATGGCGTTCTGCCGATCATTGTTGAGTATTACTGTAGTCTGGGGGACGACGCTATAGAACAAAAGAATCACAAGAAAAAGAAGACCTTAAAACAACAACATTCATTGTCAGAGCACATCAGAGTCATTCAATACAATCAGTCAGCTCCCCATTGCCTGCACCCAGGAAACTGGCCCCAGGGAAGGATCACAGTCTAAGACCAGTGGATTAGGGTTCCTTATCGGAGAGTTTAAATTCTAATCCTGGCGTGCTTAGCTCCCACAAGCGCACACAGCGGAAACCTGGGCTGAGGACACCTAGTAGGTGAGGAGTAGGCCAAGGCATCCCAAGCATCCAGGTCTGTTTGAAAACCAGCCTCCCTGACCCTCGGCCCCCAACCAATGCCAAGGCACCAAGGGCTCAGGCTGCCAGTGCTGGCGGCCTCCCACAGTCAACGCTCTGGAGAGAGGGCCAGCCCACCCAGCACCTGCGGCATTCTAGAATGTGCGAGCAGCTTTGCCCCGGGAACAAAACTGCGTCCCAGAGGAAGCACCAATTTGTGTAAACAGGCAGGGCCAAGGCAGCTGAGTCCCAACCACGGCTCGCTTATAGTTTCCTTTCAGCCACTTGTTAACCCTTAGCATTTACGATCACGAGAAATTTCTGGAGTACGCTTTGCAGTGAGAGGCTGGGAGCAAAAGAAACCGGCACCTGAAACACGGAGTTGTAGTACATGAGAAGAAACCGGCACCTGAAACACGGAGTTGCATTACATGAGAAGAAAGCACCACTCTTTCTCAGGGGAAGGACTGCTTTTCTGTCATTTGCATGCTAAAAATCCAGCCCAGTATAGCAGCCACACGACTGCAACTGCCCCCACCAGGTGCCAGCAAGAACAGCACTCGCAGGGCCAAGCCCCTCGTGGCCACGACTGACTTCCCACACTAAAGGTGGAATCGGACACGTGTCAAAGGTTTTGTTTTTTCCATCATTCAACTTGTTCTTTGGTGACACCTAAAGTAACCCACCAAATCATGACGAGTCATCCACAGATCAGATATCGGAAGTAACCTCAGTGACTTCTGACTTGGTTACTATAATCAGGGCCAGGCTCCACCAATCACGCTCACTTCCCATATATACAAATTAGGAGGCTCAAATGGGATTTACACAATTCTATCAACCTCAAATTTACCAAAGAATAGTTTTTCAAAAATTATGGAGCGTTCACATCACCTTAAGAATGAATCAGCTGGAATGTGAGTGTCTAGCGCTTGCCTGGCACGCACAAGGCTGTCACTCTCCCGTAGGGCTGGACTTGCTGGGCACACTGGCACTTCCTCTCCAGGTCACAGGCATGTGAGACTCAGGCTGCCTGCATGCCTCCTCACTTTCACGTGTTATTTTCTGGGGTGCATGAGTTCAGCTACAAAGGCCCAGGGCTGGAATACTGAACTGGATGCTGCCAGACAGGGCCTTTGCAGACAGAATTAAAGTCCTCACCGGTCTGCCTAAGCCCGTCATGGAGAGCTCTGCTTGGGTGGGCCTGGCAGGTACTTTAGAGGGAGACTCCCACCTGCAGGGGTACAGCCTGCTGTGCCTCACCTTAGCCCCGGCCCTAGACTCCACCCACCCTCAGCACCCCACCACTGTGTGTGCCAGTTCCTTGGAGATACCCCTCACAGGGCTAGCACTCACGCTGTCTCACACACACACACACAGCACACACGTGTGCACACACACAGCCCTCTGGCTGGTTCTCTGACTGAACCCTGACTCATGTTTTAAAATAATTTCAGGACAGCCGGGCATATCCCATGAGCCCTGCCCCAGCCCTGTGCCTCTACAACAACAGCACAAAACAAGACCCTGGAGGAGCCTGCAAGCCTGAGTGGGTCTCAACACCTCCTGTGGGCAGGGACAGTGCGTGCCTGTGTGGTCCTGGGCAGCTGGGTCCCATGCACAGGTCTGTGTAGCTGCTACCCCCAGATGTGGAATGGCCCCATCGCCCCAAAGGAGCTGCCCGCTGCCCCCACACCCAGCCCAGTCCTTTACCACCAGCCTTCTGTTTTCCCCCTCCACAATACGACCTTGGAGAACACGAACCTTCCAAGTGGCTTTGTGCCCTCTGCAGGACATGTGCATTAGTGCTGCTTCCACAGACAGCACAGGGCACCAGCGACCCACCAAAGGGCACCTCACAAGCTTGGGCCATTACAATTATAGCTGCTGCAAGCTTCTGGGTAGATCTGTCTGCTTCCCTGAGGTAAAAGCCTCGAGCGCCCTGGCTGCTGCTGCAGGGCTGCTTCCTGTCCCACCAGCAGCGGACACCTCCAGTGTCTCCATACCCTCACCCGCACACACTACTAGGGCCACTTCTCAAACTGAGGCTGGGACAGAGCACTCGGGTCTTGCTGAGGTTCTGAGCCACAAGTCCCAGTGGCTTGTGACACTGAGCAGCTGGCACCCACCGTTCAGCACCACAGTTCCTTGCTGGTGACACAGCTGGCTTGGGATTTGCCCGGGTTCCAGCAGACAGGCGAGTTTGAGTCCCTTCCCACTACTGTGCACTGACAAGCACCTTGTCCCCCAGCAAGTCTGTCTGTCTGTCTGTGCACTGCATCTAAGAAGGGTTTGCCTCACTCTAGCCCCAAAGATCCTGTACTTTCACCTCAGTACCGTAGTTTCACCTCTAGACCTGCAGCCCCTCCAAGTTAATTCCATACAAAGTGGGTTCCACTGAGGTTCCCTTTCTTGCTTTTCTGCGGGGTCTGACTGCATCTGCACCAGCTGCTCAGAGCTGTCCTTCCTCACCAAGCTGCTTCTGCAAAGGTCAGCTGGGCACACAAGTCCCAGCAGGGCTAGTCCTGGGTTCTCTGGTTGGTCCCATCGGCCAGTTAACTATCCTCCATTGCTTTGTATTTTTAAAATTCCACCCATTCTTCTCCTCCATCAAGTGGCTTATTATGTTTTGCTTTACACTGTCTCCCCTAGACAAAGGTCTTCTGTCTGCAGTGCCCAAGGATGCATCCCAAATGCTGGGGACACAGTTGAAGGTTTCTGCCTGCAGATGTGAGTGAATTAAAAACTGGCTCCTGCAGAACTAGATGCCTCTTGATACCCTGGTCCTTGTGTCAAAAGAAAAACAACTGAGAATCGTGACCAGAGCAGAGACCTGGGATACAACGCCCACTGGACAGAGGGTGACTCTGAATCCGGAAGACACTGAGCTGAATGAGACCAAAGATCCTGGGGCTTCCTGGATGCACTAGGCACCTGCGGGGCACTCAGGGCGGGACAGGCGGTGACACCACTAATGTCTGCACCCTGCGGAGTCCTGAGGGCTCAGCACAGTCCCAGCCCCCATCTACCATCATGTTCTGGAGAAGACGCTGTGCTTAGCTGTCTTCCCAGGTGCCGGCGACGGAGGCCGCGAAGGAAGCCAGGTGCTCTGGGGCGCCTCACCATGGAAGCCCACGTCAGCTACTGGCCTCTCGGTGGGCAGGTTTGAACTGCTCACCTTGATGGACTTCAAACAGGCAAACTTCGCCTTTCCGAGCAGGCTCCTGAAGTGGCCTTCAGCTCCTCCTGACTCCCAGGCAAGTCTTGTCTCAAAGTTGTGAGGACCTGCACTGCTTCTTGATTTGCACCACTGGGCTGGAACCCAGAGCCTCACCTATACTCGCCAAGTGAGCTGTGTCCCCCAGCCCTGCCCCTCTGCTCATCAGCCACGCCCGGCCCGCCTGACTGGCACATTCACAGGGGCAACAGCACTGTGCTCCATGTGTCCCTACAAAGCCAGGACTGCCTGCCTGTGTCAGAGGCTCAATGGGGGAAGGAGGGAAGCAGATAAACACATCAGATATCTCAAGTTCACCAGTGCCGCTGCAGCAACAGGGCCAGCCCACACGCCATCCCACCATAGGCACAGCCCTGGGACCGCCCATCGCTGTGCTGTGCCCAGAAGGGCAGGCCACACCCAAGCCAATAAGTAAGTACAAGGCGGACATGCCTTCGCCAGGAAGGGGAAGACACAGGTCCTGCAGACCCCAAGGCCTCGCAGGAAGGAAAACACTGGGATCAGAGCCGCGCAGGCTGCTGGGGGTGGGGGGCACTTTCAGTGCCCCATGGGCACAAGGAAGAGGAGCTGTCGCTGCACCGGTCACAGCCTAAAGCCTCTCCTGCTGCCCTATCACTCCAAGGAGCCAAACCATCAGACCTCTATTGCCTGCAAATCAAAAACTAAAACTCTGTAAAAACCAGGTTCTTAAAAAAAAAAAAAAACACCTTAGGGTAAGAATCAATTTCAGTATCTAATGAGGTATGCAAAATATCCTATAAACCCACCCTCCCAAACAGCCAACTGCATCAAAGAAAGGCAATTAACCCCGTGTAACAAATCTCAAAGACAGGCGCAAGACACAGGCTTCGGGCACCAACCAGCCCAATGAGGCCCGGAGCCAGCCCCTTAGGAGCGCAGGGCGTGCCCACAGAGCCCTCCCGCTCCTCCCTCGGGCCCCAGAGCAGAAGGGCAAGGTGCTCACAGCACGCACTTCCTCTCCTCCCTGGAGCTGGGCCCATGCTCCAGAGGTCAGCGCGTCACCTCCGGGGATCATCCCCTCCACAACCCACAACCCTCTCTACCCACAAGGGAAACATGGGACAAACCCAACAGCCAGACGTTCAGACTAGAATTTCTCAGTCTTCAAAAGCAAGGACAATCTGAAAACCTGTCACAGACCACAGGAGCCTACAGGACCCACAAAACGCCACATGGACCTATGGGTGTTGAAAAGACACTATGGGCCAGGTGTGGTGGGGCCTGCCTGTATTCCCAAGACTTGGGAGGCTGAGGCAGGAAGATCACAAGTTTAAGGCCAGCGTGGGCTACCTAGTGAAACCCTGCCTCAAAAAAAAAAAAAAAAAAGACACTATAAGAATACTGTGATATACAGCAAACACAACACCCACACAGCAAAAACCTCACAGAACATGAAATGAAGAAGAACAGCTCTGGCCTGAGAAAGCGCCCTGAGCAATGCACAGCTAGCTTGCCCTTGCTGTGAAAGGCTGGAGGCCTCGCCCCAAGCTCAGGAGTGAGCCAGCGCTCCAGGGAGAGGACACTGCAATGAGGCCAGGTCCAGAAACTCGGCCGAAAGAAACAAGACCCTTAGAAGGCAACACAGTCACGTACGTCTCTCCAAAACCCTACAGGACGGCTACAAAAATACGTGAATTGGGGGGCCAGGGATGCAGCTCAGGGTAGAGGGCCTGCCTAGCACTGCGAGGCCATCGCGAGCACTTTAACTACTCTGAACACAGAAATGATGCACGCATGCCAGACTGAAGTTAACGAGCTAATCCCAGGGTGACAGCCTCTACAGCGAGCGTGCTGAAGGGATCAGCATGACGAAGCACACACAGGAACTGCGCTTCAAAGACCACGGAACGGTGCCAAGTAGTTCTGATGCGTCTGCCTGGAGAGGTTCGCCACACACACCCACAGCCGCACCCTGAGTGACCTGGAGTCAACAGAGCCTTCAGTGAGGTCTAAGGGAGGCAACGAGAGGGCGGGACTCCACTTCAAACCTTAGCCCAGGTCCACTGCCAGCCCTGGCAGCAAGGTCGCCTCTCTGCATCAGATGATGCGGGCAGCTCCCCCGGTGGCATGTGCAGGACCCGCCTGCTTCCTGTGGTCGGTACTTGGCTCCAACACGCACAGGGCATCCTGAGGAGTCACCCAAGGGCAGCACAGACTGGTCAGAGAGAAATCATAAAATTCAGTGGAAGCAATTGAAATTTAGAATTAGGACAGAATTACACCAGTCTGACACGGCTCGGAGCTAACTATTTCTCCATAATTGAAGCAGCCTTCCTGGAGCCTGAAGCCTTCCGACTAGAACATCCACAACCCCACTCGGGAACACACTAGGCCTGGGCACCACGCTAGGACCCTCGTTCTCAAACAGATGTTTCTACCAAGAAGCCATGAGCACAGACAACAGCAACCAACAAGCGAAACGAAAAGTCTTTCCTTGAAAATCCACCAGCACGCAAAACACACGGTCCTCCAGGAAGGAAGACAGAAAGCCAGCGGCCAGCATGTCAGAGGTGCCCTAGCCCATCCCTGGTCCCAGTGCCTTCCCCAAATCTCAGGGCACCGCCCTAGAATTCAATGACTCAGATCTCGATTTCAGCACACTTGCAGGAAAACAAGAAGTGCCCACCTGACGTCCGCTTCCACTGTCCTCAAGTACAGCACTGCCGCTGGACAAAAGCCCACCCAGGTAATCTCCTGAACATTTTTATGACAGTGAGTAGACTCCATCCAGCTTCAGAGAAAACAGGCTTTCTTTTCTTCTCTTCTTGAATGTATTTAAAGAATCTCATTCAGGTGCAGAATCTGAAAATCTGGATCTAAAACGCCAACTTTGGTTGGCAGAACTCCACTGCCTCCTGTGTTTGAACGAGTAAGAGGAACAGGGGCTCTAGGGGTGGATGGCACGGGCCAGTCCAGGCCAGCTCTAGTTAGACACTGCCGCAGTGGAGCGCGTGCCATTGGTGGGCCTCAGTGGTGCGTTCTGCTGTGAGGTCTGCTCCCAGTGGCCCGAGACCCAAGGCCAGAGTCCTGTGAGGGCAGCTTCCGTACGCTCTCCAGGGGAGCCTCACCCCGGAAAGGCCCAGGCGACATCCACCACTCAGACTTTCTGACAAAACTCTCACAGCAAGGGAGCAGCAAGCCCAAGGAACCGGAAGTTATTTTTAAGAGCACGTTATCTGGGTATAACACAATCCCTGACTTACACATTCCCTTTAATTTAAATATTTGAGTCTCAAAATACTTCATAGAACTATCTAATTACTCAGCATGTTAACCAGTTCGGGCTGTTTTTGAGGACTACTCCATGCTCCGTTGCCTCACCTCTATACATGCAATTCCCATTCACTTGTGTGTCTACACCAGTGATTCTGTACTGTAACTGCGCTACATTTCATTGATATTCTATTCTGGGAGATGCCCTTAACCTCCACTCCCTAAACTTTCCAACAGCGGCTCTCCAGTAAGTGTGAGCGTGGTCCCCACTGGAATGCATCGAAGCAGCACAGCAGACCCAAGCTGTCGCCTTCACATCTTCTTTTTGAAGATGAGGAAGCTGGCACTGCAATCGGCTGTGTGACATGGCCAGTGTCTAGTAGGGTGACCGCGACTCGAGACTCCTGGAGACCCACACTGCCCTGCAGAGATGGAATTCCACACCCAGGTCTCTCAAGTCCCCCTCCTCCAGCTCTGAGCTCCTCCTTGCAGCAAAGCCCATCTGGACCCATGCAGAAGAGTGGAAATGCGCCTGCCCCAGTAGGAGGACAGCTGTGCAAGCACAGGCACGGCGACCTAGCAAGGAGCGAGGCCATCGGCCTCTCAGCCCTGTGAACACGGCACTCAGGGCGAGTGCTTCAAACAGGGCAAGAGGCAGCACCGGAGCTTGGTGGGCAGAGGCCGAGGAGGCCGAGGAGGTCTTTGTTGCCTGACAGCCTTCCAAGCATTCACCTGAGAAGAGAACCGGCTTCCTATTCTTGGAATCCACAATCTTACTCTACTCAACCTTCACACAAAAATTTCAGCAAAGTTTAATATGACTTGGACTTTCCAGGAACTCAACTACTACATCAGTGCAGAAAAATTATACTTCGTTTTCTTAGAAACTTCATTAAACCAGGTGCAGTAGTGCAGGCCTGTAATCCCAGCATTCCAGAGGCAAAGGTAAGAGGATCACTACAAAGTGAATTCAAGGCCAGCCTAAACTGTATAGCAAGACCCTGTCTCAAAAAGACAAAAATAAAAAGAAAGAAAGATCATTAAGAACCGCTCCTGTTCTGTACTATTCCACCAGCAGCCAGTGTCCGCAGGCCAAGTGGCAAGACTGTGGCAGGACACGCATGTGGCAGGGCACCAGGCAGAGCCTCTACTGGACATCTGTGTGTGCAAATGCACACTATTTCACAGTGCAGTGCTGTCCTCGTCCTTCTCCTCTGCATTACAGTAACAGCACTCATTTTTTTTAAAATTTTAAATCCTACTTGCTAAACATTGGATTTTAGAATAAGCAGGCATTCAAAACAAAACCGTGGGCCAGGAATATAGCTCAGCGGTACAGCACCTGCCCGGCAAACACGAAGTCATGAGTTTGATCCCCAGTACCAAAAAAACAAAAAATTGCTCAAAAAAAAAAAAGGCACTTGGTTGACTGGTCAGAGAGCCCAACAGAGGGCTTAAGCAGAGAGCAGCCAATAGGTGTCTGGAATGAACACGCGGGAGCTATACGACACAGTGCAGGAGGGCTCAGGCCTGTCTCACGGTAGCCACGGGAACCACCCCCATGTCCTTGCCAGAACTGTGATGTTGGGACCTACCCGGCACCAGCTGGAGGGGCGGGCAGGGACCCCAAGTCACTGCAAATACCAGGGCCCTCAGGAGAGCCGAGAGGCACTGTGCATTATGCCAGCACAGCAGGTGGCATCACCTGGTTTGTTTATCCCAGACAAACCAGGACAAGTGGCCACCCTGACATTCTGGGCATGCTAAAATCAGTCAGCAAGAGACCCCTCCTCTCCCTCAAGTCCACAACGCGCCCCCAGAACACACGGGCTGCATGGCACCGCACAGCCCCACAAACACTGGCAGCAAGGCCTCTGCAGGTCCCCAGTCTGGCTGGGGCTCCCACTGCCATCGACCCACAGGAGGCAGCCCTCCATAAAAAGGCTTCAAGAGCGCATCAAGTGCAAAAGCATATCTGAAGGCCCTCCCACAACGGAACTTCTTCACAGCCAGTTATGGGAAAGGATAAACATGCCACAGGACTCGTGGTCACCGCCACCCCGAGCCAGAGTGTGTTCAAGACGCGCTGCCTTGGCCCACGGCAGCGACCACGAACCTTTCAGAGGTGGCATGCCCAGACTGCAATCCAAAACCCACTCGCTTACTGCGAAGTGCCAATCTGCAGTTCAACCTGACTACTGGGGGTTTAGTTTAGAAAAACACTGTTATCGGATGCTCGGCTACGGGGGCGACTCGGCTCGCACGCTGACAGGCCTCTGCGTGCTTGCTGTGGCACACATCCACAGTTCACACCACTGGCCTACAGGGTACAGGAATGGCCAAAGACTTCCGGGAACATCTTTCAGTCTACCTAAACTGTTCACAGAGCTTCAGATACTCTCTAAGAAGAAGCTTTAAATATTTTTTTTTAAATAGACACAATAAAAGCTACAGACTTGAGTGGAAAGTCTGACAGGTTCCAGTGAAATTTATAAACACCACATCTGAAGAAAAATCTCTAAAGACCAGCCAGATAGGGGTGGAAAAAGAAAAGCAGCAAATGCCTATCTGCGAAGACCCAGTGGTTAGCTACACAGGAAGAGGCACAGCCTGGCTCGCATCAAAAAGGAAAATGAGAACAAGCTCAGGCTGCTCCCGGCGGGGCCCCGTTCCGTTCTGGTCACACTTAAGTCAGCACCCATCAAGGACAGCGAGAGCCTGGGCAAGGACCTGGGCACTTTTCCTGCAGTGCCCGCCACTCCCATCCTCACCATCGCACTTTGTTGCAGGTCTGGGTGGCACCGAGTGGGGAGCCCGCCACCATGGGGACCTGGATGGGGCTGTGCTGCTTGTTGGTGACCAGGTCCAGCTTCTCTTCCAGGGATTTGCATGTGGCCTCCAGAGCTTGCAGCTTGGCCTCAATGCTATCCAACCGCAAGCATATCGTCTGGTTGATGGAATACAGGAAAGACTGGAAGGGAAACAGAGACAAGCTTCAGAAAGGACCTCCTCAACAGCAAGGGGACAATTTCAAGCAGCCCAACAGCACCTCCCTGACTTGGGTGTCCTGTACCGCGACCAGCAATTCCCTTGCAGCCAGAAACACTCAAACAACAAACAAGTTTGCAAGGTGGAAGCGTGCGCCCACACTCTAGGTCACCCTGCTGTATGTGGCCACTCCAGCTCTGCTTGAGTCCACAGGATAAACACCTCCACAGTTTTTGACATGTCATAGAATCAATCAGTAAACCCGCACCTAAGCTAGGAAATCCTTCCAACAAAAACACACTACGGCTAACATCCAAACAGCCTAAAAACCACAGGCCCTGCACGTCTGCATCACGTCAGATGCCCAGAAGCAACGATTGACCAGTGGGCTGGGCCTGGCTTTGAAGTCTGGCAGGCCCCTGGATGAGCTCTGAACAGCAAGCTTGCCACCTAGTGGCTGGCAGGAGGAGCAGCCCCGTCTGGTCACTGCTGGGTCCAGGCTCTAGGAGCCGCTTGGGCTGGCAGTACTACTGTGCAGGCCTCTAAGCCCAAAAAGGGATCACATACACAGCCCAGAAAGGAAGAGAAGCTTCCCTCCCCCAAGGGCCTGTCCTGCTGGAGCCACCAGGGACACATGGGGGCTCATAATAAATCATGTGGGCTCCCCAAGAGCCACTGCTCCCAGGGCCACAAGGGCAGACAGGACTTGTGTTCATCCGAAAGGAATCTATAGACAGAACAAAGAAGGCCTCAGCACACCAAGCTGAGGTTGCAGGCGGTGGCCCTCGTCCCTGGTGTGACGATCTTGTGACTTCCTGGCCTTCTATCCTGAGGCACTGAGGTGCCCGTGGCTACTCTGGGAATGGAAGTCATCCCAGGCATCACAAGGTCTACACTGAGATTGTCCTCAGCCCGAGCTTTGCAATTACTGTTGGAGTTCAGCTGTGACGTAGCCCATGTTTAGTTGAATTTGGTTTGTAGTCTGAAGTGAGAGTGGCTTTTCGAACCCCATGCACCCTGGGTAATTCGCTTCTCTGCCCAAATGCAGACATACTCCCCTGCCACCCCCAGTGAGTGTCTGCACGGTCCAAGCTGTGCGAGGCGGGACCTGCTGTCCCCTTACTTTGTATTCCTGACAGCTTCCTTGTGGCATATTTGTTCACTTAACTGCTTCTAAGAAAAGATAGTTCCATGTAATCCATGCTGTAACTTTAATGTTTTTAAAAAGTGCTTTTTACCCTTAAAAACAAATTTAGCTTGTTTTGTATATACAAACTTTTTTTTTAAATTAAATGAGCAAATCCAGCACTACCCACCAAAAAGAAAAAAAAAGTCTGCTGTGCGGCAGAGGTCCCAGCACCTAAGGAGGTGCTGCCCAGTGGCAGGCTGGAGGGACAGCAGTGGCCCCGTGGCTGCAAGGCTGGTACCCGGCTCGCATTAGCACCCGAAGGCACTGAAGACAAGGACTTGTGCTCTGCCTCTTCCTTCTCCTCTCCTGCTGTGACTGGGGAGAACAGGCCACGTGGACACGTTGGAAGGAAGGGGGCTGGCTCAAGAAGTGGAGGCTGGGGAGTCAGAGCCCAGCGGCCGTCCAGTGCGTCTCCTATCCTGGCTGAGGGATCACAGACCTTGAGACCAGGCAGCAGCCTATGCCCCGTCACGTACCTGGCACCAAACCTGGCTGCTGTGTGCAGAGCACCACCAGCAGGCCTCCCCTGGAGAACCCAAGCCGCTCTGCCTAAAGCCCCAGGGCGCATGGCTGTCAGGAGCAGCACCGTGGGAAGAACACGCACCATCCAAACATGTCTCCACTGCCTCAACCATCACTTCCTGATGCATCCCCAAGCTGCCCGAAGGAGGGCTACGAAGCTAGTCACAGGCACCTCGCTAGAGCACGGCGCTGAAGCAGCGAGCAGAGATCACCCACGGGCATCAGGGTGGCCCAAACCACTGCCACTGCCACCTGGCAGGCTGGTGCACACAGGCAGTGTCACTGGCACAGCAGACAACCGTCCCAGGGACACCAGTTGGTGGGTGAGCCCTGAGGGGAGGCCACAGCAGCCCTGCGGCTGACGGCAACACATTTGCCTCCTGAATGCCTTTGACATAGCAAAAGCGTACTAATCTGAATAAGAGAGGGTTCAGCCCAGGTTTTGGGTGGAATCACTGCTAGCTACTAATAAAACAGCCCACTGAACAAAAGAACACTAAGAAAGTCTGGGGGTGGGTTACATGACTCTCTTGTGCTCAGGTGACAGTGACCATGACAGCTGTTTGGCAGACTGCACCGGGCACACGGCACCTCCAACGCTAGGCCCCAGCCTGGCCACAGTGTTGCCAGGACTGAAGAACCTGCTTCCTCGCCACTTTCTACGTTTCTGGGTCATTTACTATGAAAATGCTTTTGTGGTAAAATTTTAACCATTTCATTTTACAATGTGATCAGATGGAGTTCCTGTGAATATACTGTTAAATCGCCCACTTATGCTCACACCACTTGGTCCTTGCTAACAAAATGAACTGGACATTTCTAAACAGATGTCTGCCATGAACAGGCAGTATATGAAGAAGGACTGACAGTTCCATTGACGTTGGTCACAAGTACCACTATTACCTCTTCCTCTGCAGACACTGGAGCCAAACGAGCAAATTCAAAGCTCCAAAGACAATTCAGAGACTGGGCGAGAGGATCTGAGTGTCGCAGCTAGCAAACTTCAGGGTTGGAGGCTCAGGTGACAGGCAAGAAGCAAACTGATGCCCTGGGTAACCCGGCCACAGTGACTGTTCATCTTCCGCCCCACCGCCTGCCCGCCTGCCAGCCTACACACCCGCCCGCCCACCCACCCGTGGCAGCCCCTGGGCCCACAGCAGGACAGGACCACAATCTGATAACGTCCACTCCTCACACTCTGGAGGAAAACAGCCTATGGTGACTCCCAGAACCAACAAGGTGGCCGTGTCTGCAGAGTCCCTGCAGGTGTAGTTAAGTCAGCGCGCTCACCCTGGCCTGGATGGGGGCCCGGGACGAAATCACAGGGAGGTGGCCTAGAACATCAGCAGCCACCAGGAGCTAAAAGAGGCAAAGAAGGCCCTCCCTGCAGCCTGCAGAGGACGGGCGGCCCGTCCACACCTTGCCTCCCGACTTCTGGGCTCCAGTACGGGGAGAGAATAAATTTCAGCTGCCTTAGGCCTTCCGGTTTATGACACAAAACTTAGCACAGTGCATGTCAGTATAATCTTACTGTCACCTTGATAGAGGGATCCTGACAGTTGATTTCTAGTCTCTGACGTTTCAAAGCAGGTTCATCTTCATCTGTTACCACGTGATTCTCCAAAACAACTGAAAATCAAGGCAGAGACAAACAAACGTGGAAATGCTTTTAATGTAAACAGAGTGAACCTAATTACCCCAAGGTTAAATGACAAATGGCACAGTCTAGCTCATATCCTATGTTAGGTTTAACAAATTAAAATTCACAACAGCCCAATGCCCTTCAACTGCTGAATGGCTAAAGATGTGGGGTTCTTTATACAATGGGGTGCTACTCTGCCATAAAGAAGGATAAGCTCGAGACATTTCTAGGTAAATGGATGCACCTTAAGACCATACTCTTAAGTAAAATAAACTGGACACAATTGTGTGTAAATACCACATTGTTTCTCTGGTAAGAGAAACCGAAAGTGTAAATAAGGACCAAAATGTGTAACAGGTATTGTGAGGTAGGAAGAAAATGTTCAAGTGGGGAGGGGAACAAGGAAGGGAGGAGTGAAAAGGAAAGAAGGGAAAAGGTAAAAAAAAGAAGAAAGAAAGAAAAAGTGGAAAAAAACCCTTGGGCAAATGGGGAAGGGAGGAGGGGTTGGAGGAAAGTCGGGATGGGGATAGAAAAGAACCACGGTGTATCATACACAGGCACAAACTCCCTCCGATGGATGGGATCATTATATTTAAAATGTACCAATAAAATCTGATTAAAAAAAGAAAAAAATTAAAATTCACAGGCAACAAGAAGTCCTCATTAATCCCTAAAAAATGAGATGCCAGCTCTTTTTTATCTTCCTTTTTTTTTTTTTTTTTTTTGAGACAGGGTCTCACTATGTAACCCAGGCTGGCCTCAAACTTACGGCAGTCCTCCTGCCTCAGCCTCCCAAGTGCTGGCATCACAGGTGTCCACCACAAGCAGCTTCTCCCCACTTCAAACCCAGCCCATCTGCCATGGCCCCACTGTGACATCCACGGCACTCTCTGCGCATCACACTGGCTCTGCATGGGAAACCCAAAGCAGCCCCAACCCCCAAGCGGCCTCCCAGAGCCCACCTCGGGGCCCCAGGGCGCGCACCAGGCAAGGGCTGCCCTCCACGGTGCCCCCGGGCCTGCCGCCGGCCCACCCCCACCTCCCCCTCCCGCCCACACTCAACTACAAACCACTACGGGACATGACCACAGGCTGGAACCCGAAGTCATCAGTCACTCATCTCTGCGATCCCCGTTTCTACTGACCTGTGACCCTGCCATCCCCGTCCCCAGACCTAGTCAGTCTTTAAACAGTGACAGATTTACACACGGAGGAAGTTCTACAATCCTTTTTTTAAACTTCACACCGTGAATATTTTTTCGTTTCAAATAGTATCAGTTTTCTCCCCATCTCCTTGCCCAAAGCAGCCACAATGACTCAGCAGCCGGTGCTCCCCGCACGCGGGCGCACAGCGCGGCTCCTGCAGGGCGGGCAGGGTCTCGGCCCCATACCACGCGGACGGACGGCCGTCAGCACACAGTGCCTACTCTGCACGTGCACACACGCAGCATGCATGTGTAAATGCACGCGTACCAGCACATGTGCTGTGTCACTTCCAGCAGGAGCAGACAGGAAAACGGAACATGCACAAGCAGGAAGTAGCCCACCAGTACACACGGTCTGGAGCTAAACCACTGCAGACTGCCCAGAAACGGGCCTGACAGAAGGGCAATCCCACGCTCAGCCAAGCACAACACACGGCACGTGCGAAATCAGAGGGTCCAGGAAAAAGCTGGGCGCACAAGCAGCTAGGTTGCTAGAATTACACGAGATTCTTAATGCTTCTTTGTTTTTGTTTTTGTTTTTTTAAGAAAAGGTCTCACTATGTAGTTCAGGCTGGCCTTGAGTTCACTGTGTAGCCCAGCCTGGCCTCAAACTCATGGCAATCCTCCTGCCTCAGCCTCCCAAGTGCTGAGATTACAGGTGTGCAAGACCGTGCCTGGCCATTATTGCTTCTTTCTCAGCTATATTGTTTTTAACTTTGATCATTTGAACCATAGAAAACTAATACAACATACCAACTGCTAAATCAATCCCAACCTATACATCATATACAGAGGGACATTAGAAAATAATGTGAAATATCTGTCACACAACCATCTGATTTGCAACCTATTAGGAAAAAATGTAATACAGAAATGTAAAGCCAAGTGCAGTAATATGCAAGAGGCACACAGCTCCTTACTATAACCACTCCCTCATTTTCCCGTGCACGCTCTGGACCACAGCTCCAAGCCTGCAGTGAAGTTAGGGGCGTGCACGTGGCCGGGGCACATGAACTCAGGGGACTGCGCTCAGATAGCCCTCGAGATTCCCCATGTGAACCCCTCCACCTTTTCTCCATGCCAGCAGCTGGACTCTGGTGCCAAGAGGCTAAAGAAGGCCCTGTCTCACTGCCCAGCCCTGCGGGGACACAGTCAAGCAACCCCAGCCCACACTACCCTTGCCTTGCCCATGGAAACACACTGGACTGTCCCAGGCGGACCATATAAATGTGACAACACTCTGAAACTTTATGAGGCTCACATTTTAGATAAGGGAAAGATCTTAACCTCAGACCCACTGCAGGCGTATGCGTGTCCCATCGAGTCACAGACAGCAAGCCTGGTGTCTGGGCAGACCTCAGAGGGTGCTTCACAGTGGGATTTTCACTAACATTGTTCATACTCTGTGAAGAATTTTCATACAGAGCATGCGTCCTCACTTATCCCGCGTTTTCACGTTTGCTCATCTGCGTGTCTGTAAGACCGTCTCTCTGCGTTCAGACTGGCCTCACGCTCGCCATCGCTCAGCCTCCTACAGCACCACCTCCATGGGCCACTTGCGCTCAACTGAAAGGACAGCAAGCTCTGGACAGGAACGGCTGGCCCACCGTCTCACAGCTCCGTACCTGGGTGGTCAGGACTCAGGTCTTCCACTGCGATCTGAACCACATCCGCCAGGTCCTGTTCTGACATCATCCAGAACGCGAGAAGAGGGGCCAGCCAAGCAGTGAGGGTCCAGTTCGTGGGGCCGCAGTGGCTGTCACCTACCAAAGCCAAGAGAGAAGAGGGGCAATTAGTGAAGAGTGACATGTGAGATGACAAAGACAACCAACATGTGCATATTCCAGAGGAACACTTGGGCACTGGCTCCTCCCCCTAAGCCCGTTTCCTTAATGACTCGCACCAACCCCCACCCGCAGCCTCTCCAGTTCCATTCCGCCCCTCGGTCACCTCCAGCACCGCCTTCCCAGCCTGAAGGGCAGCTCAGAGGTGCAACACATACCTAGCACCCGTGATGCTCCAGGTTCGCTCCCCAACACCACGCATGCGCAAAGAGTCAAGTTCTCTTCCTAAAATGGGCTCAGAAACCTCACCCCTGTGCCAAAAGTGCCCACTGAGCCCCAACTGCAGACAGCAAATATTCAGTCAGAACCTGCTCCCCACAGGATCTCAGTCCTGCTAGGATCTCAACACCCAGAAAACCAGCATCCCAGGCACACGGCGCCACTGTTTCTAATAGTGATGCACACCCACATCCAGAACACCTCCCAAGCAGGACCTGCGCGGCTTCTTAGTTACTGCAATGCTCTGATTAGGCCTTGGGAGATTTTATGTTCCAAAATAAAACCAGGCCACATTCTTCAAAGAACAATCTATGAGCACACAGATCTGAATAACTAATACCAGAAAGTCTAAATTAGAACCACGAGAAAAAAAAAAAACCCACAATAGTTTCTTAACAAAAAACAAAATGAGCAAATAAAGAAAAGCTTAAGAATAAAAGAAGTGAAAGATAAGAGTTCAAGAAAAAACAGCCTAACTAGGCTTGGTGGCACACACCTATAATCTCAGCACTCAGAAGGCTCAGGCAGAAGGATCACTGCAAGTCTGAAGGCCAGCCTGAACCACACAGCAAGAGTCAGCTTCAAAAAAAAAGAAAAGAAAAAGCACAGACAGGCAAAGAAGATCCAACACCCATATAATAGGAGAATGTGAAGGCAAAAGCCAACACAACGAAATAGAACACCGAAAACTCAAGAAACCTTTCCCTGGCCCGGGGTGTAGCTCAGAGGTAAAGTACTTATGTAGCAGGTATGAGGCCCTAGGTTTAAACCCCAGCAAAGGAGCGGGGGGGCGGGGGGGGGGAGGAAGGGAGGGGGAGGGAGAGAGAGAAAGAGAAAGAGAGAGAGAGAGAGAGAGAGAGAGAGAGAGAGAGAGAAACTTCAAGCAAACAAAATCACTGAAGACACACAATGAAGCCCCTCTGGAGGTGAGGTGAGCGTGTACAGGAGAATGAACACTATAAAGGACAGGGTAGAATGTAACAGTTATAGGCTGGGACACATAGATACAATGTAAATGTTTAAAAGGGAGAGAAAGCACAGAAAACAAATGTCAATAGTTTTAAGTAATTACACTGAGCAGTAAGTAAGGTTGGAAGCCCCTTCTGAGAATGCTTTGTGTGCAAATGAGCATTCATAAGGTATGACCAAAGAATATGGTGATAGCCAGGCATGGTGGCACACACCTGTAATCCCAGCACCCGGAAGGCTGAGGCAGGAGTATTGCTGTGAGTTCAAGGCCAGCCTGGACTACAGAGTAAGTTTAAAACCAGCCTGAAATGCATAGCAAAATCTTGTCTCAAAAAGACAAAAAAAAAAAAAAAAAAAAAGAATATGGTAAAAAGTTTAAATTCTTTAAAATTTATTCAGTAAAAAAACACAATGCCATTTATCCTCCTCAAAATATTCCCCCTGGCTTTGAACACACTTATCTCATTGCTCTTGCCACTTTCTGAAGCAGTTCCAGAACTCCTCTTTCATGACCGTCTTTAGCTGTGCTGTCGCAGCCGCCTTGATGTCCTGAATCCACTCAAAACATTTGCTTTTCCTGGTCGTTCCGACTTTGAGGAAGAGCCAGAAGTCACATGACCCAGCTAATAAGGTAGATGAGGACACACCATAATGCTTTTAATTGGAAGAAATTACTGTAAACACTTCATTAATGAAAGATGATCAAAAATACAATGAATGTTTAAATCAAAAAATGTATTACAAGATGAGGCATAGTGGCACATTCCTGTAATCCTAGCATTTGGGAGGCCGAGGCAGGAGGATCACTGAGTTTGAGGCCAGCCAGGGCTACAAAATGAGTTCAAGGACAGCCTGAACTTCATAGTAAAAACATGTCTCAAGAAAGACAAAAAAAAAAAAAAAAAAAAGAAAGAAAGAAAAAAGAAAAAAATTTTCTACACTAAAAGACACCTCATCATTAATTCCCCTCAAAATATTCACCCTCACTTCAAACACATTTACTTCACCATTCTTGCTAATGTGTTTAATTTAAAATCACTATTTTTTGGTCACTCTGTCTACAGTAATTCCAGATGTCTTTCAGAACATGAAAGACAGATACAGACAGAAGCCAGAGTCTAGTAAACATCTGGGGGCTGCAATATAGATTTGAATTCAAAGCGTAAACTTGTACAGTGATTAAAAAAAAAATAGCATAGTATTGGTGCAAAAACAGGCATGGGGATCAATGGAACACAACAGTAAAAGCAGGGACAACCCAGCCACATTCAGCTATTTGATCTTTGGCAAAGGGGCCAAAAACATACACTGGAGGAAAGACTGCCTCTTCAGTAAATGGTGCTGGGAAAACTGGCTATCTACTTGCTATCTAGAAGACTGAGCCTAGACCTGTATCTTTCACTGTGTATAAACTAAAATCAAAATCTAAATGACAAAACAGAAACACTGGAGGAGCCCATCCAGAAGTCACGTAGCCAGCCTTTCTGGTAAGCCGCACAAGCCACGCAGGGCCCAGGAAGAGAAGCCAGCATCTCCCGTGAGCCTACGGGGGCGCGGCTGAGAGTCAAGAACTCCCGCCACGTCCTCCCCCCACCAAGCAACTGGCTAGTGACGAGGACAGGCCGAGTTGATAGCAACTGAGGTATAAAAAGCAGCTGAATGCTTGTATTGTTTGGTTGACTTTGCAGGCCTGGGGCGGGGGTCTGAGCTTCGGTTGGGAGGATGACAGTGTGCAGTATAGCAAATAGGGGGATTTCCTACTATCTTGTGTTTGAGATCCAATATTGTTCTCACTGTTTTGTTCTGTTCTGATTAACTGTTTAGCTTTATTCAATGTTCTGTTTTGAACGGTTTTATTCTGTTTTGTTTTGGTCTGACTTTGCTCTACCTGATGGCATGGACAACCACTGTGACAATAACGAGATATGCTATGGTGGTCACTGTTGTTTTCCTGTTACCCTGCTTCGAAGTTCCGTACCAATTTCACCGCTTTGTTTTAATTGGCTTCATTCTTTTTGTTGGGTTTTATTATATTTAAAATTTAAAAAATACATAAATTTTAAAAATAAAATAAATAAAACAGAAACACTTCATCTGCTGGAAGATAAAATAGGTAAAACTCTAGAAGACACAGGTGTAGTCAAGGACCTTCTGAAGAGAATCCAAATGGCACAAGGAACAGTACCAAGGGGC
Organism: Dasyprocta punctata; assembly: GCA_004363535.1. Lineage (NCBI taxonomy): Eukaryota > Metazoa > Chordata > Mammalia > Rodentia > Dasyproctidae > Dasyprocta > Dasyprocta punctata. The sequence continues at coordinate 25,217 of RJWM01000475.1, read as the reverse complement.
CGGGCATTCGGCTCAGTGGCACAGCGCCAGCCTGGCAAGGGTGAGGTCCCGAGTGTGATTCCTGGTACCCGAATAGAAAAAAAAAAAAGAAATAGTACCAAGAGTCTACAGATGGGATGACATTAAATTGAAAAGCTTCTGCACAGCAAAGACGACAGCCAACAGAGTGAAGAGGCAGCCTACAGGACGGGGAAACATTTTTGCCAGCTATTCCCCAGACAGAGGGCTAACATCTAGAATATATAAAGAACTCAAAAAAATTAGACACCTCAGGGCCGGGGATCTAGCTCAGTGGCACAGGCACCTGCCTGGCAAGTGCAAGGTCATGAGTTCGATACCCAGTACCACAAAAATAAATAAATAAATAAACTTAAAAATAAACAAGGTACTTAGAACTCAGTTCTAAGCATTTAAAAAAAATGGGTAACTGAAATGAACAGACACTCCTCGCAACTATGAATGGCTAATAAATACATTAAAAAATGTTCAACATCGCTGGCCATTCAAGAAATCCAAATTAATAAAATAGATTTGGAAAACAACAACAACAAAAAAACTCAATATATTCTATGTTCAAAAGAATAAAAAGTTAATTATGAAAAAAAAGATAAAGAAATGAGAATTAAAACAACACTGAGATTCCATCTTCCCCAGGAAAGAATGGCCATCATCAAGAAATCAAGTAATAACAAATGCTGGGGATGCTGTCGGAGGAAAGGAGCCCTTCTGCACTGTTGGTGGGAGTGTAAACTAGCTCAGCCACGACGGAAGTCAGTATGGAGACTCCTCAGAAAGCTAAAACTAGAAATTCCATTTGGTCTAACTATTCCACTTCTAGGTGATCTCCCAAAACAACTAAAAGACATCATACACATGCATACCATGTTTATAGCAGCACAATTCACAGTAATTAAACCCTGGAAACAGTCTATTCGTTCACCAACACATGAATGGGTAAAGAAAATGTGGTGTTTATACACAGCTGAGTACTACTCTGCCACAAACAAGGACAGACTTCAGCTGTCCACCAGCAGGGAATCTGATTCGCCTAGAGACCACAATGGTAAGTGAAACAAACACAAGTTGAGACACGGCAGGGCTTCTCTTCTATGAGAAAGCCAGGCTTAAAGCAGGAACAGAACATAGGCAGTGGGAGGTAGGGGCCCTTTTCAGACAAGACGGGGTGTGAGGGGTGGAGGGAGCGGAGGGAAAGGGGATGAAAAAAGGAAGGAATTGGGGGGAAGGAGGTGAAGCTTCTGCAGACGGGAAGGGCGCGGGAGAGGAAGGAGCTGGGGTGAGAAGGAGCTGGCTGTGCTGTGTGCCGGCCCCCGCCCCGACTGTGGCCACTGTGTCCTGCAAACATGGACTAAGAAAGATAAAAATTAGAAAGAAACCGAACATCAGCTCGGCCGTGCACGTGTGCGCACCCACGCACTCCAATCCGCGCTCTGCAGTCAGCCTGGCAGTAGCAGCCTCCCTGGAGCTCACCGCTGTGGTGGTGAAATACTACATGGCCAGGAAAATGCTGGGGCTTCTTGGAAAAAACAAGCCTTGTTACACCACGAGGGAGCTAATTTCTTTCACAGCAACAGGAGACCACTGTAAACCTACTCCAAAATGAGCTCAAGAAATCACAGTGAATTTGCTGAGAAAACAAAAGGTCCAAATTGGAAAAGTTCTCCAATCTACTGTGTAACTGGTGAACACAGGTCTGGACAAGATGCCGTTCCCCATCAGCCTGGCAAAGGCCGCCAGGGTGACGGGCTGGAGGAGCTCGCCGCAGCCACGCCTCTCTGAGGAGAGCAGGGCGCAGCTAGGAAGCCACAGCCTTCACCTCTGCGCCCCAGGACACAACTACACCTACATCACAGAACACACAGAACCAAGACAGCGCTCTGTTCTCTGGCCGAAGAATGGAGGTGAGCAGGCCCAGACAGCACCCGCCTGCTGGGGCAGAGGCAGATCCCCCAGAGCAGCCCCACACAGTGCTCTGAGGACACAGTCCGGCAGAGGGCCCTGTGCAGAGCAGGCTCCCCGAAGAGGATCTGCAGAGGCCATGTCCAGACGTAATACGGGACAGCCATGGGTTAGGACTCGGGGTGCCAAGGAGACGGTGTTCCACTTTGCACCTTTCTGTACTACTTCATACTGCATCACACACATTTATCACTGTTTAAAAAACACACCTCTTAAAACTGATCAAAGACAGGTGCGGTGGTGCATGCCTGTAATCCCAGCACTTGGGAGGCTGAGGCAAGAGGACTGCCTGTAGTTTGAGGCCACCCTGGGCTACACAGTGAGTTCAACCAACCTGAAGGACATAGTGAGATCCTGTCTCAAAAAACAAAAACAAACACATGATCAGACAAATCACACATAGTGGTGCAGGGACGCTGAAGCAGGAGAGTTACAAGTCCAAGTCCAGCCTGGGCGACTTGGCAAGACCTTGTTCAAAAACAGTAAATAAAAGGAGAGTATGTAGCTGAGTGTGAAGGCCCGGGGTTCAACACAGAGCGGGGTGTGCATGTGTGTGCGTGCACGTGCATCTGACTAGTCAGTACGGTATGAACCAGGGCGAGTCTCAGTTACAAAGTCTTCTCCTCAACTCCTCAGGGTTCGCCAGCAGCACAGGGCTCGCCTTCGCGGTCAGCTGGAGGAGCTGCCCGGCCCGACCCGACCAACAAAGAGCCTGCCAGGCCTGCGCACGGTCCTCCTGCCTGCGACCCGAGGAGGACCCCGGCAACCGCGTGGAGTCCACGTGAAGATCAGCGCTGCACGCGCCATAAATCAGGTTCCTCCTTTTCAGATTAGGAAGCAGGGCAGAGACTGCGAAGGGAGAGGCTGACTTCCTAAGGAGGGCAGTGGTCCTCTGTTTGGTAACACCACTCAGTCAAATTCACAAGCCACCTGATAGTAAAAAAAAAAACAAAAAAAAACTATATAGACCCTTTTCCAGGAAGACGCACAGACAGGCAAATTTTGCAGTTTTAGAGACTGTGCCAATTCCGGAATTCTTGGTCCCTAACCCAGCCTCTCTTCTCCCTGCTGCTCAGTTTAGAGCCCTAACAGAGGACTCCTTCCCAGCCTGCCCTGCAGCAAGCACAGTTGCAGAGCCCTAGGAACATCCTCAAAGAGACCTTGCTCTTGCAGTTCCTGGGAGGAAGAAGAGGAGGAGAAAGAGAAGGAGGAGGAGGAGGAGCAGGAGGGGTAGGGACTGAGGAGCAGGAAGGGGCCCAGGGGCAGAAGGGCTGCGAGGAAGGAGCCCAGGACCCTCAAGGCCGCCCTGAACCTCCTCATAAGAAAGGACAATAGCCAACCAGCAGGTCTAAAACAACCTATGGCCCCCGGGCCACAGATGCTGTGGCAAATACCTGCCTCACGGAGGGCCAGTGCAAACAGTATTTAAACGCCCAATTCAAGATTCTCCCTGGTTTCTAAAAGCTCTGCTAAATGGCTTTAGAGAATACTCTGAACTCACCATAAAATCCTGGATCTTAGCTAACCTCTCCCAAATGAAGACACTACCATTATCCAAGTTGTTTATTCAAAACGATTCTGTTGCCAGGATAAAGAGTCATTTAAAATTCTGCTAACAGTGGAGGTTTCAATAGAAAACCCAGGGCAACAAGCCCAAATCCTGGGAAGGGAGGCCTGCGCGCGGTTGCCATTTCTCAGAAGTCCTGGGGAGAGTCCAGTTTTCATGTAATAAGACAGCTGGACTGAGACTCATGTGTAATAAAGACGCTTGCTGCAGTAACTCCTTAGAACCTGCATCTCCCAGGGGGCCCACAGTAAAAAGCCAGCTCACAACCCCACTAACACACTGAATGCTCCAGGGCGGAGGGCGGCATAATAGACAATGGCACAACCTCAACCCCCACGAGGCCATGCTCACGAATGAGAACAACTGGAAGTACACAGGCAAGTCGGCAAGGTCTGCAGAATTGCCAGCACAAGCAGGAAGTTCCGGAGCAGGAGGTAACACAACTCCCCCCATCAAAGGCACAGGCAGTCACGGGGGTCTCCGACCACCAAGTGCCTAGCTAAAGGCGGCTCCTGGGGAGGAGACCCAGGGCTCCCTCCCCTTGCGCTCTCTGTTCTCAGCTGCCGGGCTCCATCAGCACCTGTTACTGATTTACCAGTCATGGTGGACACTGGAGAGCCTTTGACCTGCCCCGGATCCCCACCCAGCCACGGCCGTGTGCGGGGATGCAGGTAAAGAGCCACTTCAAATCCAGGCTCCTCCTGTCCTCCCCTGCCCCGCCGACTCCAAGTCCTACTTCCTCAACCCCTCCAAACCTCCACTTCCCCTTCCCTTGTGCTCTCCTGGGGGTTCCAAGAACTCCCTGCATTAGTCACTGATGCTCCCGGGAAGCCAGGCTGGGGTCTTCCCACTCCCCAGCAACCCCGTCCCCCCACTCCCCTCAGGCCAACACTCCCTAAAGCTGGAGTCTGGCTGTCTCCTCCCTGAAAGCTGCCCACCAGGGCTCCCACTCCCTCCTGCAGGCTCCTGCGTTGTCTCCCTGCCAGGGTAGCCCAGGGCTCAGGACTGGGCACCTATTCTGCGGGCACAGGCATCTGGTCACTCTGCCTGGGGGGTTGTAATGGTCTCGCTGCTAATGCCACAAACTCAGCCTCCCACGAGAACACCTGGCATGCCCAGCACGCTGCTCCTGGGACCTCCTTGGGGGCCTCAATTCAACAGCGTCCACTTTAATGTGTCCCAGTGACCCTGCTCTCTGCGCATCTCAGCAGTCCGGGACACCCACTTCCACGCTGCTCAGGCCAGAAAGCCCATCATGGCGGGTTCTTCCATTGCCCCCTCTACAACCCCAGCCTCATCTAACACCCCACCCTGCTGCCTGGACAAGACCCACTACCTCACATAGGGCTTCATGTGTGGCACCCGCAGGGTTACCACCCTGCAGGCAGCCCAGGGACCACACTCAACACGGGTCAGACGTCCCTCAGCTGCTCAGAGACTACATGGGTGCTGGGCCGCTGTGAGGGCCCTCTGCACTGGCTGGTTCTGGCGACACCCCTCCAGTGCCTCCCTGGAGCTGCTTCTTGTTCACTCATTCAACCCGCCCAACTGGCCCCCCAAGCTCATCAGGCATGGCCAGCTCAGGCCCTGCCGCCAGGCATCTACCTGCTCCTCCTGGTCTCTGTCCGGGCTCCTCAGGGACAGTCACAGCAGTCTGAGTCCCCACCAGCAGCTGCCCCCGCTCCCTTTCTCACATCTAACTTACTACGTACAGATGCGCTGGGCAGGGGTCTCATCACAGAGCTCACTGCTCGCAAAGCACCGGCCCTGCTGCAGCTCAAAGAACTGAGGCAGGGGTACAGCATCGGTGTCCCAATGGACAGCCCAGGGACGGCGAGCCTCAGGATGCCCACCAGTGCTCATCACTATGCACAATTACTAATCAAAATTTTTAATTAAAAAATAAAACCACTGAAGAGAAGCTGCTCACCTGTTACAACAGTGGATAATCATCAAGTGAAATATGCAGATGTAAATATATTTCTAACCGCTATTTCTCAAATATTTTCAGCACCCCTAAGATAAACTGCAAAGGCACTGAAGAAGGGATAAAAGCTACTTTAATTGAGCATAAAACTTAAGTTTTAGCGGAAAGGATCACAAAAGTGTCCACGGCAGACATGAAGAAACAGCTAACCCAAGGCTCCCTGCTCCACGCGGGGGCCTCCACCGGGTCCCCAGGGCCCACAGAAGCCAGCTCACACAGGTCGTTTCATCAGCAAGGCTGAGACAGAGTGGGTGCTGTGCCCACCAGCTTACAGGGACGGGCACTGCTCACAGAGCTGTTTCCCCTGCAGCCTTTCCTAAACCCCGTGCCTCCTGACCGGGGCGAAGTCCTCTCCACAGGAAGCAGCGCAGCACGCCAGCCGCTTCAGCTCCTGGGTGGGGCCGCTCCACGGGAAGGACTGGCTTCCGTCCCCATTCCTGCAGAGCTGCTCGTCCAAAGAGCCGCATTGCACACACCATGGTAAAAACCTGGAAGGAACCCTGGAAACCATCTACTGCTACTCCAAAACTTCACTGTAGGGACGACAGAAATACGATTCCCTGCAGGGTCAGAAACAGCCCAGAACAAGCCCAAGCAAGACGCAGCTCTGAGGCCAAGCTGGGGCTGTGCTTCTGTGCAGAAAAGATGCTTGCAAACCGAGCAGGCGTGCAGAGGAAGAGCCCGGGCCCAGGCCTTGCCCTCTGTCTTGTACCGCCTCTCTCCTGAGACGCCATGGCCTGTGTGAGCCGGAATGTCCAGTCCATGGCGCCACAAATTTCCATTTCGTGTCCACTTACAGAAGTGGCTCAGTAATGCTCAGAAAGTGAAGTCTTCAGGGACCAGGAACCCACTGGGAGGTTAGACACTGTCCCATTTAAGCCCAAATTTTTCAGGATATTACAGCAGTAACAAAATAAACAGCAAGTAGCTACAAAGTCAGTACAGAAATCAATCTTTATTAAACTAACATAGGTGAGAAAACCCAGCTCAATCCCCAATCAAAGGCAGTGTACACAGGATGAAACAGCCTGCAGCGATCGGACGTGTGGTCAGGTTCACAATCAAGTGGAATGTTAGGAAGAGGCAAGAAGTACTGCTTCTCGGGATTTTGACTTATTCTTGGAAAAACCGGGCAGTGTTTTTCATAAAGGTAGCCCCCAAAAAATGTTTAAAATTAAAACTAGGAAAAGAAGGGCAAACCAGCCTCAGGGGGCAGGTCCGTGGCCCTGTGGTCTGACAACGAGCTTGAAGAAATGCACCCTGCTTCTCCTGCTTCAACCAACACACTCAGCCGCTTCAGTGTCCAGCCCAGTGCAACGCCTTGCGGTCCTGCATCGGCCAAGGGAGGGCTGGCTGCCCTGGCCATGGCGACCAGGGCCCAGTGGCCACAGCGGGTCACCCGCAGCATGGCTCCCTGACAACTCTCTGGACCCTCAAGCACAGCCTGGTCTCCAGGAGTCCAAGGAATATATTTAAAGGTCATCATTAGAATCCCACATACAGTACTGGGGGAGAGGGGTTCAAACTGTTTAAAGCGTGGCTGAAATCAAACCCTGAGCACTTATCAGGCACAGCTCCCGTGGAGCGGGCGAGAGGCTCCCGTCCTGGAAGGCAGCCGCTCGCTGCGTGTGCGGCCTCACAGCCTCTTCCTCCCTGGTTTAAATTAGCGAGGCTCTCAAAAAGCCCAAGCACACAGGATTATATACATGTGTATTTAATGCATTTGACATCAGAACACAAAATTCTGAATTCTTGGTATTACTAGAATATGACTTGTTGAATACTTACAACTCATAAAAATCAATGTATTACACACAGTAACACACACGACATTTTTTCTGAAAAATAAGCAGTTTCCAAAGTAACAACAAAAGCTTGGCAAGAAGAGGGATTTCATCTCACAACTTCACAAACCTAGTGCCGGGCTCAGTGGCAAACAACTGGAGTCTCCCGGCTGCTGCTTTCGGTCTGTCGAGATGGTCACTTGGGCTGATGCCTGTGACAGCCACCCAGCCTCACAGAGACGCTGCTGGGAGGAAAGGGACGAGTGCTTCCCTAGCCTTCCACACGCCTGGGTGCTGTCTCAAATGTGCTCTGTTCTCCCTGCAGGCTAGCCGCAATCTGAAGCCAGGACAGTGAACTTTCTAGACACTGCTGCTTAGGGCCGGGAGTTTGGCTCAGTGACTTAAGCGCCTGTCTGACAGGCGCGAGGTTGTGAGTTCAATCCCCGGTGCCGCCAAAAAACAAAAAAAAATAAGTAGACACTGCTGCTTTAAATCCCACCGTCCTGCCTTGCGGTTAAATGGCTCCCTTCCGCAGGCGTGGCCCTGAGCCAGTCGCTGCCCCGCTGACTGAGGGAAGCAGCCTTCCTGGGCGGCTCATTCCCTCTGGGTTAGCACTGACTCTCTCTTGGACGGCATTGTCCAGCTCGGGCAGCAGACACGAGCCTTCCAAAAGGGCATCTCACCTGACAGCTCAAATTTTATCACTGGCAGCAGCACGGCTGGTGGTTTTCTGTGACGGCTTTGCTCACTTTGTGAGAAACAGCAGTGTGCCCATGTGCTTTCCTGGTGGTCCACGAAACAAGCACCTGTCCAGCTAGCAACCGCAGAAGGGCTTGTCCTGGGGCGGCCAACCGCCTTGGAAACCAGCCGTGCTCCGGTGCATTTGCTTCGGCCGCGGACTGAAGAGATGGTCAAAAATGAACTCGAGGACCTCCTTGGGAGGAAGTGGCATTTTTACTGCACAGCAGTGGAAACAGGACAACCGAAAGCGTTTGGGGCACCACCTTGATTCTTGCTCAGGTACCAGCAGTTTTACTCGCTGCCCATTCTGCACCTTCCATGTAAAGGGTGACGCAGAGAAAGACAAACACTCCCATCGTCATCAGGAAAACTGTCTTGACCTCAGAGAGGCATGGGAAGGCCTCCAGGCCACCCTTGGGTTCTGCAGCCACATCTGGAGAACCACAGTGCTAGCAGGCGGGCGCCTCCGCTGCAGGGTGACTCCCGTTTCCTGCTTCCCCTCGCCAGCGCCCTCTTCAGTCCCACACTCCCTCTGCACCTAGGCTGTTGCCATTCTGATCATCCACTCCTCCACTCCCAGTGTCTCACCCTGTGCCTCCCCGCGCAGGCCGCCCTCCATCCTTCCTCTCTGCCGATCGGATCTAGGCTCCAGCGGCAAACTAGGCCCCACAGGCTGAATCCAGCTCCCCTGCCCACGCAGCCCTGAGCCAAGGATGGGTTTTATATTTCAAAGTAGCTAGAAAAACAATCAAAAGAAGAATACTTCATGATGTCAAAATTATGTGAAATTTAAGTTTCAGTGCCCACTAGTAAGGTTTTACTGAAGCCCAGCCAGGCCCTGCTGTTTGTGCCAAAGAGCTGCCTGGTTCCATCAGGACTTCTGTGCCTCACACAGAAAAAAACACTCACACTCAGGGCACAGAAGTGAGTGCAACCAAGCCCCGCCCTTGTGGGCATCCACCACACCGCCTCCCTGCAACCCCGCTCACTGGCACCGTGTGAAACCCTCCTGTGGCCCTGCGTGCATACCTCATACCCAAGCTGCCCTATGTCCTCATCTTGGGGGACTCTGTCCACAGAGGACAGGTCCCACAGCCCCAAACGCCCCAGCCCAGGCCCCGCTTTTACAGCTACTGCTGTGCTAGGAGTTTGTGGCCTGGCTCCTTGCTGAGTTGGGTACCTGCAGCAAGGTAACGATCAGTTCTCCACAGATGATCAATAACCTGAATCAGAGACTAGATTTGAAACCAGCAAACATCACAACACCCAAGTCAGCAGCTTAAAAGGATGGTCTTTTAAAACACTATCCACTAAGTTACCCAAGACCAGTGCAAACACTATTTGCAACAATCTCCATTAGAAAGACGAATCAAAGGGCAGACACTGCCCACTTCAGAGTGCGACCTGCAGTTAGTACGAATGTCCACTTATGCCACTGAAACCAAAGTTCCAGGAATCACTACACAGCTCCTAACTACCATGATGAACATTCTTTCCCACTGTATTCTTTTTTCCTGTAAAGCTGGCCATCGTTCGCTACACTGATCAGAGTGTGGACCTGAAGTTTGAAAAGCCTAGAGTAAAGCTCACTTCTGAAGACCGGAATGCCAGACTCTAAAGAGCGCCGCTCCGGAGCAGGGGAAGCGTCGAGCATCTGGAGACCGCACGGGGTGCCAGACGGCCTGGCCTCCACTCCTACACGTGGGAACCTGCTCTCCTCATGACCAGAGTAGAAAGCACCCAGAGACACGAGGGCAGCGGGGACAGTAGGCCCTGCTTCCGCCTGCCAGGAGAAAGCCACACGTCCACACAGACCTCACACTGGGCCCAATCACATCTCGAGTTGTAGCAGGATAGAGTCAGAAAACACAACAAAGAGTGTGAGGTCAATTTCCCACTGAGGCACACTAAGAAACTATGGCCTAAGAGTATAAGAATTCAAGCCAGGAAAACACCTGTAACTCCAGCTGCTAAGGCAGGAGGTACTCAAGTTCAAGGGCAACTTAGTCCCTGCCTTAAAATTAAAAAAACAAAAAGTTTAAAAGGGCTGAGAGTGTAGCTCAGCGACAGAGGATCATTGGGTTCGATCCCAGTATTACAAGTGAACATTACAAATTACCCAAAATCACTTAAAAGAATTTCTAATTCTCAATAAAATACCACTGCAAAATAATGCAGCAAATTACAACCCCTTATGGGAAAGACGTTACCACAATTCACAAGCAGATGTGCAAGAGGAAGCCCTCCCTGAAGCAGGAGACCAACTCGTCTCCCCAGAGGGAAGCTCCCCCACCTCGGGCCACACTGGGTACCTGGCAGCTGCCACAGCTTCAGGGGGACCCTTGATCCCGAGACACAACACTGGGAAAACAAACAGTGACCTCTGCTTCGACAGTCACTAGGAGCAGGTGACATGGATGGAGGCAAGCCAACTCACAGAGCCCTGGCCGCCCTTACTCGGTGGGCCGCTCACCCCAAGCCCTCGTCTCCAGCACACACGGGTGTGGCGCTCAAAATGGGTAGGCACTGGGGGAGACCAGGCAGACGGTAAAAGGGTGCGTGGTGGACACCGGCTGACCCCCGCACAGCCCTTGGTCCCCCACCACTGCCTCGTGCACGGCGGGCCAAGTGTCTGGTCTTGGCCCTGGATGTGGAGTCCCGGCAGCTTTCCTCAAGGTCCTCATGCTCAACATGTGACCAGACTTAGGGAAAGACACAGAGGCCAGGGCTCTCGTCAGTGGGAACCAAGGGACAGGGTCCGACTGAAGATTGGTGAAAAGTTTAAGCCACCAGAATGTCGACGGAGAGCACCTTAGCTGTGCAGAAGCTCCCTCAGCGGTACTGTTCTGTCTCCACGAGCCTGGAGTCCTAACCATTTCCCAGGACTTTCTCCAGCCAGGGCGAGCAGGTGCCCGTGGAGATGCCACCTGGAAGCGTTCTCGCTGACCGCGGTTCTGTCCCCAACAGCTCCTGGCTGCGTGGAGCGCTGGCCGGAGGAGGCGGCAAGGTGTACCACGCCAAGTGGAATTCTGGTCACAGGCTTAATCTGTGACAGCAGGGAAGGGGAAGAAACTGCTGCACTTCCAGATAATTACCAAGAAAAAGTTCTTTTTATTTATTTTTTGTCTGTTTTTTATTTTTTCATTGAGACAGGGTCTCAATACTCAGTCCAAGCTGGGCTTGAGCTCACTTTGTAGCCCAGGCTGGTCTCAAACTTGCGAAGGTACTCAAAGATACTCGTGCCTCCGCCTCCCAAGTGCTGGGATTACAGGGGTGCGCCACCACACCAGGCTTAAAAGTTCTTTTTAAAGAAAGGCTTGGTGCATTTTGACTAAAGACATATACATGATATGTGCATTAATTTATCTAATTTTCAGGAACTTTTTCAGTTGATTTTCAGGGTGTACAAATTTTAATTCTGTAACTGGAAATATTTATACTACTCTGATAAACAAGTGGCCCACCCCTGGACAGACTCCCTAGAAAGAAATCTTTACCAGCCCAACAGGAACATGTCTGCTAGTGCATGACTTTCCTCCTGGGCGAGCAGGTGACACCTGCATGCCAGGCTCATACTGACCCACACCTGAGCTGGGCCGGCCACCCGCATATGGAACACCGCACGACCTCGCCAGCTGTGTCTTCTACACCTGTTTCTCCCACACAATGGCAGAAGGAAACAGTTACTCAACAAAAAGTCAGTTTTACTAAGATACACCTTGTGAAGAGTATGGTGCCTAATTGATGATTATGTGGGACACAGTAGATATTCACGGGGGAAACAGATCCACCAAAGTTTTTCTTTTGTGATAAAGGCACTATTGGCGTAATCAGTAAACTGCATATATAAGGCCTGTTACTGAGAGAACACATATACAAAAATAGTAAGCTGCTGCCAGGCAAGATAATGCACACCCAAAATCCTAGCCCTCAGGAGACTGAGGCGGAAGCAGTGGGTTCAGGCCAGCCTGGAGAGCAACTTCTAAGATAGATGCTACTAAATTAAAGATAAATTATTTTAATAACTACACTGCAATTACACAAGAAAATGATCTTTTTTTAGAAAATAGCTATCTAAGTATTTAAGAGTCAAGGGACTCAAGTCTTAAGCCATTCAGTAAAACTGAATAGTAAGAATTATAGAGAGAATAAAGAAAATATAAAAGAATCACATTGGAGAATATGGGAGACTGCACCACAATCCACTGCATCCTTCCTGCAACTTTTAAGCCTGACATTATTAAAACACACACACAACCCAACTCCTATTAAAAGACCTTGGGGCTTTTTCTCCAAACGCAGAGATGGAAAAAGGTCACACGCTCCACGCTCAAGGTGATTTAATTAACGCTGGTCGCACTCCTGAAAGATTGCTACTGACACAGCCAAGGAGATTTTCCCAAAATGAAGAAACTAACAAAACTCTACTCTGCACTCAGAGCCTTTATCCGAGGAATGAGACAGCTCGGGGTCCCTCCAGGTCTTCCCAAATCCTCCAGGCCCAAAGTTAAGAGCCTGGATGCTTGCGGCACCTGTGACGAGGGACAGCAGAGGACGGGGAGAGGACCTGCAGGGCGAGTGCAGAGCGCTGGGTGTCCCCCAGGCCCTGCCCGCTCCCCCGGCTGCTGGCTGAGGCAGACGAGAGCAGGGCTTATCGGGAAGGCCAGGCCGAGCAGCTGGGCAGTCTTCTTATCAGACCTCTACAGAAAGCTCGCTGCAGCTCCACAGCTCCTGTGCTGCAGGGACACTGGGACCTGCAAGTCCTGCAACCGCCCGGACTGAGAGAAACCAGGCACAGGAGCGGAGCCCACCCCGGCCAGGAGGTCGTTCCAGTGCCTGTGGCTGCTGAGGGAGGCTTCAGACGGAGGACGGACGGCAAAAGGGGAGAAACCCAGATGGCCCGGGCTCCCGGAAAATGCACTGAGCATCAGGCCAAACTGGACATTCACACCAGTCCAGGGAGGAGCCCAGGCAGTGTCCATTTGCTGTCATCTTGCTTCTCTGTCCCAGCTTCCTGCCTCCTCCTTCACGCGGCAGGACTGTATTTTAAACAAATGTGAGTTTTAGAATGTTTAGCATGTTCACAGCCAGGCCTTATTCATTTCTCTCACTGCTAGGCAGCTCTGAAACACCAAGGGTACACACATGACTGTCCCATCAAGAAGCATGGGACAGACTCATTGGATGGTCAAGCCACCAATGGGACAGTCATGTGTCTACCACCAGTGGTTCAAGCCAGTGGGAATGTGTTAAATTCTGATTTACAAAACACAAACATTAAACCTTCACTTTGCGAAACCATGAAAATATCTGAATCCTACAAATGTTTAAAATCCATAAAATGCTTCGTTTCAGAACTGGAAGGCCAGCTGGGAATGATGGCACATGCCTGTAATCCTAGCACTTAGGAGGCTGAGGCAGGAGGATTGCTATGAGTTCAAGGCCAGCCTGGGCTCCATCTGAGTTCAAGGTAAGCCTGGACTATATAGTAAAAAACAAAACAAATAAAAACTGGAAAGCCAATTTAAAGATGGAGGTTCTGGGAACTCTGAGATGACACTGTCTTAGAGGACCATCACTGTACACACAGCTGGCTGAAACGTCATGAGTCTGGGCACGGCTTAAACTGCAAGTTGTGTCTGCCTGTGTGGATGGCAGCAGCTCTAGGATGCCCAGCAGGTGTGTCACGTGAGGTCTTCAGGGCAGCATCTTGGGCATAGAACACAGGCTGGTGGCAATGGCACTCCAGCCCCAAGGCTCCGCCCTGTTCCCACCAATAAATGACCAAGCTCAAAGGACAGACCGAATGCCAGTCACAACTGTCCCCGTCGCAGCCCTGAGTGGCCCAATGACTCACAGGCTGCACGGCAGGGTGAGGCAGGGACAATGGCCTCACCCTTCCCCGGGTCTCCTGGCAAGGACAGGACGCGTTGGCTCCCACCACATTCAAAGGAAATATTGTTCACACCGCAAGGAAATGCCCATGGCATGCCGTGTCTCCTTTGCCCAAACCTGTTGTTTCCAAAATGGCTAAATTTGTTTCCAGTTATTTTATTACTTTCCAGCTTAGAGAAAAAGGAAAAATAACTAGAAGCCACAGCTGCGTTCTTTACAACACAGAACATAAATCTTTATTATTAAGTCTGTCAGTGTGGGGAACCGCCCAGGGGCGGCCTGGCCAGATCTGAGGCTCCCGCCTGCAGGCCTGTTTCCGCCCCTTTCCAAGGGTGACAGAGAAGTCTAAGGGAAAGAGACGGCAGCCAATTTTCACACACACATTCCATTTGGTCACCTCTCCTAGTTCTCATCTTTTTACCTTCTCTGGCCTTTCCACCAGATTTTCTTCTTGCCCGGTTTTGCGCTGTAACAATTCACCTCTCGGGCTCCTTCGGGGGCCCTGCGCCTTCCCCTCTCCCCACAGGAGGCTCCCACAGGGAATGGGCCAATCGGACTCCACTCCGCCACGGGAAGGGGGCCCGACACAGGTCTTGAAGCAGGAACCTACGTCCTGTGACTTCACAATACTTTAAGCCCTGAACCCTTGGCGTCAGCAGCCAACGTTCCCCGCACATTTTAACCCGAAAGCATCCTCAGCACCAAGCCTGGGAGACGCTGGCTCCTCCAAGGGGAGAGGGGACGGGTTCCACAGGCTCGGCAGGCTCTCCGCACCAGGTGTCAGTGTTCCGGTGGACAGTCACACAGTCACGATGCCTGCTCCCTCCAGGGCAGTGGCTCCTGGCACACCCGCCCGCCAGGGCTCACTCAACTTCTCTGGACCACACTCTCAGATGCCCTCAATTGCCCCCCACTGGCCAGAAGGAACAAGTCAGCGGTTAACAGTGTAGATGTGCAGGCTCTTGTATGACCGTCATATGCACAAGAGGAAACAAAATCTTTACTTACCACGGGCACGAGGACTTCTGAAGCTATGACCTGACATTCTCACTGGGACCCTCAATACGTACCCACCCCCAGAAGTCTTTTCCTTCAGAGAAAATGCTTATTGTTTAGAGATTTAAATAGTGGAAGTGGTAATTTACTTGGACATTTTAAAGTCAGTCTTCCAAATCCATTTTATTTCAAGGAAAAAAGAAAAAAAAATAAAGTCAGCCTTGCTTGTCACGTAATGTACTTAACTGTGTAAGTATAAAAGACTTACATAGTAGGGACAATTATGAGGAAAAACCAAGATTAATAACCTTTGCCAAATGGAATCAATGAAACCATTACCGCACTATCATCCAGAACTCGAGCCTGGGCACCCCCATTTCTCCCAAGCTCCCAGTCACCAAGCCATAGAACAGGACTGGCGGCCCTTACTCCCGAGTCACACAGGTCTGCTGACCCCCTTGCTGCCTTCGAGTTTTCAGTTTCCCTGTCCTCCAAGACCTGGGTGCTTCTGAAGGGCACTGGTCAGGGCACTGGCGACCGCCCCTCTGTTTGCATCTAACATTTCCTCCTGTTTAGACTGCACTTCTGGCACCACCGGAGAAGTGACGTGTCCTCGGTGTCTCTCACAGGCCATCTGACAGAAGGGTGACATTACCCTTGCTCATTTATTTCAAGTGGTACCTACTGAGTTTTTCCACTGGAAAGTCAGTATTTTAGTCTACCCTTTGTGATTTATAAATATGCTGAAGGAGATATTTGTGGGACTTTGTTGTTGTTGCCTGACCATTTTTATTTTTGAGACAGGGTCTCCCTATGTAGTTCAGGCTGGCCCTGAACTCACTATGTAGCCCAGGCTGGCCTTGAACTCGCAGCAATCCTTTTGCCTCAGCCTCTTGAGTGCTGGGATGACAGGTGTGTGCCACCATGCCCACCTGAGGGAGATATTCTGGAATTATGTAAATATTACAGGTTGAAAGAGAAATAAAAAGCAAATGAAGTGTGAGATCCTGAGTTGTCCTGAAACAAAAAAAGGGTGTTAACAAAAAACTGAAGTTTCAGTGAGGTCTATAATACATTTAGTAACACCATGCCAACACTATGCCAATGTCAGGCTTCCGGTTTTTATAGATACTTCATTACCCAAATGTCGACATTAGGGGAGGTTAGTGAAAAAAACAGGGAAATGCACTAAAATATTTTTGCAACTTTTCTGAAAAGATGAAACTAACTTGATAATGGAAAGTTCACCAAGTTGCAGCCTGATTCTGTAGGTCTAGGTGGACCTGAAAGCGAGTTTCTCACAAACTCCCAAGGGATGCTGATGGTTGCTGCAGGCCTCAGGCCTCCTGGCAGCAGGACTGGTGTATGTAGCTGACTCTATCACGCACAGCTTCCAAGTGTGAGCAGCTGCTGGGCCGCGCCAAGACTGCTCCAGCACAGTGACACCAACCTGCTGTGGCACTCCTGAAACCACGAGCTGAGCCACGGGCCCAGTACACCAATCACGCTGCTGGCCGCCCTGGGGGCAGAGCAGAATCACCCACTAAACCCCAGGCGACAGGCAGCCTCGGGGCAGTGACCTCGCACCTGGTGGGGGGACCAGCACCAAGGCCGTGGGAGGTAAACAGGCCTTCGGATTTCTGTTCAAGGTGCATGACCAGCTGCACAGGTGACCTCTCCTTCCCCCACTGAAATGAGTTTCACAGATTAACCTCACACGAAAAAAGCATGGATGCAGGCAGGAGGCTTCACTAGCATCTGACTGGATCTGAGAGGTTCCAACCTAGGAAAGCAAATGCCACTGGGAGCACACAGTAGTGGGGCCCTAGCTTTGCAGATCAGCTGCAAGCCAGCACCCTAAGGGGAAGAGGGCTGGGCCTGCTGGGTGTACAAGGGCTGACTCCCTGGTGCCCCTACAGAGACAAGGTGGAGCTGCTCCCAGGCCAACAAGGCTTCGCTACAAAACCTGAAAGGCCCAGAGAAAAATCTGGGCGTCCCAGGTCCCAGGGTAACAAGCTCCTACTCAGAGGGCAAAATCGCCCCACACAAACCCAGGGCTCCCTGCTAGGTCCCTCTCACCTAGACAGTGATAATCACCAACACTGGAGGACACGTCACACACAACGAGCCAATATCTACCTCCCAAAAAGGGTCATACTACAGTAAACGCGAAATCGGAACAAAGAAAACTGAAAAGAATCCTTATTAGTTTCCTCTGAGGCACGCAGATAATGCATTCATAAACAGTAAGCCACTAGGAGAAAGCAACAGGCCAACTACACTCTCAGAAAGTAAAGGTTTGTTTGTGGAAATTAAAACATTAAAACAAAACATTAAGACAAACAGAAACCCTCTTCCAGAAACAGGAATAAAAATGCCACGGGATGAACAAAGGCAAGCGATTTGAGGGGCCAAGCCACGCTGCCTACCACATGCTAACAGGAACTCCTAGGAGAGGAGCAGAATGAGCGAGCAATGCACTCTCAGATGATCCAAGAGAATTTCCCAGCGCTGAAGGGGAAGTCTACAGAGTCACAGAGCACTTGGACGGGGCCTCCCCACACATGGGCACACTGCAAAAAACCAAAAGGCCCTCAACACCTCCAAAGAGAAAGGGAATCCGAAAGGACTGAAGGCACTTGGCAAAGATTCTTGCTGAAATGATAAGGCCAAGATTAAAGCGTGTGTGGCACCCTGAAGAAAGCAGTAACGAACAGGGTAACTTCCCGGCGGTACCCGAGGAGTAACTGACCAGGGAAAGGGGGCAGAGGGCTGGGAAGGGAGGTTGCAGCGCCAATCAGCATCCTTGAGCCCCAACACTGTAAGGGATCCAGGAGAGCGGAGAACGCAAACCCGAAGACAAAAGCTGTGCAGGAAGCGGCCGCCCGCAAGGATACCTGCGCGATTCTAACGCACACAGCCGCGTGCCCAGGGTGGGCGGGAGAGAAGCGGTGTGCGGGAGCCACGATCCTGCACCGGAGGGCCGGGCACCCCGACCCCGAGCAGGAGTGGGGACGGCGGGCTCCGAGCGGCCGGCGGGGTGGGGACCGGGCCCGCGGGGCCCGCCAGCCTGCCTGGCACCACTGTCGCAGACGCTATTTGGATCCGAGTCCTAAGTACACGACTTCCTAGGGGCGGGCCCGGGGCGCCATCTACGCAGAGCGCGGCCACCCGATCGCCAAGGCTCGGCCGCCCGGGGAGCGGACACGCAGCCGTCCCGAGCCTGCGCCCATGGGCGACCGCGGCCGCCGCGCCTGTCAGCAGCGTAGCTCCTCACATCCCGCCCGGCCGGCCAGCTGCCGGGGCGCGCACGGCGGATACAGGCCGAGCCCGGCCGGCAGGCGCTGCGAGGCCGACAGCGGAGGCGACAGCGGGGCCGGAACGCAGGGACACGGAGGCCCGGCCCCCGCCCCGCCCCAGCACGGGCCGGAGGCCGTTGGCGGCGGCCGGCGCGGCGGGGCGGGGCGGGGGCGGACGGAGATCTCGCTCTCGCTCTCGCTCTCGCCCCGCGGGAAGGGGGAGTGGAGGCGCGACCGGCTGCGGGAGCTGCAATTACCGTGTGGGCTGCGGAATTCTCGTGGTGTTTGTCGGGGAGATGCGATAATGGCGTCCGTCCTCGCGAGAGAAGCCGCCGCTCTGCGCAGGCGCGGCGAGCACCTCCCCACGGTCCGAGCCCCGCCCTCCGCGCAGGCTCCCTGGACGCGGGGCGCCGGGCCGGGGGCGGGGCCCGCGCTTGGCACCTCCTGCGCGCGCTTTCCTTGGCGAACTCCGGCGAGCATGCGCAGGCTCCCTGCCCCCGCGCGAGGGTCGGCTCCCCGGTCTCTCGCAAGCCTTTCGTATGCCCGCGCTTCCCGCTAGCGCGAAAAAAGTCACTGCCGGAGGCCGTCGGAGAAACATGCTTCCTCTTTGAGACGGAGTGACTTAGGTATTAACTCCCGCGATAACTACATATCCCAGGATGCCGTGCGCGAGCGGTGCGGTGCATCCTAGGGCTCGTAGTCCCCGCGCCGTGCTTGCCGGGACTTGTAGTCTCTTTGGACTCCGGCTGCTGCATCCCATCCTCTCCCGAGGGCTGCTGGGACTTGTAGTGAGGCTGGCTGGGGTGTGTTGTGCGCCCAGGAGGGTCGTGTCAGTTATGGCCTGGGTCCGGCTCCGCGGTTCCGGGTGGCGCAGCAGCGGTTTCCCGTGTGACTGCGTGGACGTGTCACGCGCGGACAGTGTCGCCGTGACATTGATTGTATGTGACATACTTGTGTACCACAGAATACCAACGCGCGAAGGTGAAAATGAGCAAGTTACACTCCACGTAGCGTCCATGAGCGTGCATGGGCGAAAATTCCGCAAGTGCACGGTTGGCAGAGTGCCCCCCGGGGCCGGGCCGGAGTGGCCTAGCCGTCACTGCCCTTGGGGCGTCCTCGCCCTGCGCGGTCACGAGGAGCAGGACCCCTCCGCTCCGCAGACTCGGGGCCGCGCAGCTCTGCTGCCCGCCCACCTCCTTTCCGCCGGCAGTGAAGTCACCCGCGGGCGGCCTCGGGCTCATCGAGGCAGGTCCCGGGCTACTTTACCGCAGAGGCGCCCCAAAGACCTTCCGAGAAGAGCTGCAGGCACTGGGGCAGCGACATTGAAATGAGGCCTGTCCTTGTCCCAGATGAGCACAGACTCCACCGGGATTAGACCCTGGCTCTGCCAGGTCTGGCCAGAAAGGGAAAGCGGTTATAGACTCTTAGTGAGGCCCTAGAATTTTGCTGTCTTGCTGTCCGTGTGGAATATAAGCTGGACTTGACCAAAGGGGCGGGCACAGGGCTGTCACTGTGACCTGGTTCCATCGCACACCTCCTCCAGGCCCTCAGTGTGGCCCATCCACACCTCTGCCTTATGCCCTTCTCCCAAACCCAGCCGCTAGAGAGGCCGGACTAGGCTGACCCGGCCCCTCACCCCACCCCCACTCCACTGTGCAGGCAGCCACAGCGGCCACCTCCTGAATTGCCTGCTGACTTTCAACCCCACAGATCAAAACTCCGCTCAAGCAATCTGTTTGGAAGCTGGGAACACTGGGGAGGCTGAGACAGGAGGATCACTACAAGTTTGAGGCCAACCTGGGCTCCATAGTGAGTTCAAGTTCACTCCGCACTGTGCAGCAAGACCCTGTCTCAAAAAGAAAAAAGAAATCTGTGTAGATAATGTCCTGGACTCCAACTGAGTCGTTGACCCACAGTGCCTTTCTGTCGCTGTTGGAGCTACCCCACCTCCGTGTGCGGGCACAGGACCTGTAAATTAAATGTTCAGTGTCTTCTAAGCATTTTGAGGAGTGGTCCCAACATGAAGATCCTAAATTACAACAGAATCCAAACGCCTTGATCTAAAGTCCACTGATGTTGGGAAAAAGGCTTCAGAAAATGACGGCAGAAATCCTGTCAGGGCAGCTGGGGCTGAACACCACCTGGATCAGGCGTGGTGGGGTATGCAGTCTGCCCAGGACGTGGGAGGACTGCTGTGAGTTCAAGACCAACCAGAGCTACGCAGCAAGACCTTAGCTCAAAAAAAAAAAAAAAAAAAAAAAAACCACCCAACAGTCACTGTCTATCCCCATCTCCACGGCCACCACACCCAAAGCTAAGTTTTTGTTTTGTTTTGGTGGCAGTGGGGTTGAACCTTGGGCTTTCATACTGAACTACAGTTCCAGCCCTTTGTTTTTTTTTATTTTGAGACAGGGTCTTGCTAAGATACTATGTTGCTCAGGCTGGGCTGTAATTTGAAATCCTAGGTGTCTCAGCCTCCCATATAGCTGGGATTATGGGCATGCACTACCATGCCCAGCTAGAGATAATTCTGTTTGTTTGTTTTATTTTGTTTTGTTTTTGTTTTTGTTTTTTGAGACAAGGTTTCACTCTAATGCAGGCTGGCCTTGAACTCATTATGCAGCCCAGGCTGGCCTAGAATTTGTAGCAATCCTCTTGCCTCAGCCTCTGGATTGCTGGGATTACAGGTGTGTACCACCACACTCAGCTTTAGAGGTACATTCTTAACCGACAGAATTCTGAACATGGGTGCCTGACTACCTAGGTAGGAAAAAATGAATCTATAATGAGGGTTTTTTTTCATGTTATTTCAAAACTTTGTAAAGTCCTTATTGGTAGTTCACTTTCCAACCGGGCTTTGCCGCCTCCTCCATCCCCAGGCCTGGAATAGGCTTGGTTCTGTGTCAGGCCTGGGAAAGAAGGAGTAAAGGAACCTGTGAACTACCAGAGTGAAACACTGTAACCTTCCCACAAGCTAAGGGCTTTTGCTGATTGAGGTGGGGTCAGAAATGAGCCAATCAGGGCCATCGCTGCGAGAGCCTGAGGTGTTAGCTTAGCATCCTTAAGTTTTCAAGAGCAGTGAAATGGAGAAATCAGACAGACACCCACTAGCCCTCCCCCTTGCTGGTGGAGGACACAAGAATCCAACCCAAGCTCCTGGAGTTAGGCACCCATCACATTAGTGGGGCCATTAAAGGGGAGGCAAGCGTGCTCCCGCCTGGGTCAAGCCAGATGTGAGGGCCTCTGCGGATTTCTTAAAACGCCACCTTCGCGATAATCCGGGACCTTAGCAGCTTCCTCCTGCTGAAGGTGTCTCCAGGATGAAGGAAGAGGAATTACAGCTGGGCGTGGTGGTGCTTGCCTATAATCCCAACACTCAGGAGGCTGAGGCAGGAGCATCGCAATGAGTTCAGCACCAACATGGACTACATAGTGAGTTCAGGGCCAACCTGGACTACATAGTGAGATCCTGTCCCAATAATTAATTAATTAATTAAAGACACATTACTCATGAAGCTCTCAGTGGCTAGGTAGGGACTGGGCCCTGGACTGTGCCTGGCCTGCACAGAAGGGACTTGAGTCTGCCTCGCCCAGCCTCTGGCCCCAGCTTTCCTCGGGCAAGCAGCAGGGGCCGGCAGGCCTTGTCCTCCCTGGGGACTGGACTTTGGAACTCACAAGCCCTGGGTACCAGGTAGAGTCACTGGCACAGTCCTGACAGGGAAACGGCTACACGCTGTTTCCCTGAAAATAAGACCTAACTGGAAAATAACCAGCCCTGGAAACTGCAGACCTGCAGTGCTAGCGCGCCGGTCACCGAGGCTTGCCTGCCATCCCAGAGTCGCCCCCAGCAAGAGAACGGTGAGGCTGACTCTTCCGCTGGACACAGGCCACCACTGTGGTGATGACCGTGCTCGTTTTCTGGTTAGGTCTTATTTTTGGGGAAACATGGGGCGACGTATTGAATTAATCCTGAGCCGGGCACGTTTTAGTGTGGGCCCTGCTCTTTGTGAGGATTGTGAGGTTCAGAGACGTTAAGCAATGCACCCAGTGCACACAGCCACCTGGGGGTAGAGAGCTGAGGAGGAGGGTGGGGTGGGGGGCGGCTGGCGGTGACAGCCTCACCAGCCCAGGCAGGGCTGCATCTCGACCCTAAAGCAACCCGGAGCCTGTCCAGGCTTGGGCTGGCGGAGTGCAGATTTGTGTCCTTGGGTCTGGGGGCTCATGGTGGGTGGGGTCCTCCATGGACAGAGGAGACAGCATTGGGCAAGGAGGCCCGGAGCGGGGAGTGGCCTGCAGGTGGGGTGCAGATGGGGAGGCGGGGTGACCCTGGGGCCGGCGCTGCAGCAGAGGAGGCAGACGGCCACCCAGAAGCCCCCGGGCCCGTGGACTTGGCGCGCTGCACAGGCAGAGCCGCTGCACCCTGGGACGGGGGACACTGGACAGAAGGCCGCCAGGCCGCCGCCCCAAGGGCCTTCTGTGAGTCTTCCTTCACTCCCCTTTCCACTCCAAAGATACTGTGGGGGACAGAGTCCTGGGACACAGGCTGACAGTTCGGGGTGCCGAGAGGGTGCAGCTGCCATCGCCACTGCCGTGCTCGGTGACCCCGGGCCAGGCCACAGCACCCACCCTGGACCACAAGGACAGGCGAGGACCGTCACTGCTGCACGGGCAGGACACCAGCCCTGGGGACGCCACCTCAGCTTCCTGGGCCAGGCTCCTCGCCCAGGCTGTGGGACCGTGGGGCTCCTGGTGGTGGCATGCCTCCGGGGACCCGCGGCCAGGGCGCCAGCCTGGACCACAGAGGTCGCAGAGAGACAGCGAAGCCCACCTCACGGGGGCGCTGCTGATCCCTAGGAGAGACGGGGACGGCGCTGGCTGTGGAGGTCGGTGTGCAGGGGCGGCTCTTCCCAGGGCCTTTGGTGCTGATTTACTTCCGCACAAACCACGTAAAACTGTCCTCCTACCAGGAAACGCTACCAGCCACCGCCCTCTGTCCAGGGCCAGGCCGTGCCACTGCCTGAGCCATGGAACCCCCGCCGCGTCGCCAAACACAGGTGACTGCTTGTCAGCCTCCCTTTGGAAGTTCTGCTGAGGCCGGGTGTGGCCATGCTCACCTGTAATCCCAGCTTTCAGGAGGCTGAGGCAGGAGGATCACCATAAGGTCAAGGCCAGCCTGGGCTTTATGGTGAGTTCAAAGCCAACCCGAACTACATCGCGGGACCCTGGCTCAAAAAATAAATTAATTAATTAATTAAAAAAAAAATTCTGCAAATACATATGAGATCAAGTCTCCCCGCTATAAAAGGTACAACCCAGAGCCATTAAGTCCTCTCGGTGTTACGCGGCCACGCCTCTCAGCACCCCGAAGGAAGCCCTGAGCTTTCCCAGCACCCTGGACAGACCCCCAGCTCTTTCGCGGCGCCCCTTCTCCCGCATCGCCCCGAGCACCAGCGAGTCTGCGTCTGACCCCATGGGTCAGCCCAACCCGGTAGGGCACAGGATGGGGCTCGCACAGCGGCGCCCTCTGGTGGCCACGGGGCCCACTGCGGTCTGGGTCTGTCCCGGTTACCGCCCACGGTTACAGCCCCTCCGGTGGGCGCGTGGCGGTTCTCCGCGGGGCGGTGGCTGCCCTGGCGGGGGAGCTGCGTTCTCCTTTCTCCGCCTGTGCTCGGACAATCAGAACAGCCCGCGGATTTGGTGACTATTTCACTAATCGACTTCAGTGACACATCGCTGTCTCGGGTCAGCCAAGCTGCTTGCCTGCTCCCTCGTCACCCCCGGTCCCAGAGTCACCGTGTGGCCCATGGCACCTGCAGCAATGACTCTTAGCCAGGACAGCGCCTCAGGCCCCTACAGAGTTTCTGGGACTCCGGTCCCGGTTCTCACTATGCAGTGCAGGCTGGCCTCGAACTCACAATGATCCTCCTGCCTCAGCCTCCAAGTATTGAGATTACAGGTGTGCCCCAACAAGCCTGGCTATCTTAACTTTATTATTGAGCTCAAAATTCAGTCCCCAGTTCAGTGAAGAGAAAGATTTGTGCTGGTATTGTTTGTATAATTGAATGCAGATGTCTTGTGCTCTGGGTGATTGATTTGGGGATGACAACGCACAATGTATGTACCATTCTTGCCCCTTGATTGACATGCTTTGAATTTTTTTTTTTTTAGTTTTTTTTTTTTCTTCATTTTCTTTTTCTCCTTGAAAGAAAATGGATTTGGGGGAAAAAAACATTCAGTCTCCTCCCAGGCCTGGTTTACAGCTCTGTAATCCCAGCACATGGGAGGCTGAGGAAGGAAGATTGCCATGAGTTCAAGGCCAGGCCTGGAATATATAGAGAGGCCCTGTCTCAAAATAAAACAGAATTAATTAATTTTAAAATAACAGTAAAATATGGCCTTTAAATATGAACTGTTCCACTAGTAGGGGAGCGAGCCTCCCCTAGACAGGGACAGCAGAGCCCACGAGTGACCCTCGCTGCCTCCCAGGCTGGCCTTTAGGAGCCGGCGTCCTCCTTTTCTGATGCACGGACCTTGCTCTGGAAAACCAACCCCCACACCGCAGGACACCCCAGCCGCCCCAGGGCACCACCTCCAAAGAGGGTGCATCGGACACGCCAGTCCCGGCCCGCGCAGCACCCACAGTGAGCGCGGGACCGGGTTGTGGGCTCACGTGTCAGGCAGTGGGGGAGACTGGGAGTGTGTGTGTGGCCACCAAAACCCCGTACCGGGTGCAGTGTGCGCCCCGCAGGGAGGTGGGAGTCGGGGCCACGTGCGCACCCCACCTCCGCCTCTGCCAGGCAGGGGCGCTCGGGACGCACCCGTCCCCACTCTGGGCTGTGGCTACTCTCTTCCTCTCTAAGTGTCCACCTAGTCAGGGCTCTGAGGATCACAGAGAAAAACTGTAATGCAGGAGACAGGAAAGGAAAGGGAAGGGAAGGGAGGGAAGGGAGGGGAAGGAAGGGAAGGGAAGG